>BSBK01000375.1:177500-327500 GCA_027943335.1 Chamaecyparis obtusa | reverse complement strand
TTCTGAAAGTGGATAGGGTTTGAAGGATGCATCTCAAGTTTGGATTTGTCTTCTTTTTTGTTTCCTTCCTTCTTCGATTCAACCTTCATAGGACATGAGGTATGGATTGAATATTTTAGTTACTTTATGTCTCTGATAGATTATGGATCTATTTATATATTATCATTCTTTATTATATCTATAATTTTCATTTCTATGGTTATTTTAAAGTTTTGGGTTTTTGTTTGTAAGAATTGGCATGTGTTTTCCTAGGGTTTTTAGCAACCGATTTTATGAGATCTATTATTATAATAATTTAAATTGCATCTATGGTTTTGCTAAATTGATTTTATGGAAGTACAATTCACAGATCTCAAATGGGTATCTCTCTGATTTTATTTTTAGGGTCTAATTAATGCCTTATTTTTGACATTTTGGTAGACTATGCCTGTCGATTCTTGATTCTGAATTTTCTATCAAATGTATTCCTATGCTACAGGATGATATGATTATATAAAAGTCTGAATTTGATATCAGATATTATCCTAATCCTTTTCTTTCATTTCCAATTGGTTTGGAGAATTTTAATTATATTTTGTGAAAATTACAATCATTTTAGTGAAGGCAGGTCTGAACCCTAACCAAAGTTTTCTATTTTAAACCAGAAGTCATAACTTTCTTTCCCACCATTGGATCTTCCTAAAAATAAAATTGAGAGTCCATAATTATGTTATATAAATCTCCATTGAAGAGATTGTCTTTATTATTTGTTTTGTGGAAGATATAAATGACTATTATATGATGACTATTCTTTGCATTTAATCCTTGCTTGAAATAATTTAGTTTAAGAACATCACTAAGTTTTAGGGTTTCATATGGTTACCAGAGGCTATTAGAATTTTTTTTTGGTTAATTGGATCTATGTGTACTCTGAATATGTTTATAGTATCACTTGGATGTCATCTTATATGTTTGGAACAATCTGAATGCCATAATGGGTTTAGGGTTGTCAAGTGGACTAGGGACAACATATGTTTTCCTAAACTCAATCAAATGTTGTTATGGAATTGATATGAATTCTTGATGATGAATCTATTATGTTCTTATGATTTTTATATGTATGTTAGGGAACCTAAGTACACTAGGTGAGTGGCTCATAGTGAGGGACCGGGGCCCTAAGTGGCTAGTACCAGGATAACCTACTATGAGTTATTTAATCAAGTGATAACCTAAATAAATGAATTGGGAATGAAAGATTATTGGGATGGGAAATTACACACTAATCAAAATTAATTGTGCCTCGCCCATGCCTTTAGTGCTAGTAAAGACTAAGGATGGGAGTGGGAGAAGGTACCTATGCATAGGTATGACTGAATGACCTTGTCTATAGGAGAGGCATTCGGTTCCACATGTGCCTACTTGGGGGCCGAGGCCAAGAGTGGCTAGTACCAAGACAACCCAAGGGGTGAGGGCTATGCGATGATTCTCACCTAGCTTGTAGCTTAGAGTCTCTACAAAATTTGATCATGCCTCTGGTAGTCCTTGTGGTCTTCTTGTCTTTTCTTTGGTGTTGTGACTTTGGAGAAATTTTATCACCAGCTTAGGAATTTCCTAGTTGTTACCTCTTGTATGGGCCTTTAGTTCTATCTCCTAGCTCGGGAGAGTGGGCCTATTATTTCCATGTGGTTGGGTGGTTAATATTTATATCGAGGTATTGTTTGTGGTTCTTTGGATGATCCTAGCACATATTCCTTTCCAGATCTGTAGTTGAAGATTTCTTATTGGATATTTTAATATGTTGAGATGCACATATGTATCTGTATTCATGTAATTTTAATCTCCTAAAAGGAGTCTTGTAGTATTGATGTAATCTCAATTCAAAGAAATGCATAAGGGAATGGGTAGTTCTAGGTAAAAGAAAGGGAAAAGAATGTGGAATATTGGACATGTTACTAGCATAAAAAGAAAGTGTTTATGTTATTTTTCCTATCCTCTTATGTTGTCCATATGTAAAGAAAATAATCTTAAATATAGTTATATATAATGATGTATCGCAACAATAATGTATTCTCTCTTGATGAAAGGATCCAAGGAAATTATTGAGAAATGATAGATTAGTGATTGGAATTATTAACAATGAATGGTTATGAAACAATGCAATAAAATAGTAACTTGATTATAATGTTAATACTTGGTTCATGTTAATGAAGTACCTAGGATAATGCCTACCTTAATTAATATTAATCTCTTACCTAAATTATTAGAGAAAAGTGATATAAAGGATAGTAGAGGTGGATGAAATCAATATGAATTTATGGAATGAGTTGATAAAAGGAGTAATCATGTTGGATGATTAACTTATGTTTAATAAAAGAAATAAGTTAGGGACATTTAATTTGGTGCATTAAAATGAATGTAGATCTTTTAAGCTCATGATTCCATGAATATCTTATGCATGTAAATGGTTTATATGATTTTGCTTTAGTAGTGACATTAGGGAACCCATGAGGACTTAAGTTGTATAAATCTTACATTCAAGTAGTAGAAAATTATTTCTTCTTTTAGAAATGTGAAGTGTAGTGATGAATATTATTCTAGTTAAAATAAAAAAAGAAATTTACTACTTGCATTTTATAGAGGTTTTATGTCTTGTCCTCTTGGGTTGCCTGGTGGGGCATTACATCTGGTATCAGAGCCCTAGGTTTCTACACTAGGAACTCTGGGACTCATAGCTCACCTATGCATAACCTTGAGTATCTTAACTTTGTCTCTTTTTGGATTTTGTTGTTATGCTAAAACTTGAATCTTAGGAAATGAAGGCTACATTTCGTGTTCTTATGTTGTATTGTTTTACAAGGGCACACCTATTCCAGTATGATTGAGTTATATTCTAACAATTACTTATGTTTTTTCATAATGAGATCAATGATGTGTTAAGTGGATGTTTTCTATAATATTAATGGAATGGCGAAGAATTCTTGAGACTTGTGTTTTTTTCTTGAAAGGTATTGGTATCTCTAGAAGGATCAAAACTTAAAAGATATTAAATGTTTTGAATCTTAATTATGGTAGTATATAATATTACCCCCTGATCCTACCTATAATATAATGTTGTGCACTCTATCTTCTTACAAATACCTAGTTGAATTTTATCCTACTCAAGGTATCTTAGAAATAGATTTTTTTTTGGATCTTTAAAGAAAGAAATGATTGTGGTAGTACTTGATAGGACTGAAAGGGCAATAATTAAATTACATGGCTAATAATATGTACCTAGGAAAGAATTGAAAAATAAATAAATAAATAAGAAAGAAATAATTTACTGTCATATGTATTTCTCTCTCTCTCTCTCTCTCTCTCTCTCTCTCTCTCTCTCTCTCTCTCTCTCTCTCTCTCTCTCTCTTCCCTCTTAAGAAATAAGTTTTGCATGACTATAATTGTTTAGACAAGGCAATAATATATTAGGAAAATTTGTAAATATTCAATTAGGAAACCCTTGGGTGAAGGACCTATGTCCCCAAGATTTTATCATAGGCTATGATTCACATTTTCATTTAGGAAGAGGAATTTTTATCCCTATCTTAGTAAGAAGTTATATCCTTTCTGCATATTGTATTAAATTGCACAAAAAAGATTTAAGATAATGTAATCAAGAAATTCTAGGGAAGAGTATGTGTGACGATGGATTATCTGTACTAATGATGGAATTTGTTTAAATAAATATGTCTTGCAAAATGCCTAGTGGATAGTTAGGATCCTAGATGGGTATTTTGGAAACAAATTCATGTTTTGTATACATTGTGATCAACACCATAGTAGTAAGAAATTAACAACATTAAGTGATTGATCAACTATGAATAAGGAGTTGTTGTGGTAAATAAATGCTATAGGAATGTACCTTACTCAATTTCTATTTAGAATTGATGTTATCTCAAAATTTTAAAGTGTATGAGGGTAATGTTTCAAATAGGTAAAGGGTAGAAATTAAAGTTATGTACAGTAGTTAATGTTATTAATTTAGATGTTGTGGTTATGAAGATAGTAGTAGGACTCATATACTTGATGGATCTATGATCATTATGCAATAAAAAATTTGAAATAACTCTTAAGAAAATGCTATATGGAAACTGCTTGACATGCAAATTAGCGAAAAGTGCATATATAAATAGTAAGCTTTAAGAAGGGATCCCAACTTAATGAATAATGGTACAATAAATTGTAAATTGTTTAGATCTCCTCTAGGGTGTGAATGTGTTTTTGGAAATCAAGCACTACAACTATTATGAAAGATGACTTAGAATATGTATATTGTAAAATTTGTGTGTCCTATGTCATTGGAATTATACTTAAAGCTTTGATGGAAATGAATATTTCTTATAAAACTGTGTGTTAATGCAAATGGTAAGTTTCAAGTATCTAGATTGTTTTATTTTCATGATTACAAAAGTAAATAAAAAAAAATTATTTGATGTATTCCCTTCATGATCATAACAAATATAAATTTTACATACCTCTCTATGTTTGGTATTCATAGCTTGTAAGGAACATGAATTTTGGACCTTATTTGTAATAAGGTCTCACAGGTTGTATTATGTAGGGTTAGATTATGTCTCAAAAGGGAAAATATATCATAAATTCTTTTTTTATACTGGTTACCATAGATAGGAACTTTCATATTGTGAAAGGAAGTGATAATCTCAGTTGGTAAAACATGCAATTTCCTAATATATTGATATTAGTGAGTAAACATGAATACCTTAGAGTTTTGACTTGATAATAATAATTTTGTTGTAATTTCAAGTATCTTGTTAACAAACTTACTGCATAAAGTGATAGAATCACATAGGTAATTCTTTTTGAAAGTCATTACTAATTGAACTAAGTTAATCTACACTAAAGTTGTAATAAGATAGGATTTACCAAAACTCTTGATAGGAGAAGTATGTGTGCAGTTATTAAATTAGGTTCTAGAATAGTAATGTTACAATTTTGTTAGATAATGTGTGATATATAGTTCCCATTCACGACTTCTAGGAGTAAGTCAAATCTTAGTGGGGGAGGATGTAATACACCTCTAACCCTAATATAAGTTTTTTGTTTTTTGATAGAATTAAGATCTTTCGATGTTTTCTTATAGCTTAAGTTGTTCATGATACTTGTTTGATCTATTCCTATAGTTTGTTTATAATAATTTCATAAGCTAGTACTCAAGGATTCTAATATCAGACATATTATCTAAAGGTATCATTTTTGTATTTATTTATCTCTGTGTATGTATTGAGTACCTTCAAGACCTTTATGAATATAGTTAGGATGTTATATGATATGTACTTGATAGATATATATAAGTGATTATTTATATTTTCTTCTATTAAGGTTACTTTGGATGAATCTTTTATCTCACCTGATGATTTGATTATGTTGATTTATTATTAGTATTGATAAGAGACTAACACAATGCTTGAGATTCTAACCTTCATTATGATGATGCTACATACTTTGAGTGTATATATATATACATGATGTGTTTTCATGATTCAGGACGAAGTCATAGTTACTCACATAGCTGAGGTCCACACAATGTATCGATCTCGGTCATCTGTCTACAATGTCTTCTTTTATATGTATATCCATGCATATGTATTTGTTCTTTGTGATGCAGGCTTGCAGGTATCGGGCATCGACTTCACTTGGCTTCACAGGTCTGAGTGTGCCCTCAAATCCTAGGTGGTTGTTGTTATGGAGATAGCACTGAGGTCTCTACATGGGTCTTCCTTTGTCATTATTCCAATTTGGGGAATATTAGGGTTCCTTCTTTGTCAGTCAACCTTTGGGTGAAAAACCCAGATCCAGTGCACCCGGTTGGGCATTGTTGTAGTTAGTGCCTTATGGCCACTTGAATTCATTTGGTTGTATGATTTGTTTACTCATTTTATTTATTTCTCCTTCTTGGTATGATTCTTAGTTAATCTTTCTATGTTGTGTTTCAGAGTTTCATGCTTGGTTAGGAGTTTGGTTTGACTTTCCTTGTTGACTTTGGTTGACCTTGTTTGATCTTATGGTTTTCTTGATATGTTTCATAGTTGATTTTTATGGACTCTTTAGATGATTAGATTTATTTTGAGGCATGTGATTTTATTCTACCTCAGTGTTATATCCTATAGTAATTATAAATAGGTAATAATATTGTGATCTATTACTTTGTACCATACTCAAATAATTACAAATGAGTTGGCATACACATTACAAAATAAAATCTTCCACACATTACATGAAAATTCCACAATTACATGAAACTGTCAGCTTACAAATAAGATAACTCTTCACTCATGTGACCTCTAACCTTACTGTCATGTCCATGTCACAATAAAAATTTCTTCATCATCTGTACAATTTTGAATGCTCAGATTCTATCCCGATTAGGAGATATCATTCGATTTCCACAAACTGCTACTCAGGAGCACTACCTGAATACTGCTTCCACTAAATTACACATAACTACCATGAATAAAGGAATTAAATTATGCGCTCTTAACCATGATCTTATACAACATCATAGAGTAAGTCCTCAACTTGGCAAAGCTTGATCTTCAATATCCCATGTGCACTAACTCAAACATTGTCTTCTTCTTTGCTAACCTTCAGTAGATCACTGCGTTGACATCAATGACAATCACAGTCATGAATGAAACAAAATATTCTATAGAATGGATGTGAATAATCCCCCATAGGATATATTTAGCATCCATTCCTAACAATCTCCCCCATTGGCATTGATGGCAACATAGATGAAAAACATCCAAGTTCCATGAATACCAACACTACAACATTATTGCTCTAAAATGTTTTCAAATCATCTTCAACTCTTTTAGTTTTCCATTTTATATTTCTTGAAACCTTCTTCCTCAAGCTATCTTCAATAGATTTTTTTTCATGTATCCTTCTCCCCCATTGACATTAATGACAAGTGCTACCTCACTATGTCAACAACTTTAATGTCAAAAGACACTTTTATGAAAATACACTCACTAGAGTCCTCGTGACTCAACTCAGATACACATACTCCCCAATAGAGGAAGTACCAACATCCAGTCCAAAAGAAAGATAAGGCTCATATACTACTAGATAGATGCAACAATCTGCATCACTTCTCAAAAGTAGTCTAGGGCATAACCCCAAGCATACCTCTCAGATACTCAAATGTATCCTTAGGAAAAGACTTTTTAAATATATCTACAATCTTCTCTTTTGTGCTTATTTACTCTAGTATGACTTCTTTCTCTACCACTTTCTCTCTTAATACATGATATTTTATTTCTACATGCTTTGTCTTAGAATGTAGTACAAGATTCTTAGACATACTGACTGTACTGGTGTTATCACAATGTATAAAAACATGCTCATCAAATTTTATTCCAATATCCTTCAACATTTGTTTCATCCAAATTATTTGATTACAATTGTTTGCTACTGCTACATTCTCTACTTCTACTGTGCTCTATGAAATACAATTCTGCTTCTTGCTTAGCCAAGAAACCAATCTTCCTCCATGGAAAAATGCTCCACCACTTGTGCTCTTTTTGTCATCAACACTACCTCCCCAATCTGCATCAGTATATGCACATAGGGTAAAGTCATTAGATTTTTCATACCATAATCCATATTCAATTGTGCCTCTTAAGTACCTCAGTATCCTTTTTACTGATGCATAATGTGATTCTTTGGGATCAGCTTGAAATCTTTCGACAATTCCAACTTCATGTGATATATCTAGTCTTGTATGAGTTAACTATTGCAATCCTCCAATCATAGATCTTTACTTCTTGTGTTCAACTGCAAGAGTCTCATATGTGCTAGATAGTTTGTGTCTAGTTACCATAGGTGTTCCAATTGGCTTACAGTTCTCCATTCCAAATCTCTTCAATAAGTCATTCAAGTACTTTTTTTGACATACAAAGATACCATCACTGTTCTATGTTATCTGTAATCCTAAAAAATATTTCATCTCACCAATCATACTCATTTCAAATTTAGTCTTCATTTCATCTACAAATTTGTCACTAGCTTCATCTTCTCCTCCAAATATAATATCATCAACAAAAATAACTACAACCAACAAACCATTTTCAATTTCTTTTGTGTACAAGTTGTTGTCTTCTATGCCTTTAGTAAATCCTAATTTGATCAAATACTTATCTAGTCTTGCATACCAAGTTCTAGGTGCTTGTTTAAGTACATATAAAGCTTTCTTTAGTTTACATACCATATCACTTTCATGAGTCAAGGGAAAACCTTCAGGTTGCTCAATGTAAACTTCTTCTAATTCTCTGTTAAAAAATGTTGACTTCACATCCATCTGATATACTTTGAATTTCTTATAAGCTGCATAAGCCAAAAATATTTTTACTACTTCAATTATTGCTACGGGTGCACAAGTTTCTTCATAGTCAATTCCTTATTGTTGCGAGTATCCTTTACATACCAATATTTCTTTATTCCTTACAACTTCTCCTTGTTCATTCATCTTGTTCCTAAATACCCATTTAGTTCCTATAACATTATTATCTTTAGGCCTAGGGACCAACTCCCAAGTCTTATTCTTTTCAATTTGATCTAGTTCTTCCTTCATAGCTTTAATCCAATGTTCACCTTCACAAGCTTCACTACTAGATTTAGGTCCAATTTGAGAAATTAAACACAATTGTTCTTGTACCTTATTCTGTGTTAGAACTCCTCTTTCTATGCTTCCAATAATATGCTCAACATGATGATTTCTTGATAGGTTCTTGTTAGGTGTCACTGTCTCAATTCTTACTTTGAAGCTGTAGGTTCTTCTAATGTTTCCTTAATGTAGCCTTCATTCTGCAATTCACTGTCAGTTTCATAGAATAATTCAGCATTCTTTGGATTAGTTTTAGGATGAGTTCCTTCATCTAATTCATAATCAAGCATTCTTTCCTAAATTTTGAACTTTTCATCAACTTTAACATTTTCTCTCTCAACAATAGTCTTAGATCTCTTATTATAACATCTATAGGCTTTTCTTTTCAATGAATAAACAAGAAATATACCTTCATCACTTCTAGGATAAAACTTTCCAATGTCATCATCTCTCTTAATATAACATTTACTTCAAAAAAATCTAAAATACTTAACTGATGGTGCATGTCCAAACCAAAGTTCATAAGGTGTCTTATCTGTGTCTGCGTCTGCTCTGATCTGTACTTTGTTCATTATATATACTATTGTGTTCACTACTTCTCTCTAGAATATCTTCGCCAAATCATTTTCAAATAACATAGCTCTTGTTGCTTCAGTTACTGACTTGTTTCTTCTTTTTACAATACCATTTTATTCGGGTGTTCTAGGGGCTAAAAATTGTCTCTTAATACCATTCACTTAACAAAAGGTGTTAAATTCTTTTGAAGTAAATTCTCCACCTCTATCTGATCTCAAACATTTAATCTTCATTCCAGATTCATTCTCAACTTTGCTCTTAATTATTCTAAACTTATTAAATGCTTCAGATTTTTCTTTAAGAAATGCAATCCACATCATTCTTGTAAAATCATCAACAAGAATCATAAAATACCTTTCTCCACAGAATCCTCTAGTCCTTGTGGGACTGCTCAAATATGTATGAACAATTTCCAACTTCTTTGTTGTTGTAAACTTCTTGCTGGGAAATGAGCTTCTTTTCTGTTTAGCCATCACACATTCCTTGCACATCATGTTAGTAGGTTTCATAATCTTAGGAAAATCTCTCACTACAAGTGTAGTACTCACTTTCACAATATTATCAAAATTTATATGACAAAATATTTTGTGCCATAACCAGTTGTCATCAATCTTAGTGATCAAACATGTCATCTTAGTAGGATTCAACTGAAATACATTACCTCTAGCTCTTGATCCCGTACCAATCAAATTAGCATCTTTGTCTTTGATTACAGAATTTTTCTCAGTAAACCAAACTTGATATCCCTTATCAACTCTAGTTGTCCAACACTCAAAAGATTATGTTTCACTCCAGTCACAAAGTAAATATCATCAATGTTAGTCTTTCCATCAAGAGTAATAGATCCTATACCTTTTATCAAACAAGGTGCATTATTTCCAACTCTAACAATTCCTCCATCATAATTGTTAAACTTTATGAATTTCTTCATGTCTCCAGTCATATGATGTGAACAACCACTATCTATAATCCAATCAAATTTCTTTTCTACTTGAGAAACTAAAGCTTTTTCTTCCTTAACTTCTGTTTCAAGATTTTCTTCTTTTATTACTACAAATCCTATATCATCATTCTCATTATAAATTTCACTTAGAGATTTCTCCATACTAGCTCCAAAATCTTCATCATTAGCATAATAACATTCTTTAGATCTTCTAGGTTTAAAGTTATTTCTATACTTCTTTACTCTCTTAGGACATTTAGATGCAAAATGACCATATTCTTGACAAGTCCAACATTTAAAATTTTTCTTATCATCTAGTTCTCTTTTCACAAGCAAGGCAATTCCTTCTTCAATCTTTCTATCTTCTTCATTCCTAGTTCTCCTACTACTATCATAATCTCCACTCACACTCATGCTTCTTGACAAGGTATGGAAAATACTCAGTGCACTGAATGCTATCTCCATTCTAGGTAAATCTCCAGATTGTCTCAAATTCATTTCTGCTACTTCTAGTCTTCCAAGAAGAGTTTCTCTGGTGAAATTATTGATACAAGGTATAAATTTCTCAATCATCTACATTGTCTGCTTAAATGAAGGAGTCAATATCCTCAGAATTTTCCATATCACTTCAGTCTTTGTCTTGATTCCTTCACAAGATTTTATACCTACAACAATTTTTGACATTCTACCAATATAGCTTCTAACAAATTCATCTTCCATCATTCTTATATCTTCAAATGCACATATCCAATTATGTAATCTAACTTTCTTTGCATGTTCATCACCTTCAAAAGTAGATTGTTAAGCTAACCAAATTTCATGAGATGTTTTAAGATATTTTACCTGACTATACTCATTTTCTGGAAGGGCTGACAAAAGTGCTTCTTTGGAAAGTATGTTACACATGAATATATCTCTTTCCTCATTAGTACATTCTTAAATTTTTTCTTCATCAATGATAGTCTTCTTGTTCTTTGTGATTAACCAATATCCTGGTCCTAAACAAAGTAAATGTGTCTTCATCTTTTCTTTCCAACTGTCAAAGTTCACTTCATCAATCTTAGGGCTTTCTTTCCTAAAATGACTCACCATGGATCTCCTCAAGTTGTTAAAATTTTCCTTCAAGGACCTGCTGCTTTGATACCAATTGTTAGAAAGTAAAGTCCACCAAGATAACTAAGAGGGGATGGGGGGGTGAATTAGTTATCAGATAAATACAACTTTTGTCTCCTTTAATAGATTCTAACCATGTAAGCAATGTGATTAACAACCATAGAAAGATATACATACATAACAACACAATAACACAAGATATGTTGATTGGGGAACCTCTTGATCAAAGAGTAAACCCCGATGGGAATGATGCCCAAAAAAGATGCACTAATATGAAATTTTCTTGTGAGAGGATGGACTTTGTTAGGAGTCTTATGAAATACATTTAGTGCATATTAGTCCCTGCTAGGAGACTTTGAATCCTTGCTAAAATATTCTAACTCTGTTAGGAGGTATAGAAGACAGAAGGATCCACTGTCCAAACAACTTCAATGGAAAGATCACTGAACACACTGTCCAACTAATCTCTATATTATTCAACAAAATAATATCAAAAGATTACTGATCTCAACAACTTATCACTTCTCCTCTGACTATGCCAAACCGCACCAACTGCTTCATCAGATCTCAATACCAGATCTCTATACTTCACAGATCCTCTTCCAACAAGTATTGCACAATTCCGCAATTCACTTTCATAATCCAATTACACTTACATATTATAATAAGGAAAACATTCCTTCCTTTATACCGCACTCAAATAATTACAAATGAGTGGGCATACAAATTACAAAATAAAATCTTCCACATGTTACATAAAAATTCCATAATTACATGAAATTGTCGGCTTGCAAATAAGACAACTCTTCACTCGTGTGACCTCTAACCTTGTTGTCATGTCCATGTCACAATAAACATGTCTTCATCATGTGTACAACTTCGCATGCTTAGATTCTATCCCAATTAGGAGATATCATCTAATTTCCACAAACTGCTACTCAGGAACATTGCCTGAATACTGCTTCCACTAAATTACACATAACTATCATGAATAAATGAATTACATTATGCAATATTAACCATGATCTTATACAACATCATAGATTATTTCCTAAACTCCACATGGCTTGATCTTTAATATCCCACGTGCGCTAATTCAAACACTATCTACTTATCTGCTAACCTTGAGTAGATCACTGTGTTGACATCAATGACAATCAAAGTCATGAATGCAACAACAAATTATACAAAATGGCTGCAAATAATCCCCCATAGGATATATTCAGAATTCATTCCTAACAAGAACCACTTGTTTTCTTCACTTTTTCTTTTCTCCCAATGATCAATTTTAGATCTTTTTTGCGCATGCATTGCCCTAGTCTTTAGCTTCTCAGTCAAGTTTGTTTGTCTTTGGTTTTATCATCCTTCGGCATGCTCGAGCTAGGCTTCTTTTCTTCCCTCTCTGTCCTTTTTTTTTAAGGGTTTAGTTTGTTTAGGTTTTTTTCTAGTTTTAGCATGTTTTCGCTAGGGTTTGGTTTATGTTCTTTGTTTTGTATTGCTTCGGGGTCATAGGGTTGTCTCCTTGGACCCCCTAGCCTCGAGTTCATGGTCAAATTTGATTTAGTGTTTGTTTTTGAGCTCTAACCCTTAAAACCTTTCTTTTGGCCTTTCGGCCCTAGAAGTTTTGGACTTTTGCAGTCCAAAATTTTAGAAAAGATTCTCCCTTTGGTTTTTTGGCTAAGTCCTATTTCGGTGCTTCGAAGGTTTTGCACACTGAAAAATTTACACCCCTAAAATGCCGAAGTCTGAAATGCTAGCCGAAGACAAACTTGACTTCTTTGTATTTTTAGAGGTTCATAGTCCGAAGATTCCACATTGTTTCACATTTCACCACCCAAGAGATTAAAATTTTTGCTTTATATATCCTCTTTGTAGTGTTTCGGTGTTTCGGCCTTTCGGAGGTCAGACACCTTCGAAGGTCTGAAAGGCCGAAATTGGCTTTCTAAACTTGTGGACTTGGTTTTTGCAAGGTTTTCTTGATTGATTTTATCTAATTTTCATCAGTGCTCCTCCCTGATTATCAATATGGTGATTATTGATTCATGTCTCCTTTGCTCTTTGCAGAAATGGAAGAGAAAGTTAACTCAATAGCTATGAGGTATCAAGTCAAAGGTTAACATGCACCCTCCAAAGTGGGAAATTTACATGCAGAGATCACAAACACTGACATTGGGAATGTCAGTTGGAATGACTAACTGGTGAAGTATGCAAAACTGGTAGGGAGGTTAGAGGACTGCACCTCATTAGTGTATTGTTCTCTAGTAAATGCAGTGACACACCTGATGTCTATTCTCTATTCTATTTTGATCACCACACTAGTGAGCCACTAAGTACCAGATGAGAGATTGGTAAAAAATAGTATGGGATAAGTTGTTCTGGATCTCAGGCCAGATAATATTGAGGATGTCTTTCATCTAACAAAGGGGGTAGACAATTTTTATAGCTTCTCCATTAGTAAGGGCATGAAATTTTACAACCATGATGTCCAATTATCCCACGAGTTAGTGAACAAGGACTACCTCATGCAACCTCTAGCCAAGAATAAACTAGAGAAGATAGACATAAGGAGAGGATATATGAGAGAGGATATTCAAGAAACCATAACCATGATCAGTTGGGTGTATGGACTACCAAAGTCCATACAGTTAGAACCATGGATGATCCTTCTCACCGAGAAGATAAAGGAAAGACAAGCTAGGTTCGATTGGTTCACCATCCTCAGCGACAACTTGGACCAATAGTTGATTGCAGTGAAGAAAGACCCTCACTTTTACATGACATCATATGTTGTGTACTTGTTGGCTGCAAGGGTAGTGTACCTAGGGCTATTTAAAGTTGGTGCCATGGGTGACCCAAATGCCTGGCCATTTACAATATACCCACAGTTGGTTAGGAATGAGTTCTTTACACAGGAAAACTCAGAGTATCACATCGTCAATGATGCTTTCATTTTTTCTATTATCCACTCCCTAGAGGGAGATTATGCCAAGAGAATGTCAACAGAGGCAGAAACTAAAGTGAAGGCCCTTGGGGCATTTTACACTCAGTTTAAGACTTTCACATACATCCAGGTGGTAAGAAGCACCTTAGCTCTAAAGAAGCTACCAAGGTATCTATTAGATAGGATAATCTTATTGGAGATGGCCTGACAACTGTCAGATGCTCATGAGCATTTTCGACACAAGAAGAAGCATTATTGGGATTTCCCAATTTCCATAGGCCCCAATTACTTACAAGACATGAAGATATGAAATTCACTAGCCTTCGAATGGAATGAATACCCACTACAAAACTTCATTCTCATAAGGACTAGATTCAACCCCATTGGTACATAAAACCACATAATGGGGAGGTATTATGTGCACGAACCTCATATTGAGGACCACTGGATAAATTTTATGGATGACTATGAGGTCAGGATCCCTGATTAATGCTGGATGATTCTAGAATTAGTGCAGACTTTTATATTGCTCTGAATACCACAGAAGGTGAGGGAAGCTGATTTTGAAGATCTTTTGGATCCCATCTACAACTAGGATAAGGTATATACCAGGGTGATCTTGAATGCAAAAGTTGATAGGGATTATAATGATGACATTAATTTCAACACCAAACATGTCATCAAGGTGACTGATGAATGGATTTCTCATCCATTTCCAATGGACTCTATGTAGACGAAGCAACAACCAACTTAGCCCTCCAAATAAAAGAAGAAGAAAGGGGAAAATGTGCTGATGCCACAATTCAAAGAGGCTGCACCACTGAGACTAGATATGGTATATAGACATGAGCAATGTATGGATTGGCTACTTGCTCAAAGAAGCCAAAAAATAGAATGACTAGGAGCATAGAACCTCCAGATGCTCCTTGTTCTAGTGGTCTAGAACTTGCAGGTGCACCCAAGAAGGCACCGAAAGTTAAAATAACTCAACCTAGGCCTACTAGGGTAATAAAGGGGCACATGTACAAAAGGGAGAGGGCCTCGACACCCATGCATATGGACACCCTTTTAGAAAGAGATGAGGAGGATGAGGAGGACCTAGTGCCACTTAACAAAAGGACCTGAATGACAAGATTCTTAAATAGAAGGAGGCTACAATAGGAAGATACATAAGAAGATATTGAAGGAGGAACCCAAGGAGAGAAAGTAAATTTGGATGCTCTGGGTGATGATGAATTTGATATCTCCAATTTTGAAGGTCTTCATGGCTTTAAAGAGACTGAGAAACAATATTTGACTGCAAAACAACCCTTAGTCTTTGATTCCCTCCCTATGCAATTCACTAGTCCTCTTGACAATGTGGAAGAGGAAGTTCAACAAGATTCTCAGGAGTCAGTCAAAGAGGTTGTAGCTAAAGTTCAGAAGGAGACTACTGTTATACATTGAATTTTCACCCTTAGTTCAAACTCTCATAGTCTTGATAACTCAGTATAACAAGGGAATCATCTCAAGGTTGTGGGACCTTTTGCTAACTGAGATGAGACCTCCAGATTCTAGGCTAGTTCCTCTTGGATAATCACCCTAATTTTCTCTTAAATAGGAAAGTAAACTTGAGGGGAAAAGGGATAGAAGGAATGCATGAAAGGTAAATGATAGGAAGCAAATCTATCCTACTAGGTGATGCACCAAAACTAGGGTTTGGATCTCAGTATAGAGGAATGAAACCAATGAGAGGCTTAGTTATAGGAGATCACAACTTACTGAATAGGCCTGCATAAGTGTTTCATGGAAGGGTCTACAAACAAAAGAGGATGTTCAGGGAAAGAGAAAAATTCTTTCACAACAACAAGACTCTCAGGATTAGACATCAATCCATGACCTGCAAACAAACATTCCCTCCTATAACTCGCTATAGGATTGAGACAAGACTGTTAGGGGCTAAAATATACCCACATAGCATCTAAATCGGATCAACACAATAAAACACATAGTTACAAAAAGTAAAAGAAATCAGGGGAACTAAGACATCATTGAAAACATGCATCCATAAACCTCAATCCAATAAGAGATAATGCAAGCAGGGAAGACACAAGGACATGAAAGACTGTCCCAAAAATGCCTCTGCAATGCTTGTATTATCAATGGGAATTTACAAGATATGAAAAACCAGAGAGCAAAAAATGCTATAGATAGTTCTCCAAGGAAAGACTTTCTCTTTCTACAAAATGTGAATTCTGAGCTACAGAAGCTCTAAAAAAAAATTATATACATCTCTACTGCATGCAGGCAGGAATCAAAAATCTTTTAGGGCTACATAAATATGCATTATAATAATCTGACCCTAAAACAAGTCACTTCTGATCATAATTAAACTCTGCAAAAATCATAGCCGATCAGATATTTAGCCCTTGCGTGCCCATCTCTACACTGATCCTACCTGCAGACAAAAATTCATCTTGATCCATCTACCTCCCTGCAACCTACTCAGCCATGAATGCTCAAAAATCCAATCAGATATTTAAAAGGACCTAAAAAATGGCATCCTAAAAGATCTCTGCACACATCTATCCAACTACAACCACCTTGAAAATATCATCAATTTTTTAGCTGCCGCACTTGCAAACATTTCCCTCAGAAGAAAGCTCATATGCTGCACTGCTTTGACAAAGCATTGGTCACATGATCACATAAGCCAAAAGGCCTTCATGTGATCATGCGACAACCTCTTGAGAAATTGCCTCCGCCCTCAAAAAATGTCAATGGTCACATGATCGCATGAGCCAAAAGGGCTTCATGCGATCATGCGACAACTCCTTTAAAACTGCCACCGCCTTGCCACAGAATGACACCTCAGGCCCACAAAAATTTGCCACCTGTCAAGCTTCGATGACTGCCAGCCATCATACTTGCCAAACTCACCACGTCCCCAAACCACAAGCCCACCGAAGCCTTGTTGACCACTGGGGGTTGTCGCATGATCGTATGCAACTAGGAGGCCGCATGAGATCATCTGACAAGCTTTAGATGGTCAAGAAAACTTAACCCCCGGGTTCACCCTTCCTTAGTCACCAAGTCGCATTATTTTTCTTAACCTCGGGCCTCTACTCAATGACTACATGAAATCCATTGATCTTTGCTCCATCCAACGGTAGTCGCTGAGTCGCATTACCCCATCAGCATATTCTTTTCCATCAGAAGATTACCCAACTAAAAGAAGTCTCTTAATCACCAGATAAAAAGAATATTCCTCTTTCATTTGCGAGACTACTCGACCGAACATAGAATCGGGCCCACCTCCAACTATGCAACCGTGCAAAACCTTCCAAACCTCACCACGTGGTACTCTCTTACTTGTCTTGGCCGCTACCCCAGCAAACACCTTAGCACCCCTGGCATGGGACCCACCATAAACTCCAGATTCCCATCGGACGGTTGTCACATGATCACATGGGATCGGAAGATCCCATGCGAACATGCGACCACCATTGATCTTCATCGCCCCTGCACTGGTATAGAAACCTTGGGCCCCACCTCCAACTGCCTGTTGTAGTTGACGGTTTGTCACATGATCTCATGGGTTCAAAAGAGCCCATGTGATCATGCGACCAACCGCATGATGTTAGCCAACCACCACCACGCTGCTTACTTTGACTGCTTACTACTTGTCGCATGATCACATGCAGCCAGGAAGGCCCATGCAATCATGCGATCGACTGCGTGATGCTAACTAATGACTGTTACCACTTGGAGTTGACCACCAAAAATTGACTGCCAAAGATCCCTTACTGACACTGCATCAATGGTTGTCGTATGATCTCATGGGATCGGAAGATCCCATGTGATCATGTGACAACCATTGGATCTTTCTCTGCACTGGCACAGCTTTAGGCATTGGGAACCGCTCGTCAGAGTTACGCACTTAGGGAAAAATGCAGATGCCAGAGACGTGTAAAGTGTAAAGTGGTCAAAAACACAGAAGGTTTTCAAGTGAAGGTCAAAAACACACTAAATTTTTAGAGTGGAGGTCAAAAACACAACAAATTTTTGGACCTAAAGGCCGAAACATTCTGAGCCTTCAGAGAGCAGGTCAAAAACACATTGGGTTTTTGACACTTGAGTAGAAAACACACTGAACTCTCGATATTAAAAGGTAGAAAACACAAAGATTTTTTGACACTTGAGCATTTTTTTGGAAAACAGGGACCGTGGCCAAAAAATGAAAGACAGGGAATTTTGGGCAACATTTTGGCGACCTCTATGGGATGTCAGCCTGCTAGACATTGGACCAATTGCCTTGACAAATCTATTGGGCATGGGGTCATCTCTTTTGAGCACAAAAGCTTTCAAAGACAAAAACTGAACCAGGAAGACAAACCTGTGCACGTGCACTTCTTGGGAAATAAGAACTAACCAGGGAAAAGCTAAACTAAAAAGCTGGAAGAAAGCAGGAAAAATATTTACAAGGATTTACAAGAAGGACCTGCAAAGAGGGATTAACCTCAAAGCAAGGCTTCAAGTGGAAACCGTTCACTAAGATTGGTAGGGTAGCACCTTCAAGGGTTGAAAGCTGAAAAGCGTTGGATCCTCTACACTTTGTTATAACAAATGGCCCACCCCAAAAGGAATCAAACTTTGTGTGCTTGCCAGGTTTTGATCTGAACTCATCCCATTTGAGAACTACATCTCTAACTTTGAAGTTTCTGACCCTGACTCTTTTATCAAAGCTTCTTTTTTTTTGACTCTAATGGAATGCCATATCTTGCATTGATTTATCTCTGATCTCTTCTAGCTCCATCAACTGGGCATATCTGATTTGCATAGGATCACTTTCTTCAAACAAGGCATACTAAGTGGCCAAGTTCAAAGGTGGTAATTCAGTTGAAATAGATAACTTAGCCTCTCTACACTACACCAACATGTATGGGGAATTACCAATGATTTTCTTTAGAGTAATTCTATCTAACCACAAGGCAGATTTCATTTTAGTATGCCAGTCTCTCTGACTGTGTTGTAGGGTCTTTTTGATTATTCTAATCAGATTCTTATTTGTTGATTCTGCCAAACCATTCCCCTCAGGATAGTAATTGGAACTTGTATTTAGACAAATGCCCTTCTTGACTACCCACTCTGAGACTTTGAGGCCTGTAAATGCTAATGCATTGTCTGAAACTATAGAATCTAGAATGCCAAATCTATGAATGATGTCATCATAAAAACTTAAAATAGCACTCTCATTGGCTTCTTTTAAAGCAACTGCCTCTATCCACCTAGTGAAATAATTAGTTGCAGTGATTATCCACTTGTGTCCTGCACTAGATGCAGGGTTAATCATGCCAATGAAATCTATACCCCACTTTATGAAGGGCTGCTCTATTTTGACTGGCTGCAGGGGCAAAGTTGCAAATCTTTCTTTCCCTGCAAAAATAGCACATTTGATGCATCTTCTAACATACTCATGACTATCTTTGAAGATAGATGGCCAATAGTATCCAGCCCTCATGATCTTAAAAGTTGTAGTCCTATGAGAGAAATGGCCACCAGAAGCTCCATCATGAAACTCAAATAAGACATCTGCAACCCTTTCTGAATCTATGCATCTTAGAAGGACACCATTGTGATCCTTTCTGAAAAGGATTTCATCTATCAGCACAAAAGAAATAGACTGTAACCTGTAATACCTCCTTTTTGTTGAATCTAGGCCTGCAAGACATTGTCCTGTCTTCAAATAATTGATCATATTAGGCAACTAGCTAGTTGCCTGAGCTTGCTCTCCTATAGAATGTGCCACCATAGATGCATCTATGTATTCCAATTTCTTTGAACTTCCATCCTCTACCAGATGCTCACAAAGACCTCTTCCTCTAACTAGCTTGGTAATCTGAATATCTATGTCATATTCCATCACCTTAGTGATCCAACTAGCAATTTTTTCATTTAGGTCCTTAGAAAGCAAAAAATTCTTTGACACTTGGATGAGTAACCATCAAATGCACCTTGCTATGGGTCAACAAATGTCTGAATTTTTTGAGGCTCTTTACCAGAGCAAGAACATGCTTTTCTACAAAAGAGTATCTTTGTTCATACTCTTCTAAACCTTTGCTGAAGAAAGCAATAGGCTGCTCCAATCCTTCAACATTTTCTTGAGTCAACATTGCAGATATGGCATCATGACCCCCATAAGCATAAAGGATAAAATCCTTAGTGAAATTTGGGTTTAGGAGAGTAGGAGCATCTGTTAAGGCTTCTTTAATAGCCTGGAAGTTAACCTTTCCTTCTTTGGTCCAACTGAAGGCTTAACCCTTCCTCAACATGGCTGTTAAAGGCTTGAGTAACTCTACAATGTTAGGCAAGAATCTCCTAACAAAGTTAATCTTTCCTATGAAAGATTGGAGACCTTTCTTGTGATGTGGTAATGGTAGTTCTAAGATGGCTGCAATTCTCTCAGGATCCACTATAATTCCCTCTTTGGATACTATATATCCCAATAGTTTTCCTTCATGAACTGCAAACACACATTTCTTGGGATTAAGGGATATCCCAAACTCTCTACATCTTTCAAAAATCTACCTCAAAAGTCTGATGTGGTCTACTACATGCTTTGAGTAGATGGTTATGTCATTTAGGTAGACCAGCACAAACCTGTACATGAGGCCCTTAAAGGCCATATCCATTGCCTTTTGAAATGTAGCACTTGCATTTGACAAACCAAAGGGCATCTTCTGATATGCCATGGTTCCCCACTTGGTTGTAAATACAGTCTTATACTAATCCTCTTCTTTCACTAAGACTTGATTGTATCTTGAATAGCCATCCAACAATGAGAATCTCTTAGATCTAGAGACACATTGCAGAATTTGTTCCATAGAGGGTAGTGGATGGTGGTCTTTTAATGAGGCTCTGTTCAAATCCCTGAAATCAACACATAACCTCAACTCCCCATTCTTTTTCCTGACAGGAACAAGGTTGGAAACCCAACTAGTATGTTTGATGGGGTAGATGATGCCACTTTCTATTAGTTTGAGTACTTCCTTATGCATAAGTGGTTTGAGCTTGGGATTAACATGCCTTTGCTTTTGCCTTACTGGTTTAGCATTGGGCTCCAATTCAATAGTGTGCTAAGCAAGAGTAGGGTCAAAACCCTTGAGGTCTCCATACCCCCATGCAAAAACATGACTGAATTCTCTGAATAGTTTAGTGTAAGCTTTCTTTTCTGAATTAGTGTTTGCTTTTCCAAATTGTAGGCTCTTACCTGGTTCCAACTCTAACTCAGCACAATGTTCCTGTTGGACTACCAGGCTAGCTTTATTTTTCTTGACTTCATCATCCTTGTTGAAGATGGTCTCTAAGGTGATGAGACCCTTAGGCATCTTATTAGATCTAAGTTGTATCACTTGATCACCATAGTTCTATGATAATCTCTTTTGATTGTGCCTTGAAAAGACATCTTCTTTAAACAAGAACTGCAGAATTTGTTCATCATTATCAAACACTTGCGAATTAATATTATTATCTAGAATTGAAGGTCTGACAATAATCTTGATATGCTGCTGATCCATCTCTTTTGAAATGCTATTGGGGATGTCAAACTAAGATCCAATGGCAGCTAACCTATCGGCATTTTGATTTAATTTTCTAGGGATAGCAATGATATTGAAAGCATGGTAATCTTCAATTGCATCCCAAACTCTATGTTTGTATGCCTTCATGACATCAGTTTTGGTTGCACTCATCCCTCTTACTTGGTTGAAAACAAGTTCACTATCACCATATACTTTTAACACTTTAAGCCCTCTTTTTCTAGCCCATTCTAGTCCATTAACTAGACTTTCATACTCTACAGTGTTACTGGTGTAGGAAAAACTAAATCTAAAGGTAGTATAATACCTTTCTCCTTTTGGGGACACTAGCATAGCACCTCCTCTAGAACCATGTCTACTTCTAGCTCCATCAAAAAATAATTCCCAGACCTAGCTATCCCGATAATCTGAATTAGTGTATTATTTGAGAAGGCTTAGTTCTACGGCTCTACTTTCTTGAATCAGATAACTCCCCAAACCAAAATCCCAAACAAGACTCTCTTGGATCTCTGAGGTTCTTTCATCTAGGAGAATATCAGGGATATTTTCTATTTTGGTGCTTGCTTCACTAGTGGTTGGGAAATCATTGTCATCAAATATTGGGCAATTAGTATTGATGGAATTGGACACATATGGCTCTATATGATGTATTGCTAAGGCTTCTGATTTAATGGTGACTTTGGTACCATACCTTGTATGAAAGAGCATGTGAGACTAGTCAGAAGAAAGATAACCTCCTATCTTGGCTATGAACTCTCTTGAGAGACATATGGAAAACAATGCAGGAAGATCTATGATATATATGTCAAGGAGAATGGAAAAATTAGGACTAACATAGAGAATTAGACTGGTATCTTTGGCCACACCTATAGTACTGCCTGAGGATCCATCAATTTGTGTAACCTTCTTTTGGAAGGGTTCATATTTGAGTCCTAATTGATCAGCCACTTTCTTGGGCATTATAGTGCTAGTAGCTCCACTATCTACCATACAATTATGCACTAAAGATTTCCCAATAATTAAAGATACGTAAAAGGGAGGTGGCTTTAAATTCCTACCTTGCATGGTATTGGCCTTGGAGTTTCTAGTTGGAGTCTCCTTTTCTTGATTAGTGTTGACCAACACTGGTTTTGCAGTTTCTTTTGTAGGTTGAGGATTTGCTGCCTCTCCCATGGCCTTCTCCAAAATTTGAGGTTGTCCTAGAATAAACAAAGAGTCCCACATAGACATGGTGACATTCACCTTCTTCATTTTGTCTACACTATTATAAGGTGTCGCAGTGTGTACTCTTTGTTGTGCTTTTATTATGAGGGGTTCTGCCTCCTTTGGAACTTGGCCTTCTTTGCTTGTGACGACAGGAGGCTCCTTGGATGTGAAAGGGGTAACTTGCTGTAGTGGCTCTATAGATGTAGTGTCCTTAGTACTAGAATCTACTTCCTCCATGTCTTGGGCTCTTCTCTTTTCTCTTGTGTAGGCAACAAAAGAAACTTCATCATTGACTCCATTGAAATCTGGTTGCTCCCAATTGAAAAGAGCAGTTTCATTCTCTTGTGTTTCTTGTTGAGGAGCTGTCCCACTAGAAGGAGCTTCTGTTTGAGCTTGTGAAGCATTTTGAACCATTAGTGCTTGGTTCATCCATCCATCAGAACACATAGCCTTATTGTGGGGCTAATTGCAAGGGACACACCATTCATTATCCATGGCCATATTGTTTTGACTAGGAAGCATATCCCTGACTGGATTTACAGAATCAAGAGGTGCAGGGTTATATGGTTGGAATGGTCTTTGATTAAAATTTTGTCTTTTCCCTTGATAGCCTCCTTGGTATGGTGGTCTATTTTGTTGATAAGGCTGTCCTTGATTTTGGTATTTCTAATTAGGACCTTGGCCTTGTGATTGGAAGGGTGGCCTGATGCCTTGGCTTTGTTTCTTCAAGTTTGTGACCTCTTTGGTTAGAGTCTGTAGCAAGTTTTCCATTCCTTGTATATTAGTTTTCTGACTACTCATCACCTCTTGCAACCCTTGGGAGAAATTTGTTGCAGCATGTTCTTGACCACTGGTACTAGCTTGAGGTGTTGATATTATGGGAATAGGGGTAAATGGGGGTACTTGTGCAGGTGCAATGGGCTAAAGACTAGGGAAGATAGGCATGGGAGGTCTTCTCTCTATCATGCTTGCTTGGATCAAACAATTTTCAGCCCTGACAATAGTGTCAAAGGCTTGGGGTAAAGTGGTACCACCCATAGACTAGATCATGATAGAAATTTGTTTATTTAGACTTTGCAAGTAGTACAGGAAGGCATGGTCAGCTGATGGCCTTACAAAGACTGGGATTCTATTCCATGTTTTAAGGAATCTACTATTATAGTCTATCATTTTATCTTGAGGGTCTCTCTTTATGGTTGTTAATTGCTCAAATAGAGATAAATTATCTAATTTATCCTCAAAATGCTTGCTTAATGCATACCCTAATTCATCCCATGAAGTAATAGAACCAACAGTTAAAGTTCTAAACCACTTTAGAGCCTTACCTTTCAAAGATGCTACTAATAATTTGGTGGCCACATCCTCTTGAGTAATGTTGTGTATGCTACAAATGGTGGTCACATCTCTCATGTGCTCAAAGGCTATTTTCTGTCCCTCCCCTGTGAAATTAGGTATGCTCTTTAATGCCACCAACATCATGATGTACTACAAAATCTAAGGGGCTCCCCTGATTGAAAGGTGCAAAGGAAAAATTTCTAGCCATTGTAGGAGGTGTAACTTGAAGATCAACAACTATGTGAGCTGTATTTTCTAGGCTTGGATTTTCTTGCTCTCCTAGATCTCTGGTCAGAGATCTCCCTCTTCTTCTAAAATGAAAGAGGAAAGGTCTCCCCTCTGAAGTATCAGGGGGAGTAGATTGGACTCTTTTTGCAGGAGATTCTCTTTGAGTTGACCTACCTTTGTAGCTTCTTTTCAAGGGCAACTCTAAAAATTCAGTAGGTTTTGAGCTTCTAGTTTCAATCTTTCTCATAAACCTTAAACAAGGTTGGCTTGAATCTTTGAAAATAGTGGAGTCGCCAGATATACTTGATAGAACAACCTATAAAGGTCTGTATTATGCAATCTGTATATCAAAGATGATACAATTTCAACAAATGAACTTCTTTGTTGTCCCACCGGGCGTGCCAGAAATGTTATACACTAAATTTGCACCCTTAGTTCAAGCTCTTGTAGTCTTGATAACTTAGTATAATAAGGGAATCATCTCAAGGTTGTGGGACCTTTTGCTAACCGAGATGAGACCTCCAAATTCTAGGCTAGTTCCTCTTGGATAATCACCCTGATTTGCTCTTAAATAGGAAAGTAAACTTGAGGGGAAATGGGATAGAAGGAATGCATGAAAGGGAAATGATAGGAAGCAAATCTATCCTACTAGGTGATGCACTAAAACTAGGGTTTGGATCTCAGTATAGAGGAATGAAACCAATGAGAGACTTAGTTTTGGGAGATCACAACTTGCTGAATAGGCCTGCATAAGTGTTTCATGGAAGGGGCTGCAAACAAAAGAGGATGTTCAGGGAAAGAGAAAGATTCTTTCACAACAACAAGACTCTCAGGGTTAGACATCAATCCATGACCTGCAAAAAAACATTCCCTCCTATAACTCGCTATAGGATTGAGACAAGACTATCAAGGGTTGAAATATACCCACATAGCATCTAAATCAGATCAACACAATAACACACACAGTTACAGAAAGTAAGAGAAATCAGGGGAACTAAGACATCATTGAAAACATGCATCCATAAACCTCAATCCAATAAGAGATAATGCAAGCAGGGAAGACACAAGGACATGAAAGACTGTCACAAAAATGCCTCTGCAATGCTTGTATTATCAATGGGAATTTACAAGATATAAAAAACTAGAGAGCAAAAAATGCTACAGATAGTTCTCCAAGGAAAGACTTTCTCTTTCTACAAAATGTGAATTCTGAGCTACAAAAGCTCTAAAAACAAATTATATACATCTCTACTGCACGCAGGTAGGAATCAAAAATCTTTTAAGGCTACATAAATATGCATTATAATAATCTAGCCCTAAAACAAGTCACTTCTGATCATAATTAAACTCTACAAAAATCATAGCCAATCAGATATTTAGCCCTTGCCTACCCATCTCTGCACTGATCTTGCCTGTAGACAAAAATTCATCTTGATCCATCTACCTCCCTGCAACCTACTCAGCCATTAATGCTCAAAAATTTGATCAGATATTTAAAAGGACCTAAAAAATGGTAGCCTAAAAGATCTCTGCACACATCTATCCAACTGCAACCACCTTGAAAATATCATCAATTTTTTAGCTGCCACACTTGCAAACATTTCCCTCAGAAGAAAGCTCATATGCCGCATTGCTTTGACAAGGCATTGGTCACATGATCACATAAGCCGAAAGGCCTTCATGCGATCATGCAACAACCTCTTGAGAAACTACCTCCACCCTCAAAAAATGTCAGTGGTCGCATGATCGCATGAGCCAAAAGGCCTTCATGCGATCATGTGACAACTCCTTTAAAACTGCCACCACCTTGCCACAGAATGACACCTCAGGCCCGCAAAAATCCAGCACTTGTCAAGCTTCACCAACCGCTAGCCATCATACTTGCCAAACTCACCACATCCCCAAACCGCAAGCCCACCGAAGCCTTGTTGACCGTTGGGGGTTGTCGCATGATCGTATGCGGCTAGGAGGCCACATGAGATCATGCGACAAGCTTTAGATGGTCAAGCAAACTTAACCCCTAGGTTCACCCTTCCTTAGTCGCCAAGTCATGTTATTTTTCTTAACCTCGGGCCTCTACTCAGTGACTACGCAAAATCCGTTGATCTTTGCTCCATCTGATGGTAGTCGCTAAGTCACGTTACCCCATTGGCATATTCATTTCCATCAGGAGATTACCCAACTAAAAAAAGTCTCTTAATCACCAGATAAAAAGAATATTCCTCTTTCATTTGTGAGACTACCCGACCAAACATAGAATCAGGCCCACCTCCAACTGTGCAACTGCGCAATACCTGCCAAACCTCACCACGTGGCACTCTCTTACTTGTCCTGGCCACTACCCTAGCAAACACCTTGACACCCTTGGCATGGGACCCACTACAAAATCTAGATTCCCATCGGAGGGTTGTCACATGATCACATGGGATCGAAAGATCCCATGCGAACATGCGACCACGATTGATCTTCATCGCACCTACGCTGGTATAGAAACCTTGAGCCCCACCTCTAACTGCCTCTTGTAGTTGACAGTTTGTCGCATGATCTCATGGGTTCGGAAGAGCCCATGTGATCATGTGACCAACCACATGATGTCAGCCAACCGCCACCATGCTACTTGCTTTGACTGCTTCCTGCTTGTCGCATGATCGCATGCAGCCAGGAAGGCCCATGCGATCATGCGACCGACTACGTGATGCTAAATGATGACCATTACCGCTTGGAGTTGACTGCTGAAAACTAACCACCGAAGATCCCTTGCTGACACTGCATCAACAGTTGTCGTATGATCTCATGGGATCAAAAGATCCCATGCGATCATGCGACAGCCGTCAGATCTTTCTCTACACTGGCACGACTTTAGGCACTGGGACCCACCTATCAGAGTTGTGCACTTAGGGAAAAATGTAGATGCCAGAGAAGTGTAAAGTGTAAAGGGGTTGAAAACATAAAAGGTTTTTGAGAAAAGGTCGAAAACACACTAAATTTTTAGAGCAGAGGTAAAAAACACACCAAATTTTTAGACCAAAAGGCAGAAACATTCTGAGCCTGCAGAGAGGAGGTTGAAAACACATTGGGTTTTTGACACTTGAGTAGAAAACACATTGAACTCTCAATATTAAAAGGTAGAAAACACAGAGATTTTTTGACACTTGAGCATTTTCTTGGAAAACAGGGACCGTGGCCAAAAAATGAAAGACAGGGAATTTTTGGCAACAACTACCGAGTCAGGAAGAAACTCTTCTGTAGGTGTCACATCTGAAGAAGATATTGCATACCAAGTCCCTTTAGCTTTGCAACAAGTTCCTCCTCCTCTTATGCAAAAAACTCCACCTCCATCATAACATCTGACACCATCTACCACTCCACTTTCACCTCTGGTTCGAACCACTCCACTGCCACCACAACCTCCACTTGTTCATATTCACATGCCTACTTTTCCTCCTTCACCAATGCCTTCACCCACTCCCCCTCTTTCTCCTACTCCACCTGTACATAACCCTCCTACTCAAGCACCCACTCCTCCACCTTCTCATACCAAGATAGTATCACAAGGGCTTCAAGAGCCATAGAAGGAAACATAAGTGATCAGCGAGGTTACAATGGAAGAACAAGTCAAGTATGAAGGATAGGTTGGAGAGGAAGAACCAGTAGATGTGGGAGAGGAAAAAAACATAAGAGAAGAATAGGGAACATAAGGAGAAGAGGAGGAGTGTCATGGGGAGATGGAAACAAAGCACAAGACAACTACCTCAAGTCTAGTTTCCCTATATGAGTGCATCAATGCCTTCTCAAAGCCCACTTTTTTTAACAAGGAAATCCAACCAAGGATAAGGGTGTACATTGATGAATATGATACAAATATGGAGGTACTGGGATGAGCATTCCACCAAGAAAGATCTAGTGCCCAGGAAAGGACTCTCTCATATGTAACGCAAGATCAGGTGGGAAGGTGGAAGGCTCAGGTGGCTGTCCCTATGATGAATGATAGTATGGTAGAGATCACCCCAGATGATTATGTGTTGGAAGAAGTGGAACTAGGAGAGCCAACTAGAGAAGGAAGTAAAACACTAGCTATGCTAGGACTAAAGCATGCTATGGGCTTCATGGACAAGGACGAAGAAAAGATAAAGGCATTGATGGAACAGAAGGAGGCGATGAAGAAATTTATTCTTAAAATAGTGGGTCCCATTGACCCTAATAACCCCGAGGCCTCATTACAGGCTATTTTGGAGAAAAGGGGTGATACAGGAATATTGACAGATATACCACATTATTTTATTCATGCATGTACAAATTGGAAGGTGGATTTTGAAGAGTTTTCCAAGGTGGCTCTTAGGAAGATTTTGAGGCCCTTCAGAGGTATTCTTCAAGGGATAACATACTTGGTTGAGATTATGAGTGAGGAAGATGGTCTAGAAGAGAAAATTCTAAAATGAAAAAAGGCTTTAGAAGGCCTCATGATAATAAGGAAGCAGTGCTTCCAATTTTTGGTCAAAATATACGATGGGTCAGAGTTGGATAATTTTGAAGATTGGATCCAAGACATCACTACTGCTTTGACCATTTTTGAGAGGCATTGAACAAAATGGATAAGAAGAGAGATGAAGGTCTACTTTGGGATAAGGAAATGCATAAGTTTTTTGAAGGATTAGACTTGGATCTGTATGATGAAGATGATGAGAAAATGATGCATCCCATCAATGTTATCATAGGCCAATATGTGGATATCTTTAGAGGGGTCAGCACAAAAGATGATCTTCAGCAGATGTTCTATCAAAAGGAAGAAATCCAAAAAAGGGTATCCCATGAAGAGGAAATAAAGGGGTTTGCAGATGAATTACTCACCTTTTGGGAGAAGAAACAAGAATGCCTTAAAGGGGTCAATATGGCTGATTTTGAAGAGGTGCAAGAGATTGTGGACATGTTTCTCAAAGCTCATCCAGAAATCCTTCCAAGTCGATGAGCACCCAATTTTGACTTAGCCAAATTTTGTATGGAGGAAAAACATTTTTCCACACTTAACCATTTTTTGAAGACCAAGATTTTTGGTATTTCTGCCTTGTAGGATTTTCGGCCTCCGAAAGTCTGAAAGTTGTGAATAAGTGGTGACAACACTTAGCCAATTCTTGAACTTCATTTTTTTGGGGAGATGGTGAATAAAGGGTAGAACCACAAGTTTGATGAAGAATATGCACAAGTTCTAGACTTTGTTTTTGAGTTGTTTTGTGCATAATCTGCTCCAAAATTGTAATGCACGAGGTTTAATTTCATGCTAGAGTAGTTTAAACTTGTTTTAGGGTTAGTTTATTTCATGTAAACTCTAGTTTAGATTTATTTTCAAGGTTTAATGTAGCCAAAACCCTAGCTGCAAAATTGAGAGCACATCTTTATAAATTGTATGAAATCAATGCAATTAAGGTGGATTATTATTGCAATACAATACATACAACTGGTGCTTCAATCATGGTGTAATTTTTTTGCTATCTTTGCAAGATTCATGAATTTGTGTTTGCTCATTTGTTTATTTCAAAGAGCCAATTGATTGTATGGTGATTCTGATATAAGATTCCTTTAGTCTATTGTTTACCTTTGTTGCATTTCTTTGTTGTGATGAATTATTGGGAAGATCTCTTTTTTGGTGCTTTAAAATAAATTTGTCTCATGTGTGCGTACATCTGTGGTGGCTTTGTGATCTGATGAATTTTTACTTATCATACTTCTGCATTTATTTCCATTGATGATTGCATTTGCTTGTAATACCCCAAAAATGGGCTATAGGTTCATTAACCTCTTAAATCAACAAATCGATCGAAATCGACACAAAAGTCCTAACCTAAGGCACATCTGCATATCAAGTCATCAAAATCCTAATTGATTTTATCTTAATTCTGCATCAGAGAATATTCCTTGAAATATTCCTATTTATCTTTAATTTAATAATTATTTGGCTATAAATCTCATTTATCCTAAATTTGATTAATTAAATATGATGAAAATTTAATTAATTAGATTAATACTGCCACTTAATTATTTAATTAGATTTAATTCTATTTATTCCTAATTAATATTATTTTATTTGACAATAAATCAAATTTGCTAAAAATAATCAGTTGAATTCTTATTTAATTGATTAAATTAAATTGTCAAATTTAATATAGTTTTGGAATAAAATTTGATTAAAATAATTGATTAACCCATAAATCAGTTATTTTAAATATTATTTAGCGATAAACTCTATTTATCCTAAAGTTTGATTAATTGAATATTCTGAATATTTAATTAATTAATTTAATCCTACCACTTAATTATTTAATTAGATTTAATTTTATTTATTCCTAATTATATTATTTAATTTTGATAATAAATCAAATCTCCTATGAATAATTGATTAAATATTTATTTAATTGATTAAATCCAATTTGTCAATATTTAATAATATAGTTTTGAATAAAAGTTTGATTAAAATAATTGATTAACCCACAAATTAGTTATTTTTAAATTTAAAATTAGTTAAGTTGAAGATAAATCACTTTATTTATTTAATTAATTCATGATTAGTTGTGCACATTCAAAGAGCAGTTAAACTTTAAATCAGAAAATCAATTCAAGTTGTTATCTTTTCGAAACTCAACATCTATTTTGAGTTCAAAGTTGATCTAAACTTCTGATTTGAGTTAAAAAGTTGTTCTTGCATGATTTTGCATGATTTTATGAGTTATCTATTTCTAATTTCTTGTTAACCCAAAAATCAACTTGAGTTCATCAAGAGTGATTTATGACTTTTTCCATGCACCCTCAAGCCTTGGATTTCTATAAAATCAAGGCTCAGCTCTTTACAAATCATCCACAGAATTTGCATACTTTGGCGAATTGACATCAGAGGAATCATCAAGCTTCTTGCAAATCAGTGTTTTGTGAGATCAATCTTGTTTTCAATTCATTCTAGTTTCATATTTCATATCATTGTTAGCTTAATTTGCATATCATTTCAATCCATTTAGATTAATTTATTATCAGTTTTTCTCATCTTATTGCATCAAAAATTAAAAAAAAAAGATTAATTTGCATTCATATTTTATTGCTTTCATCATTTAAATCCTTCATTTAGGTGTTATATTGTCACTGACCTCGGTCTAATCTGAGAATACCATACTCACACCTACTAGAATGTAGTAAATCGCCTGGTTAGCTATATTGTTCTTATTTGCATATTTTGATTTTTTCTAACCTCTAATGTTTTACTGAAGTTTTGTGTCTACAAATAGGTACAAAATTGACACACACATTTCTGGCACCCACCTTGGGCAACCCACCTTTACATGCTGGTTTTGATTTTTTTTTTTGGAGCTAAAACCCTAAAGTTTCAAAGATTTAATTTTATCTCCAAAATGGCTTGGATTTTTGGTCTAAAATGTTTTTTGTAGGCTGGAGAAATATTAGGGAAGCTTCAATAAAAAATTTAGAATTTTTTGAGATTATTTGAATTTTTAATAATTTTTTCTTAATTTTTTGGAAAAAAATTAATTTCTGATGTAAATCAGCATATTTTTCAGAAATTTTTACATTTTCGGAAATATATTTAAATTATACAGGGGGTTAATTCTTTGTGTTTGAAATTTGGATGCAATATAATAGCTCAAATAGTCAATTTACAAAAAATGGTCTATTTTGGTAAAATGGGTCTCTAGGGCACAAATGAAGATATTTTTCTTAAATTTTTACATTTTTGGAAAGATCTCTATTTTTTAGTAGGGGTCTCTATTTTGCATTTCTATTTTTGTGACCGAAATTATATCAAAAAAATTAGATCTTGTTGACTAGGTCAAATGCAACAAAAAATAAAATTTTGTGATAGGTATGCACTTATTTTTCACATGGTTCAATGAATGATATGAGTTATCATTTGGATTAGTTTTTGGTTATTATTTCTCCTAATAATTGATTTTCAGATTGAACCCTAGGGTTTTCATAAATTGAATATACATTGCATATCTTGTTTGCTTATTTTCTTATCGGAGAGTTTGTGGCTTGCTTATGCGGGATTGCTTAACAAAGCTAAAAATAAGGTAAAATATACTAAGCACATTGTGAGGGAATTTAGGTATTCTACTACATCTGAAAACATTTCAATTTGGACATAAAATGAATATCTCATGTGTCTAGCTTGAGTGTCTTTCTTGCTTTCATAAATTAGACTTCAATTTTTGGGCTATAAAATGAACATAGATTTGTTGTTTGCATATCTATTACACATAGTAAATAGGCCCTATGAACACTATTTGTGGATGATCTTGAGAGATTGATATTATTTCCCTTGTTTATTCATTTGAAGCTCCTCTTGATGAAGGATCCCCTTGTAGGTAGGGAAGGTACTGAGAAAGTCTCATGTTCTACTAGATTCATGTGTCTTTAACTTTTGATTGATATATTCTCTCTTCAGAGAGGTTGATAGATCATAATTGGTTGACATCATACATCTTTGTGAGATAATCTTGGTCTTAGTGTGTCGGATTAATCTGTCTGCTTTGTCTTGGTGAAGTGAAGAGGTTAGGGGATTATGCTCTACTTCCTTTTTGGATAGTACCAGAAACCCAGATCCCTAAATTTTATCTAGTCCCCCCGTGGTATCTTTTGTGAGTCACCTTTAGAGAGGGTTAACCATAGTGGACATTCCCTTAATTGGGTCAACCACATGAACAGAACCTCAAGTGGTAATAACCATTTTCACCATGGTAGCAGCAACCACTATATAAATGTCTTTGTGGAGGAAATTTTCACAGGTGTTGTCTCTTGTTGGGCTGTCAGATCTCCCTAGCAATTCCTGATTGATTAATTTCTCAAACTATGTCAAAACCTCAGTGCGCCTGGATTGGAGTTTGCCCTCTTGACATCACAAAAGTTGCAGAGTCAGTCCGTTACTACAAACCCTGGTGAGGCTAATTTTTTTAAATTTTTCTAGGAATATGTGCGTTATTGAAAAACTTTTTGGAACATACACAATTAGCACTTCTAGGGATTAGCACCATAAGTCACTATTTCTTGTTCATGCACAAGGTTGCTTTTTCCCTTGTTCATTGTTTTCAGACGATTGCTTGCTTCCCTTTCTTGCTATTTTGCATGCTTGATATCTTCTTGGTTACTTGAGACAAACTTTTACATAGATCTTCAAAAATTGGATAGAAAAATTTGCAAACAAATTGGTACTGAAAACTAAAAAATTGCAAATCTGAAGCAAAAATCCTTTCTGGTGTCAAAAGTCATCCTAAAATTTCAAAACTCATATCAAAGCCAAAGTCAAAGTTGTCAGAGATTGGTCAAATTTGTTAGAAATCCAATTTTACAGCCTATTTCCAGAATCTGTCAAACAAATCATTGTGTCAGGAATAAAGCATAACCTATAATGAATACATTCATTTTCCTAAAGTGATCACTTGAGTCTAATTTAGCCTTCTGATTTATCGATTTGAGTCTTTTTCATCTTGTGTCAAAACCTTGTCAAAATTATCTTCAAAATTCAATCTTTTTACTAAATGGCTAAGTGTTGTGAGCTTGTGCCTTCCATCTGTTGGGCATCTACCCACACTACTATGGCACAATATCCTTCATTTACGTCTGATCTATTCTTTAATCACTTCAATCTTGACAAGGTTGCGTCATTTGATCTTCTAGAGTCAATTCATTCTTGAGTTGTCTTCATCTTATTCTTTGGCTTCACCCAAGGTTAATGGTGGAAACCAGAGCTTTGTCACACAATAAATCTGGAGAGGTATCCCATACAATACCTATGAATACTCTCCAAGCCACAACTCTTGAACAACTCTACAATTCTGGTCTTTACAAAGATGATTGTCTTGGCAATTTTTGATTGAAAACTAGTTATGTACCCCCTCCATCAACTCACAGAGGTAATCAACAAACCCCACCTCAATCTAATCCAATGAGCCCTAAAAATCCTAACATGTCTCACAGAGGGACACATCATGGGTCTCAAGGACACCAATCTCAACATAGTATGGATCAAGAACCTACACCTTCTGAAATTGTTTGATATCAAAATGATGATGACTTCAAAAGAATGATGAAACATTTCTTGAAGGAAGATAGAAAAGCATACTTTCTAGAGTTAGGTCATCAAGGAGCTAAACTTCCTCCAAACTTTAATGTGGAAGATATCATTACACATGAGGAAGAAACTCCTATCATGGCTATGATGAAATAGATGCATGCCATGCAAGTTAAACTTAACAAACTTGAGGAAGAAAAGGAACCTAAAGGGTTCTCCATGGAGGCTCTATGTCCTTTTCCATTTGATAAAGACTTGTACATGCCACCATTCCCTAAAAGAGTGGAGATGCTTAAATATGATAAGTATGATGGAAACTTTGACTCTTAAGATCATGTTAGAGAATTTTGTACTTAATCTATGGAGTTTATGCATGAACCAACCTACTTAATGCATCTTTTCCCTTGATCTCTGGGAGGAGCAGCCATTCATTGGTTCTCTAGAATGCTTCCTAATATCAAAACATTTGAGGAGTTAATCAAACTGTTCTATCAACAATACTCCTACAATATTCAATATCCAGTCACCATGATCAACATTTGCAATTTGAAACAATATCCAGGAGAACCATTCCTGACATTTCTCAAGAGGTGGAGGAAGAAATTTTCTCTATATGCTAGACCTATTCCAGAAACTGAGAAGTTGGAAATCTTCATCAACAATCTTGTTCCAGAAATCAACTACCCTTTACAAATGCAAAATCATACATCTTTTGACAAGATGGTAGATAATGCGATCAAAATTGAGAAAGTACTTGTGCAAAAAGGAGACATATCACTTCAAAAAGACAAGTATGAATCTGGATCTAGTTCTAAGGACAAGAACAAAAATTGGAACAAGAATAAAGGTGTTGTCACAGATGGCATTGTTGATAGTATCTGTGCCCCATCTAAGGCATCTACTTTCAATCTTACTATTGGTACCCAAGCCATCAAAGCTTTTGAAGCCAAAGCCACAGAGTCCAACAAAAAGTCATATGATTACAAACCTTGGGCTATAGATCCTAATCAAAAATTCACTCCTCTTAGAGAATCCTTGGAATCTGCCATGAAAACTTTATTGGCAAATAAAATCATCTACTTTCCTGAGATGAAAGTCTTTGATCCAGAAGCTAAACTGAAATGGTGGAGAGAGAATGATTTATGTGAATTCCATCACAATAAAGGTCATAATACTAATAACTATATTTTCTTGAAGCACATTATATAAGACAAAATTGATAATGGTGACATCACGATTGACAATCATAAGAGCAATAACAATCATACAACATTCACAAAACCATTTCCTAAACATGGTAAAGAAGATTCTTCTTCTCAACCTAATATGGGTGCTAAATTCAATTATGCCTACTCAGGAAACAATGCTATTATGAATATGGTTGAACCATACCTATCTAAACGTTGCAATGCCATCACAATTGTAAGAATAGATAGAGATAATCAATCAGCTAATGCGGTTACTCAATTACAAGCTTAGGCACACCTACAAGGACAAATACCATATTCATCAAATGTCCCTAAGGTGCCTTTCAATCTTTCATCTGCTTCTAAATAGAAGGTTACATCTAAATCTTCAAATCCTAAAGACATGAGGCCTACTTCATACAGTATTATCCAACAACTCCAGCACACAAATGCTAAAATATCCATGTTTTAGTTGCTTCAGATATCTCCAGCTCATAGAGCCATTCTAGATAAAGCTCTACTCGGATCCAATGTTCCTGATGACCTTGATTTAGATAGATTATAGACTATGGTTGGTCATCTTACATCTCCATAGTACATTTCCTTTTCAGAGGAAGATGATAACTCCTTGAGTCATCCACATAACCAGCCTTCGCATATTGAAGTCTTGATCCAAAACTGTCGTGTCAAATGTGTGTTGATAGATGGAGGCGCTGGCCTAAACATTTGTTCTTTCAGCTTGATTACACAATTGGGATTTTCAGAAATGGCCATTGATCCCATGAAGAAGATAACTATCAAACCATATGATGAGAAAGAAAGATCTTCTAAGGGAACTATTTTCCTACCTATCAAAGTAGGTCCTGTCATCAGAGATACTATATGTCAAGTTATTAATCTACCTTTGGCTTACAATATCCTCCTAGGAAGACCCTGGATACATGACATGAAAGCCATTCCCTCTACATTCCATTAGTGTTTGAAATTTCCTTATGAAGGAGTTGAGGTGATGATTCCAGCTAATCTGTATACAACTTGCAATACCTTGAAAGAGAGTGTAGATAAACTTGTTCCTAATAATAGAGAATCTTCCACTAAGCAGCTAGATGTTGCTTCAACCTCCAAGATGGAAGACATTGCTAAAGAGGTTAAAATCAAAGAAAATGGTATGGGAGAATATATTATAGAGCTAGTCTTATCTTTGACATCTCTCCCTATCTCTCCTAAGTCTTATGGACAAACTCTAAAACAGTCCAAGCTCAAATTTAAAGAACCTGTTGAAGCATATAAAGGAAATTTTGTTGCAGAACAAGTATCTAAATAGGAGTTTGAAGAGGATGAAGTTGTGCTCACATGGTTATACAAAGATGAACCTAAATCTCAAGTTGTCCAAAAATGTGATGCTAAAATACCAAATATCCTGTCTAAGTCATATGGCCCAGGGGATAAATTGATTACAAAGATGGGATATAAAGGAAAAGGACCTCTAGGACTACAGGGTAAAGGTCTTCTATCGCCTCTTGATTATCATGGCTGAGAAAACAAGAATACAAGAGGTCCAGGATACATGAAGAAGCCTTTCTGTCTTAGCAAGAACTCCCCGCATGTATTAGAATAGATTGAGCCTTCTATAGCAAATCAACTAAAGGGAGAAATAATTGAACAATCTGATAGTGATGATTCAGACACCACTGATGAACTCATTCCTTATGAGCATTTGCCTAAAGAAATAAAAGACCTCCTTGAAGTTGAAGATGATCCAATAAAAAGAATTAATGTAGTAGAAACACAAGAACCTACTATAGAGCAAGAGATAGTTGCAACACAAGAACCAGCTAATCTTGAAGGGAATCAAAAAGAGGAAGGTGGTAGTTATTCTGAGATAGATTCCCACGAGTATGAATTCAAATCACAATCTGAGGAAAATCCTTCTTGGGGTATTCATCTTGACTTTACTCATGTTCTCAGATTGCCTAGAGGTCTAGATGGAGAAACATAAGATGAATCAAATGACTATGAATGGGGAGTCATTCCAGAACTAGATGAACTTGTTACAGAAAAGAATGTTGATTTTATTCACCAATATGCACCTCAACCTAATGTAAGTCTAGAGTGAAATGATGAACTTATCGAGTCTGATCTACCGATGTCTGAAGTAGATTTCCACAATGACATTGAGCCTATTCACAAATTGAATGTCTTAAGTTGTAATATCACCTTTGAACTTGAGCGTCAGGTTAGGACCAATGATGATAGATTCATATCCATAAACACTCTTTCCCAATCTTTCACCACTTTGACTATCCAATGCCCTGACCTTCTTGACATAACATCCACCAACTTGAACCAAGGTATTTATACCTTTCCCAATGAATATTCCCTTTCTTTCTACCTAAATGTAGTTGAGCCTATGAGGACTTCCATCAATGAATCAAGTGTTAGCATGACAGAGTCAGACATCAAATATCTTAGAAAAATAAGAATAAGAATAAAAAGAAAAGGAGTTCTGAGGGTGAAAATGACTTTGTGGCAATCTCAGAACTTAAAAAATTAAAAATAAAAGACGTATTCGAAGGTGAAAACCTCTCTAAGGCACCTAAGGATGAGATATTTGATGTCCTTCTGAGTCATTTATAGGATAGATCTCTAGTTCTAATTGAGCCCACTCAATCTATCAATATGGGAACAACAAAAGAACCACAATTGATCCATGTAGCACAATCTTTATCAAAGGAAGAAAATAAAAAATTTACAACATTCCTAACAGAGAAGAAGATCAAATTTGCATGGAAATATTCAGATATGCCAGGATTGGATCCTGATCTTATAATGCACCATTTATTTATAGCTCCAAATGTTAAACCTGTTAAGAAAAAATTGAGAAAGATGCATCCACATGTTGCACTCTTGGTAAAAATTGAATTAGAGAAGCTCCTAAAAATTGGATTTATCTAAGTTATTGATTATGTAGAATGGATCTCTAATATTGTACCTATTTCAAAACCAGACAAATCAATAAGAGTATGCACAGATTTCAGAGATGTAAACAAAGCATTCCCTAAGGATGATTTTCCATTACCTAACATTGATATGATAGTGGACATGACTATGAGCTTTGAGATGTATTCTTTAATGGATGGTTTTTCTAGATATAATCAAATCAAAATTGCTCCAGAGGATCAAGAGAAAAATGCTTTCACATGTGCATGGGGTACCTTCTGCTGGAATGTCATGCAATTTGGGCTTAAGAATGCCAGTGCTACATATCAAAGAGCTATGACATCCATTTTTCATGACATGATGCATTGAACTATGGAGGATTATGTTGATGATACTTTAGAAAAATCTATGATTAGAGCTGAACATCTAAATGACTTGAGCAAGATACTAGACATAATGGAAAAATTTAGTCTTAGACTAAATCCTAAGAAGTGTGCTTTTGGTGTCACTTCTGGAAAGATCTTAGGATACATAGTTTCAAAGAAGGGCATTGAAGTTGATCCAGCTAAATTAAAGGCTATAATGGAGATGCAACCTCCTGAGAACATCAGTCAAATGAGGACATTGCAAGGTAGAGTTCAATCTATTAGACACTTCATATCTCAGCTAGCAGACATATCACAACCTTTTACAAAGACATTACATAAAGGTGTGACCTTTGCTTGGAGAGAGGAATGTGAAAAGAACTTTAATCATATCAAGAAATATCTATCAAATCCTCCTATCTTGATGCCTCCCATTCAAGGGAAGCCTTTGATATTATATGTCTCTGCTACAAATACATCACTAGGGACATTGCTTGCACAACATGATGAGAATAAAAAGAAAAGAGCTATATACTATATCAGTAGAACATTGGTGGCATACAAAAAGAACTATTCTATGATTGAAAAGGCTTGTCTAGCTATGATCTTTGCATCAAAAAAACTAAGACATTATATGTTGTCTCATACCACACATTTAGTAGCTAAAATTGATCCACTAAAGTACCTACTCAACAAAGCTTCCCTCACGGGTAGATTAGCCAAATGGGTCATGGTCTTAAGTGAATTTGACATTGACTATGTTGAAAGAAAATCTATTAAAGGCCAAGTTATTGCTGATCAATTAGCAGATGCACCTTTTTTTGATGACACACCAATGCAAATGGAATTTCCAAATTCCTCTATCATGAATCTTTCTTCTAGAGAATGGAAATTGTTCTTTGACAGCTCCTATACATAGAATGGATCTAGAGCAGGCATCTTGTTTATCACTCCTCAAGGATACTCCATTCCTAAGGCATTTAGAATCAAATTTCCTTGTATAAAAAATATTGCTAAATATGAATCCCTTTTGAATGGTATGAAAATAGCAATTGCGTGGAGAGTAACATGATTACACATTCATGGAGACTCACAACTTGTAATCCATCAAGTCAATGATGTGTACCAAACTAAGGATGAAAAGCTCATTCCATACAAGAGAATGGTAGATGATCTCAAGAAATATTTCATCTCTATCACATTTGAGAAAATACCTAGAATAGAGAATAAGGTTTCCAATGCAATGGTAACATTATCTACTTTATTACAGTAGCCTGAACATGAGCTACACTATGAGTTCTTGGTGGAACCACTATCTTATCCTGCATATGACTTCCCTGATACCCATATGATCTGCACTATTGTAGGTCATGATTCATGCAAATATAAAAACCTATTTTCCTATCTCAAAGACCAAATCATTCTTGATACCTTCAACCATCATGAAAAGGGATACCTTATCCATAATACCTCCTGATATGTCATCATTGGTCATGATCTTTACAAATGAGGTCTAGATGGTATGCTACTTAGATGTTTAGAATGGGAAAAGTCTGAATGTGCATTAGAGGAAGTCCATGATGGTATTTATGGGTCACACTCAAATAGTTTAACACTAGCTCAAAAACTTATTAGGGCTGGGTACTATTGGCCGGCAATGGAGAAAGAGTCTATCAATTTTTCTAAGAATTGTCAAAAGTGCCAAGTACATGGCAACTTAATTCATGCTCCAGGGAGAGATCTAATTCCCTTCACTACACAATGGCCTTTTCATCAATGTACCTTTGATCATATAGGAGCTATACATCCTCATTCTTCTAATGGACATACCCATATAATCATAGCTACAAATTATTTTACAAAATGGGTAGAAGTAGTCCCTTTGACACAAGCAACTGGAAAATAAATATCTATGTTCATCTTGAACTACATCATATGCTGGTATGGTATTCCACATTCCATAGTCACAGATAATGGTGGAAAATTTAAGAACAAAGGCTTGGATGATTTATGTGCCAAATTCAAGATTACACAACATTGGTCATCTATCTACTATCCTTAAGGGAATGGACAAGCAGAGGCTTCTAACAAGAATCTATTGAAAATCTTGCACCGTACAGTTAATAAAATAGGAAGAGACTGGCATCTCATGATCAATCTAGCTCTCTGGGCCTACAGAAAAAATATCAGAATGCCTACTAGGACTACACCTTTCACTTTAGTTTATGGGTCTGAAGCAGTACTACCTATTGAGGTTGAAATCCCATCACTAAGAATCAGAATGCATGGTCTAGTAACTAATGATGACTACAAAGTGTCTAGGAACTTGAACTACTAGATGAGCAGAGACAAGTAGTGTATGATCATCTTAGAGTATATTAAAAGAGAATGTCTAGAGATTACAACAAGAAAGTTAGACACAGGGAATTTCAGGTTGGCGATCTAGTCTTGAGAGAGAATCCTAAAAATCAATCACATAGAGAGCGCAAGGGGAAGTTTGAACCCAACTGGCTGGGTCCCTTTGTTATCACTGCTACTTTTGGCTCTAGTGCCTATCAACTCTCAATGACTGAAGAAGAATAGCTCTCAGAACCAATCAATGTTCTCCATCTGAAGAAATTCTACACCTAAGGCATTTAGTCTATGGTAAAATGTCCTGAAAAAATCTGAAAAATTGGAAAAAGTCCTGAAAAAATGAACATCTTGGTGAAAAACTAGCAATAGGCACCTTGATGATTCACAAAAAAAGTAAAAAATATCAAAAGTACAAAAAAAATTGGGAAAAATAAAAATACAAAAAAATGAGAAAAAGAAAAAGTGCCTTGGTGAAAACCTGGAAATAGGCTCCTTGGTAGCAAAAATAGAATCTCTACCAAGATGGTGAAAACCCAGAAAATGGGTGCCACTTGTTTCAAAATGCTCCATCTATTAGCGCAATCTTGGTCTTTCCCAGCTTTGAGTCTTGCTTTAGTTTGTACACATCTCTTGGTTTGTTCCCGCATTCCTATTTTCAATAAGTCAATTTGTAAACCAATCAACTAAAGCATTTGTACCTATCAATGTTCAAACTTGGGGGCAATCAAAGTCATATCCTATGGCCTCCAATGTATCTTAGATGTATCATATCCAGTCAGAGTCATTTGAAGCTTCATCTGAGTCAGTTAGTCAGTCTCATCTCTAGAAAGGATTTTCATTTACAACAACGCAATCAAACATCAACACAAAATGAAAACAATCTATGCTTCACATGCTTTTATCTCCTTGTATGCTTACTGATTCACATTGAGATTTTTGCATATTATGTTCCCTCAAGCTCTTTGATGATGTCCTTTATAGGATTTAGAGAGTGATGACTAGGGGCATAATCTTTTCTTTGTCTTCTGCTTCTATGTGAAAATCTAACAACTTTGAAAATTTTGGATTGAAATGGTGTCCATTTGTAAGAGCCTCTATCTTGAATTGGATGTCCATGAGTACCTCGACCATTGATACCCAAAAAATTCAAGGAAGTTTGATCTAACTATTGTCTTTTTTAGTACATTCTTTCTCCTATTGTGAAATGCGATCTTACCTAGGGATGTGAATGATAAAGGGTCACTAAGGGTAATTCACATTGGATTTAGAATGATCTCTTGATTGCTTGATGTGTTTGTAATGCAAGGTGTATTTTGGTCATCACAACATCTATGTTTTGATGCTTATACAAATTGCTATATCAAAATGGACATGATATTCAGGTCATCTTGGCATTTGTACCTTGGTGCTTATATCTAATCTGACATTCCAAAAATAAAATCAATATTCATATGTCCATGGTTGGGTAACCAGTGGGTGTTGTATTGATTCCTGCACATACAAATCGATATTCATATGTCTATGGTTTCATAACTAGTGGGCATTGCATTGATTTATCCGGTTACCTAAAAAGTTCAATGATGATAACAAATCGACACATGATCAGTGACTATGTCCTAGGTCCTAGGTTTGCATTTCATTCTGCATTTCATTTTGCACTTTGCATGATTGCATGATCTCACAAATTATTGAATTAAACTTAAATGCTTAAACGATTCTTCAAAAATGCTAAAAACATATCATAGGAGTTGAATCTCACATGAAGGTTCCTCCAATGAAATATCAAGTAGAATCCTTTTTCGGGATCAAAATCAAAATCTGAGATCGTTTATATTATTCACTACTTGCATAATCAACCTTCAATCATCAAAGAAATCCAGAATTCAACTTAACTGATTATCTTACATCAAACTATCAAAATTTCAACTCTGTTAACCATGTTCAACTCATGGTCAAAACTAGTCAAACTTGGTCTCGAAGACCTCTAAACAATGCAAAATGCATTCTCAGATGTGTATAACCACTTCTCAAACCAATTAACATGCTTCTAAACTATAACACTGACTTTTCTTGTCAGATTTTGATTTTTATCCCGAAGGGGGCATGGTATTGCACATCATTTAAAGTATGTAACTCAATTCTACCAAATCAAATCTTTCTCTCAGTGATCAAGACAACAACCACATCTAGTTGTTGATTCATCTAAAGTCCTCATCGCTTGGGGCAAATCTATTTTAATCTAGTATCCAAATCTATCTTGTAAACTGTATCAACTTTTTGTAACTATTGGTTCATTAGTGTCATTTCCTTGGTTCTTTGTAACTGATGGGTTTAGGATGTGATACCAATATGATCCATACAAGGACATTGAGGTTTGGAATCGATCACTCACTTCTTCACAATCATAAGGTTCAGAATCAAGTGTTTTGGGACTTTTTCGTAATCACCGGTTCATTGTTGATATAGCTAGCATCATCTCCATTCCTAGTCATTCTGGGCCTGGGTCGATATCTTTCAATCTTTAATCTTTCAAATCAGTTTCATATGTATATCAAAACATAGACTATTCTTTGAACTATTGCGCTTCGCACAGTGATTCAAAGAGGGGCAAAATGTAATACCCCAAAAATGGGCTATAGGTTCATTAACCTCTTAAATCGACAAATTGATCGAAATCGACACAAAAGTCCTAACCTAAGGCACATCTGCACATTAAGTCATCAAAATCTTAATTGATTTTATCTTAATTCTACATCAAAGAATATTCCTTGAAATATTCCTATTTTATCCTAATTTAATTATCTTTAATTTAATAATTATTTGGCGATAAATCTCATATATCCTAAATTTGATTAATTAAATATGATGAAAATTTAATTAATTAGATTAATACTGACACTTAATTAAGTAATTAGATTTAATTCTATTTGTTCCTAATTAATATTATTTTATTTGACAATAAATCAAATTTGCTAAAAATAATCAGTTGAATTCTTATTTAATTAATTAAATTAAATTGTCAAATTTAATAATATAGTTTTGGAATAAAATTTGATTAAAATAATTGATTAACCCATAAATTAGTTATTTTAAATATATTTTAAATATTATTTGGCGATAAAGTCTATTTATCCTAAAGTTTGATTAATTGAATATTCTGAATATTTAATTAATTAATTTAATTCTGCCACTTAATTATTTAATTAGATTTAATTCTATTTATTCCTAATTATATTATTTAATTTTGACAATAAATCAAATCTCCTATGAATAATTGATTAAATATTTATTTAATTGATTAAATCCAAGTTGTCAATATTTAATAATATAGTTTTGATAAAAGTTTGATTAAAATAATTGATTAACCCACTAATCAGTTATTTTTAAATTTAAAATCAGTTAAGTTGAAGATAAATCACTTTATTTATTTAATTAATTCATGATTATTTGTGCACATTCAAAAAGCAGTTAAACTTTAAATTAGAAAATCAATTCAAGTTGTTATCTTTTCGAAACTCAACATCTATTTTGAGTTCAAAGTTGATCTAAACTTCTGATTTGAGTTAAAAAGTTGTTCTTGCATGATTTTGCATGATTTTATGAGTTATCTATTTCTAATTTCTTGTTAACTAAAAAATCAACTTGAGTTCATCAAGAGTGATTTATGACTTTTTCCATGCACCCTCAAGCCTTGGATTTCTATAAAATCAAGGCTCAGCTCTTTACAAATCATCCACAGAATTTGCATACTTACTCTAGGAAATTGACATCAGAGGAATCATCAAGCTTCTTGTGAATCAGCATTTTGTGAGATCAATCTTGTTTTCAATTCATTTTAGTTTCATATTTCATATCATTGTTAGCTTAATTTGCATATCATTTCAATCCATTTAGATTAATTTATTATCAGTTTTTCTCATTTTATTGCATCAAAAATAAATAAAAATAGATTAATTTGTATTCATATTTTATTGCTTTCATCATTTAAGTCCTTCATTTAGGTGTTGCATTGTCACCGACCTTGGTCTAATCTGAGAATACCATACTCACACCTACTAGAAGGCAGTAAATCGTCTGGTTAGCTATATTGTTCTTATTTGCATATTTTGATTTTTGCTAACCTCTAATGTTTTACTGAAGTGTTGTGTCTATCTAGGTACAAAATTCACACACACACTGCTAAGGTGGGATTGTGGTTATCTACATCTCTATTTTGTGGGTTTTCCTTATCTTCTTGGTATTTTAATTCACAAAGAAATGTAACATCAGTTTGTGTCCATTAGTTTCCTTTTTCAGAAAATTTCTTTCAAGTTCTTGTTACCTTGCTCCCTACTTTCTTTGAAAATCAGTTACAATAGACTAAATAGATTAACATTAATTTCATCTTGAAGATTCTAAAAATCCAAAAAGAGAAATATTGTGGTGTTTTAAGATTTGTTTTGCAGTCCCTCAAAGATTGAACCAACAAAGGCCTCCTCATGAACAGATTCACATTTATCTTCAGTTGAGCTATCCAAGTGGTTGAGACCCAACCCAAAAGGAACCTTGAGATTGATCTACATCAATCTTCCAAGAGGTGAATTTTCTCACGTAAATTCCTAGCCTTTGTCTTTTGCAAAAACAACGCTCAACAGAAGTGGGGCTAGAAGGAGGGCCCTCGAAAGGGAAACCCCAGAACATTAGATCATTCTCTCCTGAAAGGTTTGAACGAGTCCTCAAATCATCACCAAACAAAAGGGAATTCCTAGAACTTAGATAAGTTCATAGACCTTGTAGTAGTAAAGTGAAACAAGGGGAAGACATTTCACATCAAGCAAATATACATAATCTTCCTCCACTTCTGCATATCACTGCCCCGATTGCTACCATTCCACAACCAACCCCAATCACTTTTTTCACAAATGCCAAAAGCTCTCCATTGGCTCTACAAGGACAACTCCATGAGCTGCCCAAAAACCCCAAAAAATTCTACCCACGCTTCATTTATGGGGAATCTAAGACAACAGAGGAACACATTCATGCCTTCAAAGAGTTATGCAATTGTAAAGAGATTGCAAATTAGGATGTTGTGTGCCACCTTTTCCCCTACACATTGGGGGAATTTGCATATAATTGGTACTTGAACTTTCCAAGGGGATCCATATCGACATGGGGAGAATTTGAAATAAAATTCCTCAACCAATTCAACCTATACGTGGATCCAGCTAATCTCTACCACTAATTCATCTCAGTGAGAAAAGACCATAATGAACCAATTGCCATGTTTAGTCACCGCTTCCACAAGATGTACCAGAGGTTTGAAGCTCCTTACACTATACTAGTAGGGGCTTCCATACAAGTATACTTGAGAGCCCTCGATCCTCTAACATCCTTATTCTTGAAAAGACTACCCCCATGTGACATAGATACTCTGGAGAAGATGTGCAATGAAGCCATTACATTCACAAAACAAATGGATCCACAAGCAGGGGGGAACTATGGCATTTCACCCACTTTAGGGAACGCTACCATGATTGGTCCATTTGCAACACACAATCAGCCCCTGGTGCATCATGCCCTAAAAATCAATCTGGTGCCAACCTCATACACCACTACCCGACCACTCACCATCACATATCTAGGATATGATGCACATAAGGCAGCCCTATGTGAGCAAACAATTGCTGCTCCAAATGAACTTGACAAATCTCTGGTGAATGAGCTAGATTCCATGAAGAATACTTTATCCCAACTAACAAGTGAGATCACCAAGATGAAGCTTAATCCACCTCAGAACCAAGGGAACTATCAATGACCAGCTGCTATGCCAAATACCTATTCCCAAAATCATAATCATAATTATGGTAATTACAAAAACAACAACAATGGAGGTTACAAGAATACTTCTCAAGATAAGAAATTTGGTCAACAACGTACTAATAGGCCATGGAACACATGTCCCAACAATGGTAGCATATCCACTGACAATGCCAATGCCTTTGGTTCATCTGAGGTTAACTTAATGCAACCTTCCAAATCTCATTAATCAGACAATGAATACAAAGAAGAGATCGACAATTAGCAATGTCTAAACTTTGACAACTCCTAGACTCATTTCAATACCATGGTTTTTGATTACTATGATCTAATTACCGAGGAAGGTCATACGGATAACTCAGCCGAAGAGGAATTCATCTTCCCATTTAACCAACAGAGTCAACCCGAGTATTTTGAGGTCCATGCTTTTCAAAAATAACAATCAAAGCAATTATAATCTGAGTAGCAGGAGGGAACCTTTGACTGATGGTGTTCCCCCAGGAATGCAGCCCACTCCACTAGATCATCAGGCTAGAAACAACCCTATACCTCCCAAGGGCCCCAATGCTACTCTTGCCCCCATAGCACAACACCATCCAACTTTATTGAAGAGCCCGGTTTGGGCCACTGAAAAATATAGTGCACTAGAAGATCTAAAGAGAGTTAAAGTGAATATGTCAATGTATGACATGCTACAAAGTTTCCCCTTGCAAAGGAAAGCCCTTCTAAAGTCCTTGGACCATTCCAAGTCAATTCTATCTAGCAGTAATGCTAGGAGTTCATCAAATGTTAATACAGCTAAGGCAATGCCAACCATGTTCAAGGATCAGGTAGAAGTACCCCCATTTTTTCTTAGTCTCAAAATATTTGGAAAAAATCTACACAATTTCCTAATTGACTCAGGGGCTTCATGTAACATCATGTCATTATCCATATGCCAGAAGCTGGGGATGAACCCACAACCAACCAATAGGGTTGTAATCCAACTTGACAAGATAGAGGTCAAAGTCATTGGAGTCTTGAAAGATACCCATATATAGTTGACCACTAACCCTAGGATCCAGGATTGCATAGACATACATGTCGTAGACATCCCAAAAACATATGTCATGCTACTTAGTATGGAATGGACTAGGTCTTTGAGAGGTTGGTTCTCCACCAATTACACCCAACTTTGGCTTCCCTGGAAGGGACTAAACAACCAAATCAAAATTGATGCTAAACCCAAACTCAAATAGATGATAACTGAATACAATGTCTTGAATGAAATCTTTTTCTACCAAGCTGACCTAGGAGTGTATTGGTTTGACAAGATCTTAATATTTTACATCAAGGAAGAAGAAAATCCCAATGATAGCCCTGTACAAGGTTTGATACATACTCCAATCCTAGAGGATATCCTCACATAATTTATGGGTAATATGACAAAGAATATGAAACACCTTGGGCACGATGTTGATCCAAATATATTGATGTTACCAGGGTATTGTTGTTTGCACCAAGCGAGTCACTCAGAATTTGAATTCCAAGATTGCTAGAGCGTGATAATCCGGAGCTAGTATTCATGCACTAATAAGCAACTATCCTCATACTGCAACCACGTGTGAGATTTGAGCAAGGAATTTGAAGCTTTTAATATCCAAAGTGTCCCAAGAAGAAAGAATACTATCACTAATGCCTTGACAATGTCAGCAAGTTCCCTGCATCCCCTGGAGAAGTCAAAGTTAAAATTTTTTTCCATTGAGCTGGTGGCTGTGCCATCCATCATAGATAATATCACAAACTTCTAGGTATTCTAGGATGACCAAAAGATACTTAAATTCATCATGAGTTATGGAGTGTTTGAGAGACAAAATATTGATGAAGAGATCAAAGAACTAAATGATTTAGGAATCCTAAACTTGAAGACTAACTCCATTCCGAAAGGAATGGTAGCCTTAGAGAGGATCTTCGACAAGGATGAATACGATTGTGAAAAAAGGAAGGTACCAGTTGTAGGAGGTGACGATTGCAAAATCTACAATTTGGGCACACAACTTGAATCGAGGGAGGTTCATATTGGTAAAGTCAGTACAAATGAGGAGAAAAGGTGGATGGTAGAGTTACTCACTAAATATAAAGATGTCATAGCCTAGAGCTATGAGGAATTGAAGACCTATGACCCCATTGTCATTGAATCTAGATGCCAAACCATTTCACCAAAGGCAGAGACCAGTGAACCCTATGATCAAGCCAGTGATCCAAAAGGAAGTATAGAAGTTACTTGATGCCAAGATTATCATCCTAATCAAACACTTGACTTGGGTTGCAAATCTCATTCCAATGAGAAAGAAAAGTGGAGAAGTTTAACTTTGTGTGGACTGTTAGAATTTGAACAGATCTTCTCAAAAGGATAACTACCCATTTCCATCCCTTGACGAAGTGTTACAAGTGGTAAACAACTCCCAGATGATGTCTTTCCTTGATGGTTACTCTAGGTACAATCAGGTTATGGTAAAAGAAGAGGACCATCTAAAGCTAGTGTTCACTATGAAGTGGGGGACATTTTCTTACTGTTGTATGCCATTTGGTTTGATTAACATGGGATAAAATTTCCAGCAGGCTATGGATGAAGCATTCAAAGGCCTCATCAACAAGTGCATAATCATACATATGAATGACCTCATGGTATTCTCTAGAAATCATGTTGACCATATTGAAGATTTGTGTATGGTGTTGAAGAGGTGCAGACATTATGGAATCTCACTAAATCCCAAGAAGTGCATCTTCGGGGTAACCCAAGGAAAAATCCTTAGACACATCATATCTAAAATAGGTATTTCAATCTATCTCGAAAGAGTCAAGGCTATCCTCAAATAGTTGAAAAGAGCTGAAATCTTTCTTCAGTAAGATCAACTTCATCAGGAAGTTTATTAGTGTGTTTGGAGAGATAGTGTGCTCATTGAATGACATGTTGAAGAAAGATGTGAAGATTGAATGTAACACTCCTGCTAAAGAATCCTTTGAAGAGATTAAGACATCCATTGCTACTGCTCCGGTTCTAGTCAGCCCTGATTGTTAAGAATGGGAACACTGAGGGGGGGGGGGTGAATCAATGTTCTATAATTAAATATTTTTCTACTTCTTGAAACTTAGCCCTATTACTTAAATCCTAAAATGAATAATAAAGCATATAAGATAGTCAACCATAAAACATAACACAAGATATGATTACGGGGAACCTTGGCTAGAGGAAAACCGCCGTGAGAATTAGTACCCATGAATAATTGCACTAGTCTTATGAACTTGTTAAAGTTCCTTTTCCCTGTTAGGAGTAGTCATTATAATGCCGAGTACAATGAATTGGTTAAGAGTCTAATAGAACAAACCCTATTAGAGGTGGATGGCTCACAGCTAGAGCTCACTTCTCAATGAAGAAGGATACAACCTCTGAATAAACAGATACACACTATATCTGGAAGGGTGAACTGATGTTTGACACTGTTGTCTGATAAGTTCCTTTTGTGTGCTGATGCTTTAACCTATTGTAAATCTTTATCTCATACTGACTGACTTACTTCACATACATCTCCTTTTTATTTCTATTCATCTTCCTCAAATACAAAAGCACATGTCATATATATACACGTTGAATAGGCGCAACCAATACTAAATACTGTGCCGGCCTAAAACCTAACACATACAATGCATCCAATATAATTGGCTCAAGCATGTTTACATACAAAGATAATAATATGTTTATATCACTATTATAATAGGTACATAGCCTTTACAAAACAAAATGATACATGCTAAACAAAAAATTTCTTGTCGGTTGCATGCTCTATTCTGGTCTACCGCTTAACTGCCAGAGTCACTTCGACTTGCTGTAACTTATTGATGTTATCAAATCTGACCATGCGTTCTTAGAATCAACATAAAAACATACTCAAAATAGTATATCCAAGGGTGCATACCATAACTTGATCATACACACGTGCGCCGATGCTCTGATCATTAGGTACATCACTGTCTGCACTATCTTCCATACTTAGCCGAAATATGATCTTCAAGTTTGTGTGTTGACTAACAAAACTCCATCTGACTTTTTTTCCAATAATGACAACACAAAACTAGTCATATACTCTTAGTAAAGTCAACTTGCCAACAATATCCCCCTTTTTCATTAATGGCAAGAAAGAAATATGGAGAACTTTCTAAACTTAACTTGCTTCTATATTGTACACTGAATACTATATACTCTTCTATCTTATTCCAATTTATACACTACTCCCCCTTTGACATTAATGAAAAAGGTACTCAAAAAGGAAAATCTCTAGGTACTTACACAGAAAATATATCTGGATATGCAATCTAAAGGTTTTTGATTTCTTGCTACCAAAATACCTATAGTGCATCAACTGTCTGTAGATGGGTGCATAATGCATATGTGAGCTTCTCCATCTTTTCCAAATCTGTGCAAGGACCTTGATCATATGTCACAATTATTGCATCAATATGCTTGATGTTCTGATTCAGTACATCTAGTGAGGACACAAGTGCATTTCTTACCAATGCTTCTCTAGCCCTTATCTTCACAATCTCTTTTTCTAACTTCTCTATTTTGTCTATTTTTCCTTGATAGACATTATTGCAAACATTTACGTCTTGAGAGGGATCTTCAACTAGTTTCCTTACTATTACAATCAAGGAATCTGCTTCCTGAATCTTATTTGAGTGTTTTGAAGTGATTTTATCCTTGTTCATGCAATCTGCTATCTTCTTTCTTCCTTTTGCTACTATCTCCTTCATCATTGCTTGTCCAATCTTTAGAGAATTGAGGTCTAAAGAGAAATTTTTTATCAAATCATTCAGTTTTTCTTATTGTAATTCTCTTCTACAATTTTTGTCGCTGAGTCTTCTAGACTTGAAATTTTTTCCTTGAAGTTCAACAAAATGAAGCTAACATCATCCACTGAATGAACATTGACCAATTTCTTTTATGTAGGCAATAGATTATTCAATATGCTGAATGATTCCACAAATAGAGGGTTTCTCATTACTTTATTTTATTTGGCTTTCTCCATAGCCATCACACTTATCTTTATTAGATCTTCTTCTCCCCATGAGTCTAAGCTTGCTGTATCAGGAGTCAAGCTTGAAAAAAATGATATGGATGACTTAGGAGTAATAAATGTGCTTTGACTTACATCCATACTTTCACTTTTTATCTTTACAAGGATCTCAATAGAAGGCTCTTCTTTAGGTTCAACTTCTTTTTCATTTTCTTGTCTTGTTATATCTTCAATTAAGACTTCTTCTTGCTGCAAAGGTGTTTCTTCATCACAAAGGATCTCAGCTTCTTCAGTACTCAAAAATGCTTCTTCAAAATTATCTAGATCATTATCTATTTCCACCATGGATATTTCAACATCATCAATCATAATAATTTCATCTTTTATTTCCACTACTTCAGTAGGTACTGTAACCTTCGGCGTAGAATCCTGTGGACCTGTCATAGGTTTATTTGGAATCTTGTATTCTTTTACTTTCTTAGAGGGAACTGAAGTGGCTTGGGGTGCAGGTGCAGAAGGTGGGTACATGTGTCTATACAAAAATAATTTCATAAATGCTTTCTCTATTTTCTTCGCAATCAACTCATAATCATTGTTCATTATATGTAGAATTTTGATCTTAGATCTTAGATGAGGCTTAACCAAACCTAATAGTATCATCTTTTCTTCTAATGAACAAACTGTGAGGTTATCATATAACTTCTTTTCTCTAATTCTCATATCCTCCTCTATGGCTTGTCTTTTTAGTGAATCCAATATATTCCATACATGATCAGGAATGACTATCTTAAGTTCTAAAACTGAATTTTTGAACTTAATCATATGCTTGATGATTATAAAATGAATTTCTGATTTATCAATCTCATGATATTTGTCATAGAATTTTCCAATTTGATCTATCCTGCCTTCATCAACAACTTTAGTTCTCAAAATTTTCAAATTTGGTCTGAATCCTACCTTAGGAGGTTCTTGAGTGTTCTTTCCTTTGCTTTAGTTGTTCTTGAGGATGGGTCTCTTTTGCTAGTTTGCTTCTTTCTTCTAGATACCTTGCTTGGCTCAGGAGGTGGAGTGGACTCCAGATCAACTGTAGTTGTGGGTGTTGAGGTGATATCGTCAATTTTGCTCTTTTTCTCCTTCAGATCATCAACATATTTTACTTCTTGAACTTCTTCTGATGGAAGTGCACTCTCAAGTTGCATAGAAATCTTAGCTTCCCTTTCTTTATCTATGTCTACATGGGTGACACCATGAATTTTCAGAATATCTGAGGTAATCCTAGATGCTTTTCTCTTAGACACTGTGTTGTATAAGACAAAATCAATTTGTTTTGTCTTCTCTTCACATGTTCCCCATCTTGGTTCATTTGTATCCTTAGGTGTAGATAGAAGGACTTGTGCACACCCTTCCAAAATATGCTCATAAATTTCATAACCAAGAGGATAAATCCACTTTGTTCTAGGCTCAATTGCTTCCATGCAAGTAGAATCAGTTTCCACCATAAAACAAATGTTGTCCTTGTATTTGTCTACCAAATTTTGAGGAATTATGTACCTTCTCTGCATCTTAATTCTGAATGTTTTTATCTCCAAATACATGTTGTTCTTTAAGGTGCTCTTAGATGATGCCTTAATAGAAATTATAGGTAATGTAGGTGTGCTTTTATCTAGGTAAAGATCAGAGACCTTACCAACAATATGGAAGTACATATATATGATTAAAGACCCAAATCTGAATATTTTTCTTTTGTCATGCTTTATAGCTCTTATGTTATCAATTAGGTTTGTGTGCAAGATCTCAAAAAGATTAAAATGTCCATCTTCTTTTACTATTCTAATTGCTACTAGAATTGTTGCTGCAGACACACTGTTAACTCTGTTTATATGCTAAAACTTGTATCCAAGTAACATAGCCATAAGTTTGATATCTTTCAACTCTATAGGCTTAATAGTCATGCCACACTTGTCACTTCTAGACTTGCAAGCTTTCTCAACCTATTTTCTGACATCTTTACTCATGGAAAGAAGGGAACCAACCTTAGAAAGTCTGATCATCTCATGAATGAGATCTGCGGTTATGCAGACATGGACTTCACCAATCCAAAATAGATCATCATGTGCTCTGCTGAGTAATATCTTGACCCATTCTAACTCATAAAACTCATGCAATGTCTCATACTCAATAATAGGGTTATCTTTGAGGTGCGTGAATTCATTCTTAAATGTAAAGTTAGGATTGACCATAGATACCATGTGTGACCTTATGCAATCCATTTCTACAGATTCCTTCTTATAATAGATGTAAGCACAAATATCTTCAACATGCATAACTCCCATCAGAGTTCTAGAAAATGATCCTTCTAAATCATCTAAAAATGACTTAAATGGATGCTTCGTAAATACATATCTCTTCCTTTCTGTGACATCAAAAACTACTGGAGTTTCCATTACTTGCTTTAGCACTCAAATATATTTCCAAAGGGTTTTCTAAAATGATGCATCTGAGCTAGGGTTCCACAACAACTTAACTCTTCTTCGCCGATGAAATGAATTCAATCCTTCAATACTTGGATGCTATAATCTCCTATGCTCTTTAATGGCTTGATCTTGATTGCAAAAGTGAAGATAATAGAACATCGGTGACTTATAAATCAGAATTTTGCATTTAATGCTTTCCGCCATAACATAGACTTCAACTGAGAATTCAAAACTCATTCACCACTGACATTCAAACTGTGCACTCTCTCACACTATATCAAATAGCAACCAAAAAAATAAAACCAAAGGTGCATACTCTGAGGGTGAGTATACCACCTGTGCAGGGGTCTAGAGCTTATCTAGCTCCCCCTATGACCATGAGGGTCATTCAACTAGAAGTAGAGGGTGTGTCTGCTAAGGATGCATCAACTACTTTGTCACTGACATTATCTTTCTTTACTTCCATCCAAATCTTTCTCACATCTTTTGTAGCTTTCACGAAATTGACTTCTCTAGATTCAGCCAATATTGATCCTTGAGATTTATCAGGACTATCTTGTCTTTGCACTTGTGATCTGCAAAACTTTGAGATGTGTCCAACCTTATTAAAAGAGTAACAAATGACTGGAGGCCTTATATTCCTAGGTGCATTGATGTGAGTGACCATACTGCATTCTTTAGTTGTGTGTCCATTGAAATTGCATATCTAACATGTAATGTTCAGAGGAATTCTAACATTTTTGTATGATTGGTTTCTCTAATTATGCTATATTTGACTTCTTTTATTTGATCTACAATTCATAGCTCTATGACCAAATTTTTTGCATAAATAACAATAACCATTGAAAGGTCTTACCTCTTTACAATCTTTTTCTATATGTCCATGCTTGTTACAAGCATAAAAAGTTTGGTTTACTGGCTTGCGTTCATCCTTAGGTGGTTCTTCTTTAGCTTTAGTTTGATTTTTAGTCATCTTAGCTTATGTAGATTCTTCTAGTGATTTCATTCTTTCTTGCATTGCATTGATTTGAATTTGTGCTTCATTGAATCCAATACCACTGGAATCTCCTTTTTTTCTTTGTGCATAAGTTTGTGAGTCTAATAGATCAGTACTTGTGTGCAATTTGTCAATATGATTCTTGGCCTCTGTTAATTTAGATTCTATCTTTTTCTTGACATTCTCTAACTCCAAGATTTTTAGGTTAGCTTGCATAAGCTCTTCATCCAACTGTTTGTTCTCTTTAATCTTTTCCTCAAAGGCTATCTTTCTATCAGTTAGCTGCTCATTCAAATCTTTAATCTAATCCTTTAGAGACATGTTTTCTTCATTTAGCTTTTTGACCATTTTTCCCAAGTCATTCGTTGAGAAATCTTTCAAATCTTTTCTTAATTTCTTGATGAATACTTGTGAGCCACTGACCTTCAATTTCAATTCTTCAATTTATTTTTTAGATCTATCAAGATCTTCAAGAGCTACTTCAAGATTTTTCTTTAGATGATTCACTTCTACTAAATCCATAATCTCCTTAAGTGGTTAAACTTCTTTTAGAGGACCAAAGCTTTGATAGCAATTGTTAAGAATGGGAACACTGAGAGGGGGGGTGGGGGATGAATCAATGTTCTATAATTAAAGATTTTTCTACTTCTTGAAGCTTATCCCTATTACTTAAATACTAAAATGAATAATAAAGCATATAAGATAGTCAACCATAACAAATAACACAAGATATGATTATGGGGAACCTTGGCCAGAGGAAAACCCTAGTGGGAATTAGTACCCATGAATAATTGCATTAGTCTTATGAACCTGTTAAAGTTCCTTTCACCTGTTAGGAGCAATCTTTATAATGCTAAGTACAATGAATTGGTTAAGATTCTGATAGAAAAAACCTTGTTAGAGGTGGATGGCTCATTGCCAGAGCTTACTACTCATTGAAGAAGGCTACAACCTCCAGATAAAGAGATACACACTATATCTAGAAGGGTGAACTATTGCTTTGACACTGCTATCTGATAAGTTCCTTTTGTGTGTTGATGCTTTAACCTCTTGTAAAGATTTATCTCATACTGACTGACTTACTTTGCATACACCTCCTTTTTCTTTCTATTCATCTTCCTCAAATACAAAAGTGCATGTCATATATGTATGTGATGGAATAGGGACCTCAAATCCAACTACACATGCAACATAGTCATTATTCACATGATCAAATTATGAGAGAGAGTATGACTTACTCAATCTAAAATTTGTAGTGATGTGACCTGTTGCCTCCTATGTAGATGGGGTGTTTAATTTCTCTCAGATTGGAGAGCCAACAACCATAAGACCGATTCTACAATGGAGGATTTTCAAAAGCTATGAAGATAAACCAACTGAAATTGAACTAAATGAATGTAATTTAATCTAGAATAGCCTTGAAAGAAATATGAAATGTAAATTACTCTAAAGGACTTGAAAGTAGAAATGATATTAAGCTATGAACAATTAAGCAAATCAATTCTAAAATGAGGTGCAATATTAAGCTAAAATGAGAAAATTATACTAATGCAATAAAAAGCTTTGAAATGAGACACAAAAACACTATAGTTTAGTTACTCTCAATAATTGCCCCTTTCGAATGAAGAAAATAGGTTCATTAAATAGACAAGCCCAGGAAGAGGATGAAGGGGGTCTTGATTTGAAACTCCTAACCCTTCGTTTCCATTTGAGACAAAAATGTATTAAATTACTTAATTAAAAGAATAGAATTTGCCACATAGGGGACTTTTCGAATATCTTGAATTATTAATTCAAAAATGAGTGTCCATTCAAATAACAAGTAATTATTAATTCCTTTTTTATGGGTAATTAGCTAAAGGGGGTAGATTTTAATTTAATTCCAAGTACTTAGGACTTTAGGATTAAATTAATTTATCATAGGGGTAATTTAGCTAATAAAAGTCGAAGACTTTAGGAATTAATTTTAATATTTGATTAATGCAATTAGGGTTTTTGCAATTGACATCAAGTCAAATTAAGTCAAGTAGGAGAGAGAAAATTGCCTAGGAAACTAGGACTTTGGAGATGTAAAATTGATGAAAATGCACCAAAATTGATTGAATTTAATAGGTGCCAAATTTAGGGTATTACATTTTCCCCTCTTTGAATTGATGTGCAAACAAAATGTTGATTCAAAGAATAGCCTAAAGTGACAAATGCCAAGAAATTTGAAAGTCTAGGTTAGGTTGCCAAGACACCAAACAAATCAAAGCATGATTTTCCAATTCTAAGTTAGATTGTGAAGACAATGGTCTTGAGAGAAGACAAGAATTGGGGTTAGGTTGCCCCAATGCCCAGACTGAGATTCAAATGCAAACTTAGGACTATCTCCAAAATCAGGGTTAGATTGCCCCAATACGAAGCTTAGCCCTTCGAGACCTGGGTTAGATTGCCCAGATAATAGTCTAAGAGAGATTTTGAGAGCCATCTTCAGAATGAAGCTTGACTCCCAGGAATTAGGGTTAGATCACCCCAATACCTAAAAGATTTTGAGAACCATCTCCAGAATGAAGCTTGATTTCTGACGATCCGAGTTAGGTTGCTTAGATACCTAAAAGATAGATGACCGGATAGAAAGATGTGAGGCATTGAGATGCCCCTAGCAATGAGAACTGATGATTTAGATCAGACTGATTCAAGAATTGATTCGACAAGATTCAAATGATGCAATCATCCTACCCCCTCAGGAGAAAAATTGAAAGATGACATAAGAAGGATGATTGACAACAAGAGGTTGCAAAGCAGAAGCAATTTAGACTAGATTTGAGAAGCTGCAGAAGCAAATCAGAGCAAAGCAGAGGTCCTGTTGACCAAGTTTGACCATGGTTGACTAGATTTGACTAGAGTTGACTTTGATGAAAAGAGAAAAGATCTCAAGAACATGATGCAAAGATGAAGGTTTGGCAAGAAGATGATGCTAGAAGACTGACTGCACAAGCGTCCGATCCCAAAGGGTCCTAGAATTTAAAACATGATTTTGAGCTATCTAGAGATGTCAGATTTTGTTTTCAATCTTGAAAATGGATTCAGAGTAGTTGATTTAACCTAGGGTGCAATTTTCACGCAAAACGGAGCACTTTTGAAAATTAGGTCAAATGCTAATAAGGCCCAGAGGGGTCATTTTCAATTCATTATTCACCTTCATCTTCTTGTGATTTTTGAGCTCTGAGAGAGAAAATGGAGGGTCTTCCACTACATATGCATATATTTAAGCACTCCCAATGACATGCCCGATTTGCGGAGTATGACGCACCTGTAAGTAGTCGATAAACCTTCTTGCTTTCAATTTGTACTACTTTTTAGGTCAATCTAGGATAGATCTAGCATAGTTTAGGTCACATTCTTCCAATCTCGCATGAGGAAGTAATTTCCTCACACTGGCCTAGGTCTCCCCTCACACGAGGAAGTAGTTTCCTCACATGAGTTGGGTCTCCTTCACGTGGGCTCTGGCTGGAAGCTCATGCGAGCTGAGAGAGGGTCCCATGTGAGATTGTAACAACTCACTCAAGGTTGAGTCCTATCTCACGTGAGAAAATAGTTTTCTTGCATGAAAATTTGCTACAGAATTCAAAGTCTTTTTCCAAAATTTGTCAAATTTGCATGAAATCAGCCAAGTATAGCGTCATAGATCCATGTCTAGGATAGACATCTTGTTGCATTTATTGTTGTTGTGTTAAAAAACATCATGTTGAAATACTGATCCAACGTCGTCACTTGCTTTGTAGGTTGACATTCCTGATGTTTCCTTCAGGACACTCCATCCTATCATCACCACATTGGTGCAGAGACTGACAAATGTAGAGAGTGCTCATATTGATGGACTCGGCCTGGGATACTTGCATGATCTGCCCGATATTTGGGTAAATCATGGTCTTCTTGGTGCACTGGTAGAGTGTTTCCATTCAGAGAGGAACACTTTTCACTTTTCGATGGGGGAGATGACGGTGACTCCTGAGGATGTATATAGTCCTGTGGATACCTGTCCATGGTGCTCAGGTGGAGTACAAGACATAGCTATGGTAGGGGATAGTAGCCTTGAGGATGATCTTCAGGGATGATTTAGTGATGGGTTGAGCCATCTCCTAGGATGATTTGACATGCAGATACAACGGTGCTCACCTATTAGCCATTGTACTTGCAATGTTCTTGAGCTGCTACCTTGTTCCAGATTAGGGTTAGCATGGTCTAGAGTGTGGTTGGGGCATGATGTTGCAGAGGATGCTGACCAAATCAATAGTCAAGTTCAGATGGGGCGAGTGCATGCTAGCCCACATGTATCATGAGATGCATGAGGTAGTATATTGCAGTGCAAGGATGATGGCGACAGAAGTCTTTATTCTTCAGTTCTGGGCCTTGGAGTGTCTCCTCATTTGCAGACCCATCTTCCATGACACATGATAGTAGCTTGAGCCTTATATTTATAGATATGTAGGTCAGATGACCCAACCCTTGCTGGGTAAGATAAAGTAGTGGAGAGGACAGCTAGACGGCATGGCAGCTATAGTCTGGAGACCATGGGTTGCCACTGAGCCATGGGATGATGCTTAGAGAGAGCTATCACACATGTTTGTATCTTGTCCACTAATTGGATAGAGTGTCACCATCATAGAGAGATTCCTAGTTACATGCATCCTGTGCCAGTTCAGTAGGTAGTAGGACATTTCACAGGAGTACTGCCCCTATGCTCGCTTCTCTAATGAGGAGAAGAAGGGGTGGCATGCTAGATTGGATCCAAGGTGGTGTGCTATAGAGGCATGCATTCCAGCCATGAGATGGGATTACATGGTGGGTGTCACCAATGCAAGGGTGACACCTACATAAGGGATTAGTTGATTGCACATCCTCATCTAAGGTTTACAGATCTGGTTGGTGCGGGAGCATAGCAGTAGCCTACACAAAAGAAATAGGCACAAGATCAGTAGCCACTAGCCCAATAGCCACCACTTCAGTAGCCTGTATAATAGCGGGCTACATAACAGGGACAACAGAAGTAGAGAGTACTAAGACCCTGAGTAGGGTAGATTAGCATCCCTGCTAGGATGATGGGCTTAGATGTAGGAGTTGGGAATAGTGGGGCCCATCAGAGGTCCACCAGGTAGCAGATGAGATATACATCACAATAGGCTCCTCCAGATGATGATATGGATATGCTTGATATTTTGGTAGGAGCAGGGACACCATAGCTACAAGAGGCTCTCAAGAAGAGCCAGGAGAGGGTGTGATAGGTACAGTGAGAGTGGGATGATTACCATACTTGACTCATTAGAGAGGAGACCTATGTAGCTGATCGGGATGCTGAGATCAGATAGCTGCAAGATGAGCTAGTGTGATCAAGGATCGAGACCAGATATGAGGCTTCTTAGGTAGCATATTACTATGCAGCTTATTACGGGGTTGTTCTGGATTTGCCAGAGTAGGTACCACCATTTGCCGATTATGCTAGAGCTCCACATGCACCTCCACTAGCACCTCCATAGGCACCACCATGGGCACCACAACAGCAGGCACCACAGGCACCCCCTCAGGCACCTCCTCAGTAGCAGGCACCTCCACAGTGACTGATGCCACCACCTTAGAGACCACTGCCACCACCTCCACTAGGTGGTGTGGGACCTAGCTAGTCCATTTTGAAATAAATTGTACATTGTAGCCCATTTTTGATATTGTGCTTAAGTAGCACCTCCTCTTTTGTACATGACATTATTCAAGATATATATATATATATAAATATATATATATATAAATATATATATATATATATATATATATATATATATATATATATATATATATATATATATATATATATATATATATATATATATATATATATATATATATATATATATATATATATATATATATATGCGATCGACAGTTTGATATCATTGTACTTGTGGTTATATTGCTTTGATATTGATGTTTATGAGATGTTTCTATATGCTTAGATGTATGTGTAGAAATGTATGAAATGCACATGCTTCCTTTTATGAATATGAATATGCATATGGTTTATTTTATGATGATGCAGTGATGGATAGAATGTATGCACATATGGAATGTATAATTTGAATTATGCTTATAGTGGATGCACATATATATGTAGATGCAAATGAATTTATGAATAAAAATTGAAATGAAATGAAAATGGAATGGATATGTAATGTATATGGTACTAATCATCTCATGCAGGATTGTCACAATATATGACAGGTATTAATCAAAAAAATATGTTTCGAAGATTGAGAGTGAGGATCAGACACTTGTGCAGCCAAGATGAAACCGGGATAAAAAAGATGAGGACCTCTTATGAATAGGAAGAAATCAAGAGAGTAACAAGATATCATCTCAAATCCAAGCTTAACATGCATATGCAAGCCTAAACTGAAATGCAAGCCTAGAATGGAAATGCAAGCCCTAGTACTTGGTTGTTGGACTCACTGTATTTATCATCATCGAGTTCATTTAAGCATAGGATGATCGCAAGATGTCATACAATCCTCACTAATATTGTAATTATGAGAATATGAATATGACATAAGTCTTAGATTTGTCGAAATGAGGTGTAAGCATTAAGGCACAAGAAGCCAGAATGACCTGAACACCTATTCCTTTTGATTTAGCAAGTTAACATAAGCATCAAAGCATGATTGCTAGAATGACCTGAATGTTGCTTGTGAAAAATCACACCAGACATGTGAGAGTTCCTTCTTTCACCAAAGAGTGCTCACAGTGACCCTTACGTTCACTTAGCAGGACAAGTGTTTAGTAATTATACTTGTAGCAGAAAGAAGTCACTCAAAATAGACAAGGAGAAGAACCAACCACACCAAAGTGTCCATATAAAAGGAGTCAAGGTATGCATGGCCATCCAATATGAGACAAAGGCTCTTATAGATGGACACCCCTCGTAGATAGATTTTTTGGATCATTGGAACTAAACCAGCAAACAGAAAGAAAAGGAAAGATCATAGCCCCAGTCTTCGCATTTCTCAATCAAGAAAGACATCTTAGATTCGCTCGAGGAGAAGTGATAAAGAAAAAAAAAAAACAAGCAAAGGAAAAGCTAAGCATGCTTCAAAGGAACACAAGATCAGTTTTCAGTTTCATTTTACATTTGTGTTCAAGAGGATTGAAGTCGAATAAGAAGAAAACAACATTCAAAATCTTGACGGGATAGCAACAACAGGAAGATGCAGTGAGAACCACTGGTGACCGTCATGAGAGATGAAGTCTCAAGAAGATATTGGAGAATGAACCAAGTATCAGTAGGCGAATGCAGTGAGAACCACTGGTGGCCGATACAAGGAAGATTCTCAAAAGATAGAATAAAAAATGAGCGAAAACATTAGCAGGCAGACGTAGTGAGAACCATTGGTGACTGATGTAAGGAAGAGATCCCAAAAGAGAGAGGTTCAAATGAGAGCTAAGTATGAGTAGGTAGGCACAGTGAGAGCCACTAGTGATTGATACACAAGAGATCCTCAAGGAGAGAAATCTCACAAGTAGCTAGGCATTAACAGGAAGATGCAACGAGAACCGCTAGTGATTGATGCACAAACAAAACTTTCCAAAGCGATAGGACAATGCCCCCTAGACCAGGAAGATGCCCCCAAGTGTGAACCAGTTCCAATCCATGAAGAGTCAAGGAAAATCTTGTAGACAACTAAAAGGAAGTGCATGAGCTAGCAAACCAAAGCAGGAAACGAACTAAAAGCAGGAAACAAAACTAAAGCAGGAAAGTGGGAAAGCAAAGAGACTAAAGCGGGAAACTAAGAGCCAAATGATGTTGAGATGAGATGTAGCTTTAGGAAACAAGAGGTGTCTGTTTACCAGGTTTTCACCATCTTGGCAGAGATTCTATTTTTGCTACCATGATGCTTGTTTACCAGGTTTTCATCAATGGCACATTTTCTTCTTTTTCAATTTTTTTTTGGTACTTTTCTCTTTTTTTTATTTTTGAATATTTCATTTTTTTGTATTTGTGGTCTTTTGATTTTTTTTTTGTATTTTACTTTTCAATTTTATTTTTTTTTTATTATTACCAAGGCACCTGTTTACCAGGTTTTCACTAAGATGATCATTTTTTTAGGACATTTTGCAATTTTTAGGATTTTTGCAAGATATCATTTTTAGGATTTTTTCAGGACCAAGAAGTATGTACATGAGCACACAGAGAATGCCTCATCTATAGAATTTCTTCATATGAAGAGTGTTGATAGGCTATTTGAGTTTCTCTCCTTCAGTGGTGGAGAGTCGATAAGCACTAGACCCAAATGTTGAAGTAATGACATACGGATCAAGCTAGTTTGGTTCAAATTTCCCTTTTTGGACTCGCTGCTGCTGATTTTTGGGGTTCTCTCTCAAGACGAGATCACCCACTTGGAATTCCCTTTGTCTAAATTTCTTATTGTAAGCTTTAGACATCCTCTTTTGGTATGCTCTTAGATGATCGAATGCCACCTTTCGACGTTCATCAAGTAACTCAATCTCTTGAAGTTGAGATATTCTGTTATCTTCATCAGTGATGAGGCCCCTTAGAGAGATTTGCAATGTTGGAATCTCGACCTTAATAGGTAATACTACCTCTACTCCATAAACCAAGGTGAAAGGAGTGGCCCCCATTGGTGTTTGGATACTTGTTCTATAGGCCGACAAGGCTGGATTAATTTGGAGATGCCAATCTCTACCAGATTTATGAACTATTTTGTGCAAGATTTTTAGAATTGTCTTATTAGAAGCCTCTGCTTGTCCATTACCCTGAGGATAATAAATGGATGACCAATGCTGAATAATTCTAAATTTATTTCATAAGTCTATCAGGTCCTTATTTTTGAATTGTCCCCCATCGTCAGTGATAATAGATGAGGGTATGCCATATCTACAAATGAGATAGTTTAGTATGAACATAGCAATGGTCTTGCTGTCAACTACAGTGAGAGGCACTGCCTCAACCCATTTGGTAAAGTAATTAGTAGCTATGATGATGAACTTGTGCCCTCTTGAAGATGAAGGATGTATCTGACTGACCAAGTTGAAGGCCCATTGCTGAAATGGCCAGAAACTGATGAGAGGACTAAGTTCATGAGCAGAAGCATGAATCAGGTTCCCATGAAATTGGCATTGCTTGCAAGTCTTAGCATAGTGAACAACTTCTTTTTCCATGTCTGGATAGTAATAACCAGCTCTAATAAGTTTCTGGGCTAATGTCAGACCACTAGAATGAGACCCATAGATACATTCATGTACCTCAGCTAGCGCATGCTTGGACTCATCAGGTTCTAAGCACCTAAGGAGAGTAACATCTAGATCCCGTCTAAACAAGTCATTTTCTATGAGGACATACCGTGAAGCAATACGAATGAGGTGACACTTTTCATTTCGGGTATAGGTGTCTGGAAAGATCTGGTCACAAAGGTAAGAAAAGATATGGTGGTAGCGGGATGAATCATGTCCAATGACTAAATAGATCATCCTAGATTTAGGAATATCATAGGCAGGGTAGTGTAATGCCTCCACTAGGAACTCATGTCTGAAGTCATTTTCTAGTATTTGTAACATTGAAGCAAGAGTGGCCATTCAATCAACTGCTTTATTGTCTACCCTTGGAATCTGCTAGAAAGAAATGTGTGCAAAGTATTGTTTGAGATCATCCACCATCCTTTTGTAAGGTATTAGTTTGTCATCTTTAGTTTGGTAGACATCGTTGACTTGATTGATGATTAACTATGAGTCTCCAAAGACCTTGAGCTCATCCACATGCCATTCAAGGGCCATCTTCATGCCATTAATGAGAGCTTCATATTTATCTATGTTGTTCATGTAGGGGAACAACATTTTATATGCTTTTGGCAATGAGTATCTTTGAGGTGTAACAAACATAATGCCTGCACCAGATCCTTGTTGAGTGAATGATCCATCAAAGAACATGCTCCAAGATTGATGTGTAAGGAGCATGGATTCATCTGGGAATTCAATACTCAAAGGCTAATGATCTTTCAAAGGAGCTTCTGCCAGCTGATCAGCAATTGCTTGTCCCTTAATAGCTTTTCTTTCCACGTACTCAATGTCAAATTCACTAAGTATCAATACCCATTTTGCTAATCTACTCGTGAGGGAAGCCTTGCTCAAAAAGTACTTCAGTGGATCAATTTTTGCAATAAGCCTCATCGTATGAGCTAGCATATAGTACCACAACTTTTGGGAAGCGAATACCACTGCTAAACAAGCCTTCTCAATGACAAAGTAATTCATTTCATAGGCAACCAGTGTTCTGCTGATATAGTATATGGCTCTCTCTTTATTGTTCTGATATTCTTGAGTAAGTCCCTTGTCACATTCCTCATTCCATTCATAAGTCACATTCTTATGCAAAATTTTAGTAAATGGTTGTGACTTGTTAGCCAACTATGAAATGAAACACCAGACAGATTGTAGCCTTCCTTGTAGTCCTCTCATTTGATTGATATTCTTGGGTGAAGGCATGTCCATAATAGCTTGCACCTTTTTAGGATCAACTTCTATGCCTTTAGCTGAATTGATATAACCCAAGAGTTTCTCGGAAGTAACACCAAAAGCACATTTCTTTGGATTAAGCCTGAGATTGAATTGCTCCATGTGATCAAGGATGGGACCCAAGTCTGTGAGGTGAGTTCTTCACTACATGCTTTTGGCTAAAGTATCATCCACATAATCCTCCATTGTTTTATGCATCATATCATGGAAGATAGTAGTAACAACTCTCTGGTATGTTGCTCCAGCATTCTTAAGCCCAAAAGGCATGACATTCCAGCAAAAGGTTCCCCAGGCACATGTAAAAGTGGTCTTTTCTTGATCTTCTGGTGTAATTTTGATTTGATTATAGCCAAAAAAGCCATCCATCAAGGAATACATCTCATATCCTACTATCATGTCAACTGTCATATCAATATTAGGCAGTGGGTAGTCATCTTTTGGACATGCCTTATTTAGATCTCTGAAATATGTACACACACAAATGGATTTATCATGTTTAGTGACTAGAAAAATGTTTGAAATCCATTCTACATAATCAATAGTTCTTATGAAGCCAGCCTTAAGAAGCTTTTCCAACTCTGCTTTAACCAAAAGTGCTACATGTGGAAACATTTTTTGTAGCTTCTGTTTAATAGGTTTGATACCTGGTGCAATGGACAAATGATGCATGATTAGATTGGGGTCTAATCTAGGCATGTCAGAGTAGGTCCATGTAAAGTTTATTTTCTTGCTTTGAAAGAATCTTGTGAACTCTTCTTTTTCTTCAGAAGATAATGATTGTGCTAGATGAATAACCTATGTAGTAGCTTCTATACCCAAATTGACTGGCTGTGTTGGCTCAATCAATACTAATGACCTCTCTTGAAAGTGGCTCAAAAGTGTATCAAGTATCTCATCCTTGGGTGCCTCAAAGAGGTTTTCATCCTTGGATACATCTTTTATTTTTACTATTTTTGGCTCTGATACTACCACAAAGTGGTTTTCACCATCAGAGTGCCTATTGTTTCTTCTTTTAATTTTTTGACTGAGATACTTGATATCCACCTCTGTCATGTTGACACTACTTTCACTAGTGGAGGACATCATAGGTTCAATAGCATGGAGGTAACAGGCTAGATTATAATCAGCCTAGAATGTTAGGACTTCATTGAATTCAGAAGGGGAGTTCCAATTTATTAGATCGGGATGGCGGAGTGAAAGGGAAGTAGTGACTAGTTCAACTGCGTTCATGGTATAACCCTCAAAAGCACTGATGAGAAAGTCAAGACCTAGAGCGATCTCATCCAAAGGAGCATTTGAATCCCTAAGAGACCTTGCGTCAGAAGTAGAGGACATGTTAACATTAGTGGTGCCTAATTCATGCAGCCTAGTGCTAGACCCTTCACCTACTTCAAGGAGTCTTTCATACACGTGAATAGTATCTATGTCTACATCATAGGTAGCATTAAAAAAAGAGGAAAACTCATATTCATGTGAGTCAGTACTTGATGTAGGAATTCCATTAGTAGCATCATCAGACTCATTATTAGCCCTTGTGGCATTAATAGCTTGCTGAAGTTGTTCTTGTTCAAAGTACTTTTGAAAATGAGGTGGCCTATATTGTTCACCTTTTAAAGTAGGATCATCATTTAGTGTTTCTTTCCATTCCTTAGATGTGAATTGGTATAATGAAGAAGTTTTATCAGTATCAGTATCTATCTCTACCATATGAAAAGATATGATAGGCTCATCAGGTTCGGCAAAGAGTACCGCAAGATCTGGAGGAATAGGATATGGAAATGTATCTTCATCAGATCTTTTCTTTGGATTCACTTCCAGAGTGGCATCTTCAATTTCTTGTTCAGGTTCAAGTTCAGGCTCAGGAGATGACACAAATTTCTTGGTCCCCAAATGAAAGGGAGTCTTTTTAAAGCCTAAGCCACTAGTATCTTTTGCGCAGTGACCTATAGCTTCAATAGGTTTTAGTAAGCCATAATCATTTTTCCCTATAGGAACACTCCCCTTATAACCAAAGTGCTTCATGATTTTGAAGGCCTTACTATATGGTTCTTGTTATAAATCTAGAGATGGAGTGGTTATTTCAGCTATTTCTTTTCCTTTATAGATCCATGCTCTGATAGCCCTCTCTTCATCCTCATCTTCTAAAGGTGTAGAGGCCCTTACAAAGGTGCCATCATACACTATTTGAGGGGGAGCATTAGAAAGTGTGTTGTCTTCTGAAGGTCTCCCATAAGAATGTGGAGATAGAGGTAGAGTAGCCAGTGATAGTATAGGTTCCATTCGGTATTCTCCCATGCCTGTATCTTTAAGTCTCAAAGTTTGTTCCATTTCTTTTAGCTTAGCATCATAAAACTTAGTGGATTCTCTATTTGCTGGAACAAAGCTATTTTTGGTTTGCACAAGATTGTTGCAAGAGAAATTGGTATTTGCAGGTACAGTGACTTCCACTCCATGGAATGGAAACTTAATGCCTTGACTACCCAACAAGATATTATAGGAAAGAGGAATATAAAGCACTTGGAAAGTAACATCTCTCTCAAAGGGACCTACGTGGATAGGTAGCATGACTAAGCCTTGGGACTTACATTCTTCCTCATCATAGGCTTTGATGGTAATATTTTTGCAAGGATCTATGCAATTCTAATCATATCCTAGCTGAGTGAGTAGTTTAGCAGAACAAATGTTAAGACTAGCATCATTATCTATGAGCACTTGGTGGATGTGCTTAGGACCTATCATGACCTCTATATGTAAGGGAGCATTATGCAAGTGACTCAAAGAGTGACAATCTTCTTCAAAGAAGGATAGATAGTGAGGTGAAGTCAAATGACCCACCATAGATTGGAACCGATTGACATTGAGATCCTTGGGAATGTTTGCCTCAGCAAGGGCTTTATCCAAAATTTTCTTGTGAGAAGGTGAGATCTTCAACAACTCAAAAATGGTAATCTGAGCATTGGTTGACTGGAGTTGATCTAAAATGCTATAACTAGCCAAGCTAGCTATAGGGATAGATTTTGTGTTTTTGTTGGCAGGGCCAACAACAGTCTTATCCACAATTTTCTTTGGAGTGGATGTGGGAATATCAGGTCTCTTATCCATAGTTCTCTTTGGAGCAGATGTGGAAGCATTGGGACCTTTCAAGACAACTCTCCCTCATGATCGAGTGACAACATTAGCACAGTCTTGAGATTGTTCAGATTCAGACGAATGAGGTGTAGAGCTACTCAAGATAAAATGAGTCTTAGATTTGGGAGTATTGTTGCTCCCTCTAGAAGTGATCATGTCACAATACTCTATCTCAATAGGTTCAATCATACCAATAACATTGTCATTATTAGTATATGTGTAATTGACTTTAGCATTGGTATTCTTGGTGTTTGAAGACTCACCCTTCTCATGAGGAGGGAAGGGATCCTTAAAAAGTTGGTGGTCTGAATTCTTGTTATGGCCATCCACAACAATATCACCACTATCGATCAAATCTTGGACCTTGTGTTTCAGCTGAAGACAAGTTGAAGTCTTATGACCAATGTTTTGGTGATAGTCATAGCAAGCATTATCATTCCACCAATGAGGTCTTGGTTGTGGGTCATAAGTATGCTTTTCTAAAGGAGTAAGAACCTAATTCTCTATAAGAGTTTTATAAACCACATCAAGAGGCTCTCCCAAAGGGATGAAATCATGCTTGGGTCGAGAGGCCCAAGGTTTGTTCCTAGAAAATCTTGAAGTTTTTTGATTGTCTATTGTGGTCTTTTCAACAGCCTTAACTTCTTGTATACTAGAAGTAAGATTAAAAGTAGACTTTGAAGGCTTCATAGTAACATTATCCACAACTCCATCATTTACCACATCTCTATTCTTATTGGTAGTCTTTCCTTTATCCTTGTTTGTGGAGAATCCCTGTTTATTGTCCTTATTCAAAGTTAATTCTCCCTTCTTGATCATAAAGGCCTCTATCCGCATTGCTTGTCTGATCATGCTATCAAAAGTTAGAGGACCTTGCAATTGTACTTGGTATTTGAAATCTAGAACAAGATTGTCCAAGAAAATGTTGAGTCTCTCAGACTCTAGTAGCTTTTGAGGACACTTCATACATAATTGTCTCCACCTTTGGAGGAATGTTAGGAAAGATTATCCTTATCGCTGTTTTAAGTTGCAAAGATCCCAGATGTTGACCGGATGCTGAATATTATGCAAGTAGTGTTGGAGAAAAAGATTAGCCATTTCGTCAAAATTTTTAATACTAGTAGGAAATCTAGAGAACCATTCCATAGCTGGTCCACCCAAACTATGAGGAAACAAGTGCATAAGATATGTCTGATCGTGCATGAATTCCATAGACAATGCACCAAACTCCCTTAAGTGATCTTGGGGATCAGTTGCACCCAAGTATTTTTCATATTTAGTGAGTTCCACACCTCTAGGAAAAGGTGGCATATGAAGACTTCTGTCAAAAGGGAAAGGACAAATACTTTCCATCGTAAATTGTTGAGTGGGTTTGTCTTTATTCCTCGCAAGTTGACTAATTTGATCTTGCATTTCTTGGACCATCTTTTGCAACTTTGCGGTCTCAGTTTCTTCTTCCTTAGCTATGAGAATTTCAACTTGATAGTCTTAGGGTAACTTGGCCCCTTGTTTAGCTAACTCAAGGAAGTACTTTTCTTTCTCCTCTAGGAGAAGGATCTCCATCATCTTAATGAGACCTTTATTAGCTTTGGCAACATCTATATCCTGTTGAGTTATCACTTCAACTTCATTCCCAAGGATCTCATAAATACTTGGAATTGGATCCTGTTGCTGATCATCTTAATTTTGATCAAATGGAGGAGGATGATAGAAATAGGTGGGTTGTCGATTGCATTGAGGCTTGCTTCAAGATTGATCATCATTGTGGGACTAATTTTGGTCATGTTGAGATTTACCATGAGGTTTCTCATTTCGAGGTTGAGCATGATGTATGTCATTAGAGGATTCACCATGATATTGATTATTTTGAGATTGATCAAAGGTTTGACTCGACTTGCCCAATTGGAAATCAAACGGATCTCCCATCTTGTCGTAGACTTGTGCAGTATATGAAGACTTAGCAAAGTGATGTGAACAAGATTGAAAAGGTGCAGCCAAGGTAACCTTTGGTGAATGAATAGGATCAAAAGATTTAACAAATTTAGGTGAGAAAATCATCAACAGTATCACTAGGTTCAATGATAGAACTATTCTTAGTAGGATCAAAAAGTACAATGATAGGATTAGTCTGAGGAAGTGGTCTTCCAAAGTTTTGAAACAATGAGTTGTTTTGGAAGTATGAGTTGTCTTGGTCTTGAAATGAGAAACTAGGTTACGCTTCAAACAATGGATTAAAACACTCTTAAAACACCAAAGGTGATGGCTGAGATGAACTATCTTTCAAAGTATTCAATGAGGAAATCAAGGATATCTCACAAAGTTTAGATTTCAAAATAGATTTAGGAGGATCTATTTCTTGATTAGGAGGTTCGCTTCTACCTTGATCAGGATTCTGAATGGGATAAGTCTTCCCACTTCTAGTCATGATAGTCATAGATGAAGATGAAATGAGAGAGGACTCAGGAAAATGCTAGACTCGATCTCTAAGAACAATGCAAAGGAGATAAAGGATAGAACAACCAAGATGCGAGATGGACCTGGTACGAATTGTCAAAAGAGGTGGCTAGAAAAGCCAAGATAAGACTATCACAACATGAGATACAAAAGGCATGAAGAGATAACGTAAACCAATGACAGATGACATGAGTCAAAGAAAAGATTGATCAATTCCTAAATCAAAACAACCAATTTCTAATAGTGAACGATAGGAAAGTAGAAAAATAGACCTCAGACAAAAAGTAGATTAGATAAAAAGTCAAATAATCAATGGAAAATAGGTCTCTATTTTTGCAAACTGGACTATAGTCTCGCGTGAGAGAGTACCAGGCTGCATGAGAGAACACCAATCTTCACACATGATAACAAAGTCTCATGCGAGAAATTTCTCTGAAGTGTGAAACTTCACGTGGGAAAAGTGCAAAATATGACAATCTGACATAGTTTTCAAGGTTAAAGTTGAATTTTGAGGTATAGCCTGAATTGATGTCTGATAGAAAATCTAGTTTCTTGACAGGTTTGAAGAACAGTTTAAGCAACAATCTCATTTTAGGATTTCAAGCATTCATTTAAAGACACAATGGTTCAAATCAAGTAGTTGTGATACAAGAAGCAGTCGTTAACAGACCTATCAAGGACAAAGAAACTTGATAGCATTAGGGAAGTCTTTGTTTGATAATGATTGGACAATGTTTAAGACTCAATAACAAACACATAGCTTAGTCCTACAAAAAAAATGGTGAGAAGCCAAAACCTTTGCCCCATTGCTTATGTGCATACGTGCACCTCACGCAGCCATGTCACCCCCTAGAGGGCACCCATGTTTTTGGTGTTTCCAAGGAATCAATGGTGTACGTTCAAAGGTTACCCTTGTAGCAGGGGCCAGTGTCGCAACCACCTTCAAGCATCTAGGTGTATGCCTATGATGGGAATCTACAGGAGAGATTCTTCCCCCTCCCTACGCAAAGATTATGACTCCTTTTGGAGGTGAACCGGGTAGGCCACTAGCTAAGGAAAGTTTTTAATAGGCTTTCATTCACACTAAAATTTGGTGCCCCCAATACAGGGTTGAGGCCTCACAGCCACACCAACACCCAAAAGTCATACACCCCCGCAAGAAGGGCTAGGAGTGGCACCGCTCAGTATAATAGATGGAGCCTTCTCAAGATGATAGTCAAAGTCTTGAGAAGGAAGCTAACATGGTTATGGAGTCTTTAGACTCAAAAAAATGTTCTTTATTAGAGTGATGCAGAATCACCGGTGAAAGGTGCATACTCACTTGGGTCATTCCCAGAGGTTCAACTTCCGGCAGGCCCTCTAAAGGTGACACTGGACTTGGTTTAGATTCGGGGGTCATATTTTCTAGTTCTCCCAAAGGGAGAAGAGCATACTTCTCTATCCCATTTCCTCACCCAAACACATCAAGAAGATTCATCACTGAGTTAGCTTCACTCCACCATAACTACAAGCTTTTGGGTTTCTGTTTCTCTCAAAGAGAGAAGAGCATAATCCCCTGGCTAATAGAAGCATAAAGATTCACTACCTTTCTCCGCTTCCTTAAGAATTTGTCATATTAGTAAGATCATATGGTCATCACCTCCATGTAATGAAGAGCCAAATTCCCTACTCACTATCAAAATCCTCAAGAAATTTTAACGGAGCCCTATTTAGACTATGTGAATGAAAGCAAGAAATAAGCACAACATTTTAGCAAGTCTTCAACTATCGTCCTGTAATCAAACCATTAGCATGTTTTAAGTTCTTTGAAAAATGTCCTAGAAAAAACTATAATGCTGTGAAAATAACAGAGAAATAATAAACAACAACAAACAAGAAACTATTATAAATCTGAAATAGGAAAGACAGAAACTGAAAAAAATTAGACCATTGTATCCAAATCTTGCGCGAGGAAGTACTCCATAGCGCATGAGAAAGTACAGGGTGTCACGCGATGATGCAAAAGCTCATGTGAGAGAGTGCTACAGGGAGAAAAACCTCATGTGGGATGCTCTATATTCTCATGCGAGAATCCGTACATAGACAGTATGGATGCACGACAGAGCTTAAATTCCTGTCAGAAAAAAATGAGAATGAGGCCAAAAATCAAATTTTCTACCCCACGGTGGGTGCCAAAAATGTATGTGATGGAATAGGTACCTCAAATCCAACTACACACACAACATAGTCATTACTCACATGATCAAATTATGAGAGAGAGTATGAATTACTCAATCTAAAATTTGTGGTGATGCGACCTATTGCCTCCTATGTAGACGGGGTGTTTAATTGCTCTCAGATTGGAGAGCCAACAACCATAACACTGATTCTACAATGGAGGATTTTCAAAAGCTATGAAGATAAACCAATTGAAATTGAACTAAATGAATGTAATTTAATCTAGAATAGCCTTGAAAGAAATATGAAATGTAAATTACTCTAAAGGACTTGAAAGTAGAAATGATATTAAGCTATGAACAATTAAGCAAATCAATTCTAAAATGAGGTGCAATATTAAGCTAAAATGAGAAAATTATACTAATGCAATAAAAAGCTTTGAAATGAGACAAAAAAATACTATAGTCTAGTTACTCTCAATAATTTCCCCTTTCGAATGAAGAAAATAGGTTCATTAAATAGACAAGCCTGGGAAGAGGATGAAGGGAGTCTTGATTTGAAACTTCTGACCCTTCATTTCCATTTGAGACAAAAATGCATTAAATTACTTAATTAAAAGAATGGAATTTTCCACATAGGGGAATTTTTGAATATCTTGAATTATTAATTCAAAAATGAGTGTCCATTCAAATAACAAGTAATTATTAATTCCTTTTTTATGGGTAATTAGCTAAAGGGGGTAGATTTTAATTTAATTCCAAGTACTTAGGATTTTAGGATTAAATTAATTTATCATAGGGGTAATTTAGCTAATAAAAGTTGAAGACTTTAGGAATTAATTTTAATATTTGATTAATGCAATTAGGGTTTTTGCAATTGACATCAAGTCAAATTAAGTCAAGTAGGAGAGAGAAAATTGCCTAGGAAACTAGGACTTTGGAGATGTAAAATTGATGAAAATGCACAAAAATTGATTGAATTTAATAGGTGCCAAATTTAGGGTATTACAATATATATACATGCAGAATAGGTGCAACCAATACTAAATACTGTGTATTCGAAAACCTAACTGTGTCATTCGAAAACCTAACACATACAACACTTCCAATATAATTTTCTCAAGCATGTTTACATACAAAGATAATAATATGTTTACATCACTATTACAATAGGGGCATAGCCTTTACAAAAAAAAATGATACACGCTAAAAAAAAACTTTCGATCAGCTGCATGCTCTGTTCTGCTTTGCCACTTAACTGCTAGAGTCACTTAGACTTGCTGTAACTTATTGATGCTATCAAATCTGACCATGTGTTCTGAGACTTAACATAAAAACATACTAAAAACCTTAGATCCAAGGTCACATAGCATAAATCAATCATACACACATGCACCAATGCTTTGATCATTAGGTACATCATTGTCTGCATTGTCTTCCATGCTTAGCTGAAATATGATCTTCAAGTTTGTGTGCTAACTAACAAAACTCCATATGACTTTGTTGCCAATAATAACAACACAAAACTAGTCATATACTCTTAGTAAAGTCAACTTTCCAACACTGATTACCTTCTTCCATTCAAGGTCTACTCTTTTGCGTCAGAACACTCATGTGTGGGAATCCTCACCCAAATGAAAGAAGGGGAAGATGAAAGACCGATAGTTTTCATGAGATGTCCTTTAAAAAATGCCAAACTCAAGTACCCCAATCTTGAAAAAAAATCTTTCACATTGGTCAAGGCTGTCAAGAAGTTCAGACATTATATCCTTAGGAGTAAAGTCATTGCCATTGTCCTCGATCTGGCTGTCAAATCCTTATTAATGAAAAATGATCTAGGAGAATGAATGGGGAAATGGATGGCTATATTACAAGACTTAGCCATTGAAATTCAGTTGATGAGGTTAATGAGACGTTAAGGCCTCACCAAAATGATGGAAAAAATGGAACAAGGTTTAGTGTGCCAAGTATACACCCACGAAGGGATAGTCACCGATGTGTGCTATCAAGATATAGTCTACTACTTGCTCCAAAACCACTATCTAGAAGGATTGAATGGTTCCTAGAGGAGATCCCTAAGGAATAAAAGTGGCTCCTATATGCTAAAAAATGGAAAGCTCTACAAGTGCAATTACGATGGTCTCTACCTATGTTGTTTTGATTGGACAAAAGATGAGCAAGTTCTCATGGAGTTTCACAACAAGTATGGAATAGGCCATGGGTCAGATGAGGCCACAACCCATCAGATATTGAGATCCAGTTAGTACTAGCCTACCTTGTTCAAAGATACACATGAACACATGCATTCATGTCATGTTTGTCAAACTAGCACCATTCGTGAGAGACATCTGGCGATGCCCTTACAACTAGTTTATGAGGTACGTCCATTCATCCAATGGGGGATAGATTTCATAGGGATGATTAAACCTCCTTCTTCCACAAGAAATAGGTACATACTGACTACAACCAACTACTGCACATGGTGGACGGAGGCACAGGTTTTGAGAAACTGCACTATGGAGGTGGTAACCAAGTTCTTAGAGAAGTTCATTATCACATGGTTTGGTATGCCTTTCTTTCTAGTATGTGACAATGCACCCTATTTCTCATCTACATCCCTCATTCAATGGGCCTTCAAAAATTAGGTAATCCTCAAATTATCATCCAATTATTATCTGCAAGGAAATGGGGTTGCCGAATCAATGAATAAAAAACTAACAATAATAATCAAACGCCTCTTGGATGATAACCCTTGAGATTGGTACACTCAATTAAAATATGCCTTGTGGACTAACTGGGTGAGAATAAAAAATGATTTAGGGACTTCCACCTACCAGTTGGTCTACGGCCTGCAACCCATTTTTCCTATGAACTTGAAAATACCAATTTTGAGATTCATGGATCAATATGTCAAAGGTGAGGATTGGGTGCAGGTTCACCTCATGAACCTGTTGGATCTAGAAGAAAAAAGAACCATGGCTTTAGAGCATGTGGCCAAACATCAAGGTGTCGTCAAGCGTTGGTTTGATAAAAGAGAAACAATAAAATCCTTTAGGATTTTTTATTTACTTTTAATGTGGGACAAAGAAAAAGAAAAACTAGGCAACCACACTAAATTCCAATGTTTTTGGATAGACCCTTTCCAAATTGTAGAGATTTTAGGGGAGAATACTTTCAAAATCAGTTCTCTCAATAGGGTGCTGGTCCCATTGCCCATTAATGGCTAGTATCTCAAGCATTACTTTGGGTCTTGATGGACCTTGATCTTTTCTTGTACATTCTTCTTGCTTAGGGTCTTGTCTTTTGTATCCTTTCCTTTGGGTCTATCAGTTTGTGTCTTTTAGGGGGTAGGTATCTTTTGAGATAAATGTTTTGCACCAGGTAGTCTGGGAGAATGATGAGGATCTTCCTTTGTCAAACCCCTTTGATTTAATTTTTGTCTTACAGTGAGCCAGATACAAAGGTCAGAAGTGAGGTGTTTTCCTCTTAGACTTCTCAAACAAATTCATCGGAGCAAACCATCCTCAACACTAACACACATCTAAGAGGATCCTGGACTTGGAGTCTCTTGAATATGATTCCAATCAGAGTCAAGTAACACCCATGTTCATGAAGAAGATAAGAAGTTAGAACCCTCTCTCACCTGGAACATAGACTAATAGTAAAGAGAAAGAAAGAAAAAAGGAGGAACACATAAAGACAAGGTCAACAAAGAGGAAAGCTCAAATACTTGGGTAGCACAGTCTAAGAGCTACCCAGATTTTCAAAATTGATAAAAATAGAAAAAAGGAATAGAAATGGAGAGGCAACATAACCTAATCACTGCCTCAGTTTGTCAAAAGCACCAAAGCTCAAAAAAAAGAATAAATGTATTATTCAGAATGCAATGATTCGAGCAACTCAGTTTCAATTTGACACATGTTGAGTCTAAGAGCTCTCCAAAGAAGTTTAAAACTTCAAACAAAGCTCATCTACAGGAAGGGAAGGGAAACTTTAGCAACCTCTACTAGGGCTATAAATGCATTCCTGGCAGTAGAGCAAGGTTAAATTGGGTTTTGGATGAATTCAGACCTGTGGGCAGAAATTTGATGATGATTAGTTGAGGATCCGAGAAACTTATAGTCAAGGATTTCTGGAAATTTTTGAACATAGACATACACACACTAGATGTAGATGTAAATGTTTTCGATCTTGATGATGGTAGGAGAATCACTACGGCTGAAGGGTTTTGTGTCTGGCTGACCATGAGATGGGATTTTTTTGTGGTGGAATAGCTTTGGGATACTTGGGATGTTTTCCTTTTTCTTTTGTTGGGGCTATTTTTTGTAGTTCCACAACCACACTCCCCTTTCTAGCCACATGGCTAAAGGAACCCCCCTCTTTTTAGCTTGTTTCTTTGAGTTTTTCGCTTGTCAGTTTGGTCTCTGTCCCCTTGTTTAGTTTTTTGTCTTGTTTCACACTTTTCCACTTTCACACTTTCAGAGTTTCCTATGTACGAAAGGGATGAAAGGTTGAAGAACCTTTTACTTGAACACCTCTGATGCATCCTTGGGATTTTGGACTTTCAAAGGTCCAAAACACTGAAAGTCCAATTCCCCGATGGGAATCGATGTTTCAGCATTTTGGCCTTTTGAAGGTCCAAGACCCTTGAAACCCCAAAAGGTTGATTAGAAGTGGTGGTTGACATCACCCCCATCGGTTTCCTATACAAGGTAGAGAAACACTTGTTTTGTTCACTTTCTCTTTTCTACCAGTGATCAATTTCAGAGCTTTTTTGCACACCTTGTCCTTGTCTTCATCTTTTCGGTCAAGTTTTTTTTCTTTGGTTTTATCATCCTTCGACATGCTTGAGGTAGGCTTCTTTTCTTCTCTCTCTATCCTTTTCATTTTAGGGTTTAGTTTGTTTAGGTTTTTTTCTAGTTTTAGTGTGTTTTCACTAGGGTTTGGTTTGTGTTCTTTATTTTGTCTTAATTCGGGGTTGTAGGGTTATCCCCTTGGACCCCCTAGCCTCAAGTTCATGGTCAAACTTGATTTAGGGCTCATTTTTTATCTCTAACCCTCAAAACCTTGCTTTTGGCCTTTCGTCCCTAAAAGTTTTAGACTTTCACAGTCTAAAATTTTAGAGAAGGTTCTCCCTTTAGTTTTTTGGCTAAGTCCTATTTCGGTGCTTCGGAGGTTTCACACACCGAAAAATTTATACTCATGAAATGCCGAAGTTTGAAATGTCGGCCAAAGACAAACTTGAATTCTTCATATTTTCCAAGGTTTCATAGTTTGAAGATTCCACATTGTTTTGTGTTTCACCACCTGAAAGATCAAAAATTTGGCTTTATATATCCTCTTTGTAGCATTTCGGCGTTTCGACATTTTGGAGGCTAGACACCTCCAAAGGTTCGAAAGGCCGAAATTATCTTTTTGAACTTGTGGATTGGTTTTTGCAAGGTTTTCTTGATTAATTTTATCTAGTTTTCGTCAGTGCTCCTCCTTGATTATCAATATGGTGATTACTGATTCATGTCTCCTTTTCTCTTTGCAGAAATGGTAGAGAAAGTTAACTCACTAGTTATGAGGTATCAGTTCAAAGGTTACCATGCACACTCCAAAGTGGTAAATTTACATGCAGAGATCATAGACACTAACATCGAGAACATTAGTTGGAATGACTACCTGGTGAAGTGTGCACAACTGACAGGGAGGTCAGAGGACTTCACTTTATTAGTGTATTGTTCTCTAGTAAATGTAGCAGCACACCTGGTGTCTATTCTCTCCTCTGATTTGATCACCACAATGTCTAGACACTACTTATCAAATGAGAGACTGATCAAAAATAGCATGGGAGAAGTGGTTCAGGATATTAGGCCAGACAATATTCAGGATGTTTGATGCAATGACAAGGTGGCTAAAGGTAGAATCAGGGTTAATTAAGACTGCTTAGACCCACAAACATGCCCTGCAAAGAGTTACACAATGGAAGCAATGTTTGAACAACACAAAATATCATGAGACACAATGAATATAGGCAAGAAACTGGAAACCACACTAGTGTACTTATTATTAAAACAACAACATGCCCGACTCTGAGGCCTTCCAAGTTTTAGCCTTATACAATGAGAATTATGCAATCAGAATCATTGCGCACACCCAATCTATTTGCTACTATCCTTCTACTATCTACTCCCTTCTTCACACTAGCTAGAAGTGCCTAAAAATCAACCTAAGCTCCAAATATATAGCCAGAAAAGCCACAAGTCAGCCAGTCAGGCATTTAATTACATTATAGGTCCACTTAGGAGGAGAAACCAAAAATAAAGCTAGAAATAACAAAACATGATGTGAAGTTGCATTTAGTTCCACACAAGATCCAAGAAAAGATCCCCTATTGTAGAAGCTCCAATTTCCCCATACAGAACCGTGCAAGGTGAAATACCACATGTTTCACGAGAGAAACTGGCTGAAAATTGATGCCCAAGGAAAATTATTATAACTTCTAGATCTAAATGAATTAGGACATGTACACTTAGGAGAGTGTTCAAGATTAGGTCCACAACATGACATTAACTATACAAGGCATGAAACCAACTGTAACATCGGCGAAAAAACAAACATTAGACTGGTATAGGAAACAAGAAATATTTTTGGTGATGCAAGATTGCTCAAGACCCAAGATGCTCTTGCATCAAACACCTGGGGTAACAAAATAACTGATGTCCACATCAGGAACTACTCATATTTTGACCCAAATCATAAAGATCCAACTCATCTTGTGTAATCCATGAACTCTCTCCAACTGACTTGTCTTTCCACTGAACTAGGTATTCCATGCAGTATTTTACTCTTTTTCTCTTTCTTACTCTACTATTCAAGATCTTCTCAATGTTGTCTCTATCCTTCTTAGGATAATTTAGATCATCTCCCATCTGGTCAGTTGATTCAAAGTACTCAAAGAAATCATCAATGTCAAATATAGGTGATATATCCATGTCCTCTGGTAATTCCACTTCATAAAAATTTCCATTGTCAAACTTCTTCAGAATCTTACAAGGTCCAAACTTCTTCATTTTCAGCTTGTTGTAGGTACCAACTGGAAATCTATTCTCCTTCAAATGAATCATAACTTCATCTCCAACTTCAAAATATTTATATCTCCTTCTCTAATATGCTCTCTATTTATATTTTAGATTACTGTTCTCCATGTTCCTCTTGACTTCATCATGAAAAGTTCTCATGTATACTACAAAATCCTCAGCTTCAACACTTCTTCTTGTTTCATTAGGTAAATCTCTCAACTCTGTGGTTCCCTTAGGATGAAATCCAGTAACAATATCAAATGGTGTCTTCTTAGTGCTCCTATTCATAGAATTATTATATGCAAACTCTGCTTGTGCCAAAACTAAATCCCAATTAGCAAGCTTATCTCCAACTAAACATCTCAACAAGTTTCCTAAACTTTTGTTCACAACTTTAGTCTGTCCATCTGTTTGAGGGTGAAATGTAGAACTAAAATTCAATTATGTATTCATCTTCTTCAAATTTTTTTTCCAAAAGTAACCAGTAAACTTAGTATCTCTGTCTAAAATAATAAATTTAGGCAAACCATGCAATCTTACCACTTCCTTGAAAAATAATTCACCTACATGCAATGCATCAGATGTCTTCTTACAAGGTATCAAATGATCCATCTTAGACAATCTATCAACCACTACCAAAATAGAATCATTATCTCTCTGCGTTCTAGGAAATCCAAGAACAAAGTCCATACTCACATCTTCCCAAGGTCTATCAAGTAAAAGAAAAGGTGTACATACAATCCCAAATTCTGACTAGTTCATTTTGTTGTTTGTAAAATTCTGCAACATCTAACCATCCTCTATACATCCCTACAAATTTGTGGCTAAAAGTATCTTTTTGAAATCAACTTCACAATCTTATCAATCCCAAAATGTCCAGCAAGTCCACCACTATGTTTCTCCTTCTTTATGTTTTCCCTCATAGATCCTCTAGGAATGCACAATTGAACTCCTTTAAACAACATGTCTTCTTGAATGAAATAATCAGTCCACTCATCATTCACTATTTTTTCCTTACAAGCTTTCCAAGGCTCTACAAAATCAAGGTCAATTTCATACAAGCACTTCAAATCATCAAAGACAAGTACCTCAACTCTCATGTCTGTCAACAAATTTCTTCTTCGGCTCAAGGCATCAACAACTTTATTTGACTGTCCACTTTTATGCTTCAATGAAAAGGAAAAATTCTGCAAGAACTCAACCCACATCATATGTCTTTGATTCAATTTATTCTGATTTCCCAAATACTGCAAAGCTTTACAATTAGTATACAAAAAAATCCTTTAGGCATCAAATGATGTCTCCATTTCTTCAAAGCTTGAACAATAGGATAGAATTCCTAGTCATAAACTAAATATTTTCTCTTAGCATCATTCAACTTCTCACTAAAGAAAGCTACTGGTCTTCCTTCTTGACTAAAAACAGCTCCAATTGCACTTCCACTAGCATCACATTCAACTTGAAAAACTTTACTAAAATCAAGCCAAGAAAGTGTAGGTAACTCTACAATTCTTTGTTTCAATGTTTCAAAACTCTTTTGTGCTCCATGTGTCCATTTGAAATCCCTTTCATCTCCTCTCATAATTTCAGTCATAGCATTACAAATAGAACTAAAATTTCTGATAAACTTCCTATAAAAACTTGCCAATCCATGAAATGATCTTACCTCTCCAACATTCTCTGGTATAGGTTAATCAAGTATAGCTCTCACTTTCTCAGGGTCCATCTTCAATCCCTCAGCTAAAATCACAAAACCAAGGTACACAATCTACTCTTTCATAAATGAACATTTCTTCAAATTAATCAGCAACTTTTCTTCCTTCAATCTCTGCAATTCTCATCTTATATGTTCAAGATGTTCTTCCTTACTCTTACTGAATATCAAAATGTCATCAAGATATACAATCACAAATTTACCCAATAATCTTTTCAAAACTTCATTCATCAGCCTCATGAAAGTACTAGGTGCATTAGTCAAACCAAAAGGCATAACCAACCATTCATACAAACCTTCATTAGTCTTAAAAGTAGTTTTCCATTCACCCCCTTCTCTAATTCTAATCTGATGATAACTACTCTTCAAATCAATCTTTGTGAAATAATTTGCTCCACTCAAACTATCCATTATGTCATCCATCTTAGGTAAAGGAAATCTGTACTTTACTGTTATCTTATTTATAGCTCTAGAATCAATGCACATTCTCCACTCTCCATTCTTTTTAGGTGCTAACTCAACAAGTACTAGACAAGGACTCCAACTTTCCCTAATCAAACCTCTTTCAAGAAATTCTTGTACTTGTCTATTCAACTCAGTCTTTTCATCAGGTGTCAACCTATGTGGTTCTTTATTAGGCAAACTAGCTCCCGATATCAAATCCATACAATGACTTATACTTCTCATAGGCAATAAACCATTAGGTACATTATCAAAAATGATGTCATGAAATTTAGTCAACAAAGGTTTAACCTCAAGTGCATGTTCTAACTCATCTTGTTTCTCATTTTTCCTTGGAATTAAAGAAAAACAAACATTTTGTTCTTTCATTCCTCTTGCAAACTTTTTACCATCAACCAAACATGCTCTTACTGTAGTACAGTGACCTTCATAAAACTTTTCTACCAAAGGCAATAACACTTGTTTCTTTCCATCCATCCAAATAGTATATTGATTCAATCTACCATCATGCAAAGATTTCCTATCATACTGCCAAGGTCTACCCAAAAGAATATGACAACAATCCATAGGCATAATATCACACAAGACTTCATTATGATAATTCCTAATTTTGAATTTAACAAGGCATTGTTCACTTACAAGTATTTTATGCTCCTTTTGGATCCAAGCAATATGGTAAGGCTTAGGATGTCTCAATCTCTGCAACTACAATTTGTTAACCAACTCTTCAGATGCCAAATTATCAGAAATTCAACTATCAATGATTACCTTGCAACATTTGTTAGTGATCTTACATCTAGTTCTAAACAAACTTTTCCTCAGAATAGGTTCCTCATCTACTTCTTCATTCCACAAGATCCTTCTTAGCATCAAGTTCTCACCATGTTCAGGTTCATTAGACACTTCCTCAACTTCTTCACAAGCCAAATTGTTTGTGCCATTACCTCCAGTCTTCTTTCTAGAGTTAGTACATTCAAATGCTCTATGTCCTTCTTCACCACATTTGTAACAAGTACCTTTAAACCAAGATTTCTCTTCTCTTTTCCCACTATTTTTATTCCTAGAGTAACTAGTATAGCTACCTCTAGAGTAATTACCTCTTCTACCAATAGGTTCATCTTTCCAACATTTATCTTGTACTGCATTGTCAGATCTGCTACTTTCTCCATAAGATCTGCCTCTACTTCTCTGAAATCTGCCACCTCTTCCTCTTTGTCTTTGTTCATGTCTCTTTGTCAAGCGCTCTTCTGCCTTCAAAGAAAATTGGTATGCTTCTTTCACACTATCTATTTTAACATAGCTAATCTCATCTTGAATTGATATCCTTAGTCCATTCAGATATCTAGCAACTTTCTCAACTTCATAATCCACATGTCTAGATTTGATATCCAACTTGTAAAATTTCTCAGTATATTCTTTCACACTCATGTCCTTTTGTCTCATATTTTGCATCTTTCTCATCAAACTAACTTGGTAGTTAGCTAGAAGGAACTTATTCTTCATCTTTCCAAGAATCTTCATCGATGTCTTGATCTTTCCTTTTCCTCTCTTCTATCTCTCAGTTTGAAAATAATCACACCAAAGAGATGCACGACCTTTCAACTTTGTGAAAACTATTTTAACCTTCTTATTATCAAGAGTACATTCATAGTCAAAGTATTTATCCATCTCAGAGATCCAATCCAAAAGTACAATGGTCTGAATTCTTCCATCATAGAAATAAACTTCAACTGCAGGTGTAGAGTTAGCCTTGAACAAAACTCTAAGAAGTCTTTCCTCATCTTGTTCAACTTCAGGTTCAGGATTAGGTACTGCCTCTTCTTCATTGCTAACATCTTCAAGATGTGCACCTCTTCTCTTGACTATCTCTATAGATTCAAGCCTAGTTGCAATCTGCCTCAACATATCCATGATATCATTATCATTTCCTCTACCTTGAACCATCTTGACAATTAGGTTCTAGCAAGATTGTAACCTTCTACAAGTTATAGGTTAGATCTCAGATCTTCCACCCTACAACCAATCCAATAAGGTTCTCCATCATCAAATCCACAAGAAATAACTTCTCTCTAATACCACTTGATGCAAGGGAAAGGTGGCTAAAGGAAGAATTAGGGTTAATTGAGACTGCTTAGACCCACAAACATGCCCTGTGAAGAGTTACACAATGAAAGAAATGTTTGAAAAATACAAAATACCATTAGAGACAATGAATATAGGAAAGAAACTAGCAACCACACTAATGTAATTATTATTAAAACAACAACATGCACGGTTGTGAGGCCTTCCAGGTTTTGGCCTTATACAATGAGAATTATGCAATTAGAATCATTGTGCACACCCAATCTATTTGCTACTATCCTTCTACTATCTACTCCCTTATTCGCACTAGCTAGAACTACCTCAACATCAACCTAAGCTCCAAATATATTGCCAGAAAAGCCACAAATCAGCCAGTCAGGCATTATATTACATTATAGGTCCACTTAGGAGGAGAAACCAAAACTAAAGCTAGAAATAAAAAAACATGATTTGAAGTTTCATTTAGGTCAACACAAGATCCAAGAATAGATCCCCAACTGCAGATCTTGATTTCCCTGTATAGAACCATGCAAGGTGAAATACCATAGATTTCATAAGTGAAATTGGAAGAAATTTGATACCCAAGGAAAATTGTGATAACTTCCAGATCTGAATGAATTAGGACATGCACCCTTAGGAGAGTGTTAAATATGAGGTCCACAACATGACATTAACTACACAAGGCATGAAACCAACTGCAACATTGGTGACAAAACAAACATAAGACTCGTACAAGAAACATGAAATATTTTTGGGATGCAAGATTTCTCAAGACCCAAGATGTTCCTGCATCAATGTATTTCATATAACAAAGGGGGTAGACAAGTTTTATAGCTTCTCCATTGGTAAGGGCATGAACTTCTACAACCATGATGTCCAATTATCCCATGAGATAGTGAACAAGGACTACCTCATGCAACCTTTGGCTAAGAATAAATTGGAGAAGATAGAAATGAGGAGAGGATATATGAAAGAGGATATTCAAGCAACCATAACCATGATTAGTTGGGTGTATGGACTACCAAAGTCCATACAATTAGAACCATGGATGATCCTTCTCATCGAGAAGATAAAGGAGAGAAAGGTTAGGTTTGACTGGGCCACCATCCTCAGTGACAACCTAGACCAACAGTTGATCACAGTGAAGAATGACCCTCACTTTTACATGACATCATATGTTATGTACCTATTGGTTGCAAGGGCAATGTACCCAGGGCTAGTTAAAGTTGGTTCCATGGATGACCCAAATTCTTGGCCATTTACAATATAGCCATAGTTGGTTAGGAAGGAGTTCTTTATATAGGACAACCTGGAGTATTGCATCGTCAATGATTCTTTCATTTTTACTATCATCTACTCCGTAGAGGGAGATTATGCCAAGAGAATGTCAACAGAGGCAACAACTAAAGTGAAGGCCCTTGGGGCATTTTACATTCAGTTTAATAATTTCACATACAATTGGGTGGCATGAAGTACCTTAGCTCCAAAGAAGCTACCAAGGTATATGTCTGATAGGATAATCTTGTTGGAGATGGCCCGACAACTGTCAGATGCTCATGAGCATATCTGGCACAAGAAGAAGCATTGTTGGGATTTCTCAATTTCCATAGGCCCCAATTGCTTACAAGACATGAAGATATGCAAGTCACTGGCCTTCAAATGGGATGAATACTCACTACAAAAATTCAATCTCATAAGGACCATATTTGACCCCATTGGTACATACAACCACATAATGGGGAGACATTATGTGCACAAGCCTCATATCGAGCACCACTGGATAAATTGTCTAGATGAAAATGAGGTCAGGATCCGTGATTACTGCCAGATGAGTCTAGAATTAGTGCAGACTACTCTATTGCTCCAAATACCATAGAAGGTGAGGGAAGCTGATTCTGAAGATGTTCTGGATCCCATCTACCACTAGGATAAATTATATACTAGGGTGATCCTGAATGTAGAAGTTGATAGGGATGAGAATGATGCCATCAATTTCAAGGCTAAAAATGTCATCAAGGTGACTAAGGAATGGATTTATCATCCATTTCAATGGATTCTATGCCGATGAAGCAACAACCAACTCAACCCTCCAATGAAAAGAAGAAGAAAGGGCAAAAGGTGTTGATGCCACAATTCAAAGAGGCTGCACCGCTGAGGCCAAAGATGGTATATAGACATGAGTGATCTACAACGTATGGATTGGCTACTTTCTCAAAGAAGCCAAAAAATAGAATGACTAGGAGCATAACAGCTCCAGATGCTCCTTCTTCTAGTGGTCTAGAACCTCTAGGTGCACCCAAGAAGGTGGCAAAAGTTAAAATAAATGGACCTAGGTCTACTGGGGTAATAAAGGGGCATGTGTACAAAAGGAAGAGGGCCTCAACACCCATGCATATGGAAACACTTTTAGAAGAAGATGAGGAGGATGAGGAGGACCTAGTTCCCCTAAACAAAATGACTTGATCGGCAAGATTCTTAAAGATGAGGCTACAGGAGGAAGATACACAAGAATATATTGAAGGAGGAGCCCAAGAAGAGAAAGTAAATTTGGATGCTCTGGGTGATGATGAATTTGATATCTTTGATTTTGAAGGTCTTCATGGGTTTAAATAGATTGAGCAACAAGCTCTGACTGCAGAACAACCCTTTGTCTTTGATTCCCCCCTACGCAATTCACTAGTCCTCTTGACAATGTGGAAGAGGAAGTTCAATGAGATTCTCAGGAGTTAGTCGAAGAGGTTACAACTGAAGTTCTGAAGGAGAATACTAAGTTGGGAAGAGACTCTTCTATAGGTGTCACATCTGAAGAAGATATTTCAGCCCAAGTCCCTTCATCTTCATAAAAATTTCCTCCTCCTCTTATGCAAAAAACTCCACCTCCACCTCGACATCCAACACCATTTACCACTCTACTTTCACCTCCTATTTGAACCAGCCCACTACCACCACAACCTCCACCAGTTCATATTCCTATGCCTACTTGACCTCCTCTACCAATGCCTTTGCCCACTCCCCCTCTTGCTCCTACTCCACCTGTACAGAACCCTCCTACTCAAGAACCCACTCCTCCACCTTCTCAGACCGAGACACTAGCACAAGGGCTTCAAGAGCCAGAGAATGAAACATAAGTGATCGGGGAGGTTACAGCAGAAGAACAAGTCGGGTTTGAAGGATAGGTTGGAGAGGAGGAACCAACAGATGTGGGAGAGGAACATAACATAAGAGAAGAATAAGGGACAAAAGGAGAAGAGGAGGACTATCATGGGGAGATGGAAATAGAACATAGGACTAGTACCTCAAGTCTAGTTTCCCCATATCAGCCCATCAATGCCTTCTCAAAGCCCACTTGGTTTACCAAGGAAATCCAACCAAGGGTAAGGGTGTACATTGATGAAGATGATACAAATATGGCGGCACTGGGATGAGCATTCCACAAAGAAGGATCTAGTGCCTGGGCAAGGACCCTCTCATATGTAATGCAAGATTAGGCGGGCAGGTGGAAGGCTTAGGTGGCTGTCCCTATGATGAATGTCATTATGGAAGAGATCACCCCAGATGATTATGTGTTGGAAGAAGTAGACCTAGGAGAGCCAACTAGAGATGGGAGTAAAACTATGGCTACACTAGGACTAAAGCATGCTCTGGGCTTCATGGACAAGGACAAAGAAAAGATAAAGACATTGATTGAATAGAAGGAGGTGATACAATAATACCGACAGATATCCCTCATTCTTTTATTCGTGCACATATAGATTGGAAGGCAAATTTTGAAGAGTTTTCCAAGGAGGCTCTTAGGAAGATTTTGAGGCCCTTTAGAGGTATTCTTCAAGGGATAACATACTTTGTTGAAATTATGAGTAAGGAAGATGGTCTAGAAGAGAAAATTCTAAAATGGAAAAAGGCTTTGGAAGACCTCATGATAATAAGGAAGCATCACTTCCAATTTTTGTTAAAAATATACGATGGGTTAGAGTTGGATAATTTTGAAGAGTGGATCTAAGACATCACTATTGTTCTAACCATTTTTGAGCAAGCATTGAAGAAAATGGATAAGAAGAGAGATGGAGGTCTACTCTGGGCTTAAGGAAATGTATAAGTTTTTTGAAGGATTATACCTGGATCTATATGATGAAGATGATGAGAAAATGATGCATCCCATCAATGTTATCATAGGCTAATACCTGAATATCTTTAGAGGGGTTAACACAAAAGATGATCTTCAATAGATGTTCTATAAAAAGGAAGAAATCTAGAAAATGCTATCCCATGAAGAGGAAATAAAGGGGTTTGCAGATGAATTAATCACCTTCTGGGAGAAGCAACAAGAATGCCTTAAAGGGGTTAGGATGGCTGGTTTTGAAGAGGTGCAAGAGATTGTGGACAGGTTCTACAAAGCTCATCCAGAAATCCTTCGAAGTCGATGATCACCCAGTTTTGACTTAGCCAAATTTTATATGGAGGAGAATAATTTCTCCACACTTAGCCTTTTCTTAAAGACCAACATTTTTGGCATTTTGGCCTTATAGGATTTTCAGCCTCTGAAAGTTTGAAAGTTGTGAATAAGTGGTTACAACACTTAGCCAATTCTTGAACTTCATTTTTTCGAGGAGATGGTTGGGATCCAAAATTTTTGGGGCATCACCGCCATTAACTCCAATCTTCTCCAACTTGGTTTTTCAGTAAGAATGATCAATTCCAAGGGATCGTTTATGCATGATTTAAGGGTGTCTTCTAATTGAGTCTACAAAGAAGAGCTACAATGGTGAATAAAGGGTAGAACCACAAGTTTGATGAAGAACATGCACAAGTTCCAGACTTTGTTTTTGATTTGTTTTGTGTATAATCTACTCCAAAATTGTAATGCACGAGGTTTAATTCCATGCTAGAGTATTTTAAACTTGTTTTAGGGTTAGTTTCGTTCATGTAAACTCTAGTTTAGATTTATTTTTGAGTTTTTATGCAGCTGAAACTCTAGTTGCGAAATTGAGAGCATAGCTCTATAAATTTTATGAAATCAATTTAATTAAGGTGGATTATTATTGCAATACAATACATACAATTGGTGCTTCAATCATGGTGTGATTTTTCTGCTATCTTTGAGAGATTCATGAATGTGTGTTTGCTCATTTGTTTATTTCAAAGAGCCAACTGATTGTATGGTGATTCTGATCTATGATACTTTTAGTCTGGTGTTTACCTTTACTACATTGCTTTGTTGTGACAAATTATTGGGAAGATCTATCTTTTTGGTGCTTTAAGATAAATTTGTTTCACATGTGCGTACATCTGTGGTGGCTTCGTGATATGATGAATTTTGACTTATCATACATCTACATTTATTTCCATTGATGATTGCATCTAATAAGCTAGGATTGTGATTATCCAAATCTCTGTTTTGTGGGTTTTCCTTATCTTCTTGGTATTTTAATTGGTAAAGCAACTTAACATCGGTTTATGTCCATTAGTTTCCTTTTTTAGTAGATTTCTTTCAAGTTCTTGTTACCTTGCTCCCTACTTTCTTTGCAAATAAGTTACAGTAGACTAAATAGATTAACATTACTTTCATCTTAAACATTCTAAAAATAAAAAAAGAGAAATATTGTGGTGTTTTAAGATTTATTTTGCAGTCCCTCAAAGATCGAACCATCAAAGGCCTCCTCATAAATAGATTCACATTTATCTCCAGTTGAGCTATCCAAGCAGTTGAGACCCAACCCAGAAGGGACCTTGAGATTGATTTACATCACTCTTCCAAGAGGGGAATTTGCTCACGTAAATTCCTAGCCATTGTCTCATGTAAAAATGATGCTCAACAATAACAACAATTTTAAAATAGAGATGTGTTCATATATGTATATTTTTCATTGTAGAAAAATTTCATTAGATGCAATACTTAAAATTTGAATAAGATTTGGGGTGAAATGGGTAAAAGCACAATTGAGTGTCACCTTTTCAACTAAATCAAATGACTCAGCCCAGTTAGACTTGACTGAGTCTAACTGGGCCGAGTACATGTAGGCACCATGTGGTGTTGAATGGCGTCTACTCGACCGAGTCTAAATGACATTTTTAATATAAAAAACCATTTCAAGCCCCTCATTTGCACACTATTTTAGCTATTTGTGTGGGGCTGACCCCATGGGGACTCAATCGAGTCAGACTTGGCCCAGTTAGACTCGGCCCAGTCAGACTCAGCCAGGTCTACCTAGGTGGCATGCCATGTTGACAGCCAAACTTCCAAAAATACAAAAAAATAGAATTTTGCACTTCTGCTATAATTTTCTCTGATCAAAATAGAAAATGTTAAAAAACTAAAAGTACCCTTTTGTAGATCTCAGAAGTACAATTTCGGATATATAAATTTTAAATTGTTTCAATTACAAAACATTAAACAAATTTGCTAAAAACTACATGTAGGTATATTAAACTTTGAGAAGACGTTGATTTGGAAAATATAAAAAATGCTAAATCAATTCATAAAATTTTTAAAATCATATACAACACTATAGGAGAGATTCCTCTTGAAGAATATGTAATTTATTTGGTGTTTGACATAGTTTTGATAGGCAAAAAGTGACAGGAGAAAAAAATTGTTGATTTCAGATAAGTTAGACTTTGAATGCTTATAACGGGTAAACTATAGATCGAAAACACTTCTTTCTTTCTTCTTGCACTAGATATACAAGTCATCTAAAACATATTATGAAATTAGAGGGAAAAACAATGTTTTACTTATAATGATTTGACGGGAAGTAAACTCCATGATTTGTAGTATTTTTCAGGATATAAAAATTACACCTAAAAAATTAAAAAAATATATTAATTTTTTCTCAAATTAATTTTTAAAAATTATAGGCATAAAAATCATCTTATTTTACACATTTCATTAGTTTACATCATCTATGAATTCTCAACAGAAATGTGACTTTTATGCCCTTGAATTTTTTCAGTTTTGGTGTTGTTAGCCTCTTCCTTTGTAAAAGGGTGACAACTTATTGTGCTTTTACCCGATTAAGTTTTATGTGAGGATTTTATTGTTTATACTCAACCTATTTATGCATGAGCTTGTGGAAAAAGATTTATATGGACTTAAATCTAATTTTTGGAATGCATCGATGATTTGTAAATAAAAACATATTAGTGAATATGTATTTATTATTCTAATGAAAAATGGGCATCTTGATAAATATCTCAAAGAGTTTCATACTTTAATAAAGATATATTTTCCCTATCTTTAGATTTGATTTAATGATATAATGATAAATAAGGTATATAACAAATGTTTTAGATATTATTGTAATGAAGGGAACTTGGAATTTAAAAATAAATATAATAGACATTTAGTATAAAATTAAGGTATGCTAATGTAGTATGATTCTATGAAAACAAAAAGAGTGATTATAAGAGTTTCACAATTGGATAAGAATTTCTTTGGAGTTCATTATAGATACTATTGTTTGTGAAAGTAATGTAGATCTAATTTATAAGTGCATATTCGATCTTGGAAAAGGAATTGAAAAATTACAGTTTGAGATAGTCTGGGTGGAGGCAAAGAGATGTCTTGGGGTCAATTTTAAAATTTGAATTTGTCACTGATATGATTAAATATATGAAGCTCCTTTCTAATTTAATAACAAACAATTATGGATTCATTTTAGTGCCTTTTAACTCACTAAGAGCAGGATTCAATTAAGTTTGGTGCTAATTTTGCAATGGAAGGTATGCTTTGCCTCTTCCACACCATCATTTTTAGGATTATCATAGAGGTTTATCTGGTGGAGTTTTTGTGAATGCTGACATTGCTCATTTTTTATTAATATCATATCACTACAATGACACATAATTTTGACATTTATTATATATCTTTGTATTACATTTTATATTGTTGGACCATAGAAAAAATACCTTTACCATTTCTTTTGTTTGTTTGTATTTATTTATTATTAGTCCTCCAAAATAATACCAAAGCATATTTTCCTATCAGCCTAAACATTGCACCTCGTAAAACATAAAATATTACATAGAACATTAAGTAAGAGATAAATAGACTACAAAATTTCCATTTCCATGGCCATTGAAAGGATATTGGAAAACTGCACCTCTTAAGCATCTATGTTTCTAAATTCAAATCAGCATAAAAATAAACGAAAAATTCTATAGTTTCTATCTACTCTCTTGTTTGTCTCGTTCCTAATCAGAAAGATGAAATTTCAGAGCAATTGCAAATTATGTGATCTTCATGTTTTGACAATCACGATGATAACAACTATGATATTCCTCGATGAAGGCAACATAAATCTACATTTTCTCCGTATAACTTGGCCCGATAAATGACATGGAAGTTGCAATCAAAAGCATAGCTGCAGAGTTTTTACGAGGTGAAATTGTCCGATTGAGGCTTTTCAGCCACTTATGTTCTAGAAAATGACTACTCGAATTTCCAGACATGTAAGGTGCAGATTTATTCCACAAGAATCGAGTCCATTCCACCGAGTTTCCAGCGCAGCTATCCCAGCTCATAAATCTCTAATAAGAAACTTGAGAATCTTTAGGCAATCATGATACATGAAAGTCCAAACCCTAAAAAACAAAACCTTAAAAACGCCATTTTTTGTTTGCTTCGACCTCCGCAAAGTGAATCTCATTGCAGAATCCGCAGGCATCTAATCGAATGAATCAGAGGTGAGAGAATATGTTATATTCCATAGTAATGCTCCATTGTTGTTACAATTATTGCTATAAAATCCCTAACCATGTCGAATCACAACGCAATGAGTGTTTACACATTTAGGAAAGAATGGAGAAAAGAGTGATGGCTAAGAGTATGTTGGTGTGGTGGATGATGGGCTGTTTGATATGGCAAGCAGTTGAAGGAGGAAGAAGTGGGCATATACCAGGAATGTTTGTATTTGGGGACTCGTTAGCAGATGCAGGAACTAACAATTTCATTCCAAATTGTACTGCTCGGGCCGACTTTCCACCATATGGTGTATCTTCCTTCCTCAGCCCAACTGGTCGCTTCACAAATGGCCTCACTGTTTTTGATTTCCTAGGTGGGTATAAATGAATAATTTTCACATCATCTTTTGAAGTTCTTTCAAATGTTCAAAGTTGAATCTTACAGAGCTAGGTAAGATCTAAAAGAGCTTATAAGTTAGTCAATGGGTTCATAATAGCATGGGATGCACTTGTGAAATTGCAGCTACTTATTTGGAGCTCCCTCTCTTACCTCCCTATCATGAGCTTCCTTACAAGACTTCTAATCATGGGCAGGGAATTTATTCCCATGGGGCTAATTTTGCATCCGGAGGGAGTGGATTGCTGGATTCAACAGGCGCTGATAGGGTGTGTTCTTCGTTTAACTGTTTGTTGTTGGAAAGTAATGTGTGACAATTGAACTTTTTTCAGCAGTTTCCATGTTTATTAGACCGTTCTCTACAATTTTTTAGTTAATTATTAGACAACTCTCTAGAATTTCTTAGTTAGTTCATAGTTTACTAGTTTGTAATTAGTAATGTGTCAAAATAAACTTTTCTTTCTACCTTAGCAAGTTAGTTTTGATAGAATTAGTTTATTTCTGTTTTAAGCTTGTAGTGTTACTTTAATTTTGAAGGTAACAAGTTATTTTTGTATTACAAGTTAGTGTGTTGAGAGCTATTATAGAATTGCTTCATTTTATGTAAAATCTCTGAGAACAATAGAAAAGGACTGAATATTAAATCAAGTTTGTTTAACTGTGTAAACTTGCTTTTTGTTGTAGTTGTGTTTATTTTAGTTTTTCTATTTAATATTTGTAATTATCTTCTCGGCTGTTGTTTTAAATCTTCATTTGTCCTTTCATGTTTATGCACCAAATTAAATATGGTTTATAAGAAATAGTTTTGTTGGTGCACCTTTAGTTCGAAACTCTAGAATAAATTCTTGACTTCGGCCCCTTGCTTAACAAAAAAAATTCAAAACTCTAGAACAAAATTCCTTTTGTTAGTTTATAATATCTAAGTCATGCAAAGCATGCGTGCAATGATAAATTGTTTCAGTATATGTTGATGCTATGATAATGTATAATGATAATGTATATCTGTATTTTTTCAAATATGAGGTTTGATGATTTTAGATTGTTTCTTTCCTCTCTTTAGTTTTAGGGCTTGCCAACATTTGATATATCTGCCAAATCCATAGTTATGTTCTAGTTCAAGCAGGGAAATTCTTATAATAATGATTAATAAGAAGATAGGGCTTTAGGTTATGGTCTATCCATGGGACAAAACAAAAACTACTAACTACAATGTTCTATCCATGAGATAAAATGAAAACTACTAACTGTAATTATTAGTCTTTTTTAACTACAATGATTAGTTTTTTTCATAAAGAATATACATTAGATAAGGATGATAGTTTACCAAAGAAATTATCTTATTGAGAAAATAGAACAAGTTGAGCATTTTGAGAATTTTTATACAACCACCTCAAAAGCGAGTGTAAAGCTAGAAGGTCAAAAGTGTTTAGCAAGAAATAATCGAGGTATAAAAATATTAATCTTCAAAGGGTCTATGTACAAAAAAATGATAATTGTATCAAGTCCTCCATTCTGATCTTCGTGTCATCATCTAATTCATCATTATAAACTTAGATAAACTTATCCATTTACAATAAATTATTTTGTGGCAACCTAGCATGTATTCCATACACTAAATCCAAAGGTGCACAACTAATTGCATTTTTTACTGTCACTTTGTTAGCCCATAGAGTTTGTTGTAAGTTTGAGTCTCAAGCCCTTTTGTTCTTATCCAAGACTCTCTTTAGAATAATTATTAGGATTTTATTGCTAGACTCATCTTGGTGATTTCCTTGTGGGTGGTAAGGGGATGAATAAGAAATTTGGATCCTATATAGCTGGTAGAAATCATTAAACTCTTCAGATCTAAAGTACATTGCATTGTCTACCACTATAGTCTTGGGGAAACCAAATCTAGTGAGGATGTTTTGCAACATATTGTCAGTCACAACCTTGCTGGTGGCTCTTTTAGTGGGGATTGCCTCAACCCTTCTTAGTAAACTAATCAGTTGCTACCAGGATCCATGAGTGGCCTCCACTAGACTTGTTAGGAATCTCCGCAATGAAATCCATACCCCATTTTTGAAAAGGTGCTTCAACAACCACATGCTTCAAAGACAAATTTTCATTGAATTTCAACTTACCTACAAATATCTGGTAGACATCACAATTTTTGACAAAGGTGTGAGCATCCTTAATAATAGTAGGCCACCAAAAATTAGACCTTAAGATTTTGTGTGCAGTGGTCTTAGCCATGTAATGGCCAGCACATACACCATTGTGCATTTCTTCTAATAGGCTTTTGGATGTAACATGGTCTACACATTTGAGAAAAAATCCTTCATTGCTCCTCCACCATAAATCACCCTTCAGAATAGCATACTTAATTGCATGTAGTTTGATTGTCCTCTTTTTATTTTCATCAATTTCAGGAGGAAAAGACATTTTTTGTAGATATCCAATAATATCTTTGTACCATTCAGATCAATCCAAATCACAAATGTAAGGTCTTTTCTCTTCTTCAAACATGTTTATGTGATTTGCATCTATGTTTCTTTGGGCCATTAGTTTTGCTAATCCTAGGCCTCTAACCAACTTAGTGATCTGAATATCAATATTGAACTCTTGTATTCTATTTATCCATGCACATCTTCTTCCTGAAACCTCCTTCTATACCAAAATGTCCTTTACAACAGCACTAGGCACATATATGCAACTATGGTTGCTCCAACTAGGTAACACCTGAAAGATTTAATAGCCTTGACCAAAGCATATGCCTATTTTTCATTGATACCATACTTTAGTTTTATTTCCTACAAGGACTTGCTAAAGAAGCAAATGGGCTGCTCAAAACCCTTTGGGTTCTTTTGTAATAGCACTGCAATAATGTTTAGTTCTCAACATACCAAGGTTATCTGAAGTACACAATCTTCTTCCTAGCAAGGGGCTTGGTGAGAAACCATCTTCACATGGTATACTTCCTCTGAATTAATATGACCACGATCCTGTGATGCCATCTTAGTTTGATCTTCTAGCTTCTCCCTATGACATGGAAGCATAGCCTTCTCACATGGTAATTCATTATAATTCTCTGCTACAATTTCTCGATCACTAGAGAGCCAACAAAACATGGTCTACTCCCTCTGAATCAAGATCCTCGCATATCCACTGATGCATATCCTTTTTCTTCTTCTGTCATGGAGGCATATCCTTTTTATATACTCAGCTCAATGTCACTATAGGATGTGACTTCATACTTTTCTTCCTGAGAGAATCCATATCTCATACTGGGTTTCCATAAGGCTGCGGATTAGCATAGGATGCATTTTGATCTTTTTCAAGGCCATAACATTAACACTCCCTCTTGGACTTGAGGGAAGATAATAAGGACCTCTAGTATGATGTTCATCTTAATGAACTGTAGTCTCAAGATGTATGAATTACTTCAAGCAGAGATTCTATCCATGTGAATCTCATCTGTGATTCTGTCCACTAGTTTCCACTACTATAATCTCATAATTGTTTTACCTTCAATACTGAACTCCCTCTCAATAAATACGATTGAGATTGTCACAAGTTAACTGAATCATATGCTCCCTCTGAAGCTCAATTTAATCAACTTCTTGACCTCTTGAAAATGTCAGACTTTCTCTGAATCTGAATTTCATATGCTTTTATCCTGAAAGTATGTTAGAGATAGATTACAAATAGTTTATAAAGCTAAACTATCTCGTACAAGAATACAAATGATAGAAGCATACAAGATTTATTATTTAATGAATTACAAATTGAAAATTCATATGTATTAATAAAGCATAGAATACTTATCTTAAATATTTTCAAGTATTTCCTTTTGTAAGGTGAGCCCATTAATACGATACTCATACTCATCGTCCTTCTTTATAACATATTGGTTTCATTCTGATCCTTATGTTAATTTTCTTCTTTACAAAACACATCTCATTATGATAACTATCGATTAGATGTTGACTTCATACTTGACATCAATGTTGTCTTCATTAGCAATTGCAACCTTCTTCATAACTATTTGACAAGTCTTCTATTATGGATGCTGACTTGCTGTGTAATAATTATGATTGTCCTTGCTCAATTAGTTGCCTTTTCTTGGAGGGATTCAATCTGTACTTCCTGATTTCCATATGCAATGGACATTTGATTTGAATTGGGTGTTGAAGTGGCTTCAAAACTATAAAGTCCCCTTTTTATAGTTTTGAGACACTACAAGATTTCCACAAATCTAACTTGAACAATTCCAAACATCAGATTTGTATAATGAAATGATTAATGCTTCGACTGAATGATGATTCCAAATGCATACACAAGTTATAATGCAAATGACTAGTAATTCCAAATGCAAATGCTGAATGTAATGGAATTTATGTATAATTCCAAATACAAATGCTTCCCAAGTTAATAAGAAGGTTGCATACAATAAACATGAATGTTGTTTCTAATGTTGCAATGTAAATTATGCTTTTATAACCTGAATGGCTATCTCAGATATACTCTGTTAAAGTTTGAGATCAGATTATGACTTTTAGAGGAGAATTTGCAAAATCCAATTTATATATATAATCTCTTAATATATATATGATATATATTTACCAATATATATATATATATATATATTGATAGATATATTAATAATCTATATTATATAAACTGAAATCAGAATTTATTTATTTCAAGTTTTATATATATATATTGCATGTTATTGACATCAAATAATTCAGATTACTTATCTTTTACTGTACATGTCGTTGTCGCTGTTTTGTGTCACTGAGTGATCAAAGCATAATTCCATATGTATTTCGGTAACTTACATAATCTCTGACCAAAGGGACTGCTATGTATTGTTGAGTCAGTATATTTTGTTCATCCACGCTGCATATACAGGTTGAAGAATATCTCAATGGAAGAGATATAGATACACATGCAATGTCTAATCCTTATTTATCTTATATGCACTGGTAATGAAGCCGTCTTTGATATTACTTGTATTGACTGTGCTTCTGGATGATGTTGTCTCTGTTATTGATTATAATTGCTTGCACTTTTCAATTTCTACTAGAAATTGAGTTCTCTACAGAGCAATTCATACACATTTTCACTCCAGTTTCTATCAAACCTCCATATTATTTTATTTAATTTATATCAATTACACAATTGAATTATGCTGAGAGAATATCTGGACCATACACATTCATTCTGGCTAGGGATTCATTTTAGGTGATAATGATTGTATTAGTTTCTTCAATATTGGGATTTACGGATGATATAAAATTCTAGTACGTAACTACATAGAATGTCTTACGGCCATTCTAAGCCTGCTCAATCTGTAAGTCATTCCCTGGATGAGTGCCAAATAAGATATCCCAACATCTTTGTGTTTCTCATCTTTCAAACTATGTTTCCTCACAAATTATAATAACTCCAAATCTGGCTGTACCAAATATCAGCATGCCGTCTTTAGATGCGGCAAGCTCTTTTTAATCCCATTTTAAAAAGAGGAAAAAAAAATTGGATTGAGAATGTTTTAGTTATGAATAAATCAATAAAAAATCCTTGTAGATGAGTGTAATGCAAAATAAATTTGTAAACAATCATGCTTGGTAGAAACTCCAATAGCATAAGATGAGTTATCTGAAAGACGCAAATTTGGTTCAACAGGACTAGCAATAAAAAAATCATAGTTATAATCATTAATCCACCAGAAGTGCAGAGCCAAAACCCTCCTACCTGCCTTTAAATTGTTTATCTCCCATCCATTATTTCTTCTACTCACAGGAGAAAAATAGAAGTTTGAGAAAATTTCATTAATTCTTTAAACTTCACCTGAATTCTTGATCTTTGTATCATACCCGGCCCAATTTCTCCCTAGGCAATGGCTATTAATTATTTCAGTCTCCCAAATTCTTGTTTGCTGGCACGTAGATGAGGAAGGCAAGTCGGTAGTCCTCTATTTTTGTATTGTTTGTCTCCTTATGTAATACTTTGCTCTTGCTGTTCCCATAACTATTGACCCTACTTGGAATCCCTCCTTGAGCCGTCTAATAAATACGACCAAACTCTCTTGGCCACGTAATGTAATGGGCTTAGAAACTATTGTAAGCTAGAATATGGTGATAGAATTCCTTTCTTCTGATTCGATGTTTTGTCTTCTCTCTGCAATACTTTGCTCGAATATAATTTCTCTTATAGGTTAGGCTCTGATACCATGTTGTAAAACTAAGATCATCCTATAGAGAATATATATGAGGCTCTACTGAAAATAGATTACCATTGTGATTGTAGAATACAATTGCCTTCCTTATTGATTGATTCTACAATAACAATAGGGTATATGTATATATTGAATAGTCATGTAATGAATAGACATGACCGTATATACTTATGGTCATGTCACTTCATTACATAACTATTAGTTAACATATCTTAACCAATAGTTTACTCATACTTTGTATTATATATATATATATATATATATATATATATATATATATATATATATATATATATATATATATATATATATATATATATATATATATATATATATATATATATATATATATATATATATATATATATATATATATATATATATATATATATATATATATATATATATATATATATATATATATATATAAGTTCACACATGTGCATATTAATATATACTTACTTTTCAATTATATTATATAGTATATATATATATATAAATATATCTATATTTATATGCATATCATGATTGTCTCGTCATTTATTAAACACGAACGAACAATACTTTAACACGGCCTTCTTAATTTTTATTTTCTTGACACCTTCAATGGTTTTTCCTTTTTCTTATGTCTGCTTGGTGTCTACTTTGTTCTTTTTTATGAAAAAACTTGTTGGTCTACCATTTGGATTACTAGCTATCCTATTTCTCATAACATAATTACTCCTAGCTTGAGTAACCATATCAATAGTGATCTGTGCTATCTCTTTATCAGAGGGTCTTCTTAATACAATGGGCTTCTCACCCTTTTCTCTATTATAAATTATATTATCAGTTTCCTCTTCTTCCCCATCAGAAATTCTTTTTCTGATGATAAATCTCCTTTCCTCTTTGTGAGCCAGACACATCTTCGTTCTCATCCTCATTAGCATAATCTACTTCATCATACAAGTGATGAGGTCATAGCACAACCACTCTCATCATAAGTATCATCTTCCTCATCGCCTTGTCCTTCATTGGCAGATACATTCAAAGAAATATCACAATGATTAGGACCATGTGGAGATTGATAAGCTATACACCATGGAACATCATCACTCATGTTAAAAGAGTCTTTTTGTAATAGATCTGGTCTTTTATCATTAGATTTTTCTTTCTTTTTTGGGATAATAGGCTTCCTATCCTTTCATTGGGTGTGGTAAGGGAAATTTTGCAACCTTAGTTGCCTATTAAAATTGTTGAAAGCAAGTTTCTCATTATTTGCGACCTTGTTATTTCTATTTTCACCAGGCTTCAAATATTTCAAAGCATTTAAGATCTTCTTTAAATTATCCTCCTCTTTAGGTTTTACATTATAGGGTTTATCTGATTCTTTCTTTCCAAACCTAGGAGTCATGGGATCCTCTCTTCTACACAACTTCCCTGATACTCTTCTGTTAATCTTGATGTTAACAAAAAATCTATAAGATTCCCTAATAGTTTTAGGATTTTATCCCTAAGAAGATATCCCATCTTAGCATAAAAAACATTTAAATAAGTTTCTAGACACACCTTCTCATCCAGCCTCATTACTTGGAAAATCTTATGCATGGCCTTCTAAAATCTCACATTAAATTCAAGGACCTCTTCATTCTGGTTTTTCTTGATGTTATTGAATTCATTCAATATAGAACCTTCATTTGTTTTGTCACTATATTGAGCCTTGAAATAGTTAATAAAATCATCCCAAGAACCTACACAGTCATGTGGGAGTCCTCTAAACCAATCTCTAGCATCCTCAGTTAGTGATTGAATAAATAATTTCATAATTACATCCTTATGTTCAATTTCAGAATCATCTATCATGTTAATAAATTTCTTTAAGTGTTCTTAACATGTGATGACATTATTACCAAAAAATTTAGGAAGCTTTTCCCTAATTTCTTTAGGAATTACATTGGGATAACCAAGAATACTGAGAAAGAGGAGTTGCCTATACCTTTCCACATGAACTATTCTTGTTTGAAATGAGCCACCAGTCTAGGTAGTAGATGCTTTATTGTTTGATGTAGTAGCAATGTTAGCACTAGCCAGTGGTGGAATAATGGTTGTCTACTTAGTAGAGTTTCTAGAATTTCCACCAAGTGTTGTGGTAGAAGAAACCACATTAGAAGGCCCTGAGGAATGCCTAAGAAAATCAATTTTATTTTTCATCTCTAGAGAAGTATCCTCCAATTTTTCCTTCTCTATTTCTTTGGCTAAGATTATTTTTGTCTTTTATCCCTTTCAAGATCAGTATCTAATTTGAAAAACTGATCCATTGGAACCTTATCATTTATAGGTTCATTTATCAAAATCCCTATTGCCACCTGCTTACCTTAATCCTTGGGTTTTCTAATTTCAACAACTTGATGGATGATAGGCCCTGCATCATTTTTCTTGGGTACTGGAATATAATTTATTGCCTCTAGGGTTAGAAATTGCCTTCTCAATTGATTTGACCTAATTTGAGCTTATCTTAGCTCATCTTCCTTTTCTTTTTCAAAATGGACTTTATGCTTACAAAATCAACCAATATACCTACAGAAAGATTGTCAGGAATGGTTAGTTCCAAGTATGGAAAATATGAGGTGATTGGACCAACTATAGGGAAAATACTTCCCTCTGCACTTCTGGATCTGCAAAACCAAGGTAGGTACACCTAATGAATGATAAAATAATAATAAATCATAACAACTCATTTATTGATTCTCCATCACCATTAAGAAAATACAACTTGTATATCACAATACTTGAAATATTTTGAATGATATATATCAAATATATAAGAATATAGCCAAACCCTACTAAACATATATTACTACAGAACATATTTATTTTTGGTCAGTGCCTTATCCATTGGGCAATATCTCTAATACAAAGAAAAACAAAGAAACCAAATAATGTCAATGATTCAAGACCCCCAAATATTACCACCTTATGACAATATTGATCAATTTAAAACTAGATCCATACTACTTATAGATATCCTTGTGTAGATAAAAATGAATCTATGTTCTATCCAGAGCTATTTTAATTTGATCTCAGATCAAAGCTGAGGAAAAGAAACATACACATAAATAAATTCTATGCAATGAATCAAAAAATTCATAATTCAAAGAAATAGACACAAAGGAGAGACTTGAATCTAGAATTTTGTGTATTCATATCTATTGAATCATGTTTCTTGCATACACCCTGCCTCAAAATATACACCACTGCAATAATATCCAAGAACTACAAAAAATTATATTTCTATAATAAATACTGCTTAATACAATCTTCTATACCCTTGACTGGAAAATTGTATGCAAAAATGTATCTTAGTTTTCCAGCCCTTCTAAATAATCTTGGAAATCCTTTTATAGAATTAAGGATTGCTACAAGCTTAGGATCATTTAGGAAAAGACAAAAATATGATGACATATCATAATAGACAAAAACAAGATGATAAGTAACTGATTTGTTATAAAACTTCAAGAGATATTTCCCAATTGGTCCACAAAGCCCTTGTAACAACTTCAAAACCACTTCTTCTTTTGATAGGTGGCACCTTTGTCTCCAGCTTTATTATTCTCATGCACAAAATCTTCTTGGAAACCCTTAACTAATCTATGTTGGAGAGCTTCCACTTGTTGCAACTATAATAGGGCCCTCTTGTTTATTTGATGTCAGTGAGAGGTCCTTGCCTAAGCTTCAAAAACCTCATCACTAGGCCAGGGAAAGCCAACAATCTCAGCCTTCTATTTTTCTAGCTCATCCCACCTTGTTTTTGGTTGCTCAACCTCTTTTCTCAAAAAACTAAAATGAGACCTAGAACCTTCAACTGACTCTATGGTTTGAATAAACAAACTTTTACTATCAAGGTTAATGATATTATTTATTCTTATGGATAATTCAATATCCACCTTTCCAATTCATTTCCTCCTATCTTTTAATTTTCCATCTTTTCTAAACATACTAGGGAACATCTCAAAACACACCTTGGAGTATTCCCCCTTTAGGAACATAGCCTTCCTTCCAATGATGTCTCTCTTTGCTACAAAGTCTAATAATCCCTTAGCTATATTATAAGTAGACTTGACTGTGGCATCAACATCCTCCTCATTTTCTGACAATGAATATAAGAATTTTAAAGTTACCTTCCTCACTATCCATGTATTCAAAATTATCTCCAATGTAGCCTTATCTATCTCAAAAGAATTAAAAATACCTACTAATTTCTTGCCACTAGAATAAATCAATTTTGGTTCAATACTCTCCACAAACTGCAAAATTGTGTCTCTGAATTTTTCTTCATATTTATTCACTGTTTTCAATTTCCCTCTTCTAAATTCCTCCATATTATTTTTTAAATCATCTCTATCCTCTTCCAATCTCTTTCTCTCTCCTTCCAATTTCTCTCTTTCCCAATTCAGATCCTTTTCCATTTGAGAGCTAGGAGGTAAAGGGGAAAAATGAAAATCAATGATTGGACTTGAGGATGAGGGCCCAATAGGAGAAAAGGAAATAACCTTTTGAGAAGGTCCCTCAATTTTTTGATGTCTTGTCATTTGTATCCTAAGATTTTCTATGATCTTATCCTTCTCACTTGTATCTTTCTTCAATTCACCATAATTCTTGAGGACTGTCTCCAATTTAATTGTGAGATCCTCCTTTTCTTTGGCCTCTTTCTTTTCCACCTTTAGGTTGAAGTTGGCTGGTTTGATGGCCATGCTAGATGCTTCCACCCCTGAGGTATCACCAACCCTTCTAATCATCAAGCTGCAAGAGTAATCATTCTTAGATATTTCATTTTTTCTTTTATTTTATTCTCTCTTTAGAGACCACATTACCAATGCAGCATGATCCTCACTGAAAATAACCCCTCTGAATGCTTCTTCAACTACCTCCTTTATTGTATACTTTGGCTTTGTTTGTTTTCTTACAACATCAAAAACTATGGCATCTGCAATATCCCATCCAGGAAGATGAGAACCCCTACATTTCTAACTAAATATCTTCCTCACTCTGGGGTTATTGCTTGATACCTTGTCACCATTTCTTTTTTTATGTCATCCTCAATGACACTTGGATCCTTTTCAAGATGCTCCTCCTATCTTTTATCACAAGTTTCTTTAAACTGGCTGATGTGTGTCCTCCATAGAAATTGCACAAAGGCCATAGCATTGACAAAACTATCATCAACCTAACATTCATCGCAAGCCTACCTAGTAACAAGGTCTAACTCTTTTCCTGAAAATTCATCAAAAGTCAAATCCATCTCTACCCCTTTGGGCTCCTCAAGCACTCCCTCCTGGACATCCTCATATGTTATACAAATTTGGCCTAGGTTCCCCATTATTTGTAGTTTCTCTTCTACCTCTTGTTGATCTACAATATTAAAAAGAGATTGGGAGGGAGAATAGATACTGTCACTCTATTGTGGTCTTTCTTCCAATCTCTATCTCTTAAGAGAAGGTGGAGATTCAGGATCTAGATCAATTGACCTTTTCCTTGTGAGGTAGAAGGCCCTTCTATGTGTAATTTCTCTTCAACTCCCATGGAGGATGAAGACACACTCTCTATTCTCTAGCCCCTCTGATGTGTATCATCCTTAGGCACCACTAGATTTTATCCTAATTTCCTTTTTACAACATATTCACCAAGAGGCACAAGTCTTACAAATGCTAGCTTTATTAGGAAAAAGTTGGCCTTCTCTAGTTCATATTTTACAACTATATCCTTCTTTTTGTTTAGGGACTACATTATGCCTTCAAAATGAATCATAAGAGCCTCAATTTTCTTTTCAAAGGGCTTAAAATCCCTCAATGGATCATAGTCTTTTGTAAAATATTGTACAAAATCTAGGGTTTTCTTGTACACCAACCATTTTTCCTTCCCAACTTCCTGCTCTTGTAAATCAAATTCATTTATGATAATATCCTCAAGGAAATGAAAAATGTGGTCCATCGAAGCACACCTAGTCCTCTTCTTAAACATATCACTATACAATCCCTCAGGATCAGTAGACCTTGCAATTGATGTGGCTAGGTGGTAAGGTTCTAAAACCTTGTTCATGTACATCCATCCACGCTTTGTAATAAAAAAATTATGTGATATAGTGATGGTGGGAAAGATAGAACCCTTGTTCTTTCCTGTCAGTGCCATATTATATATACCACCAATTTGTCTAAAGACATATGCTATGCCAACCTTCAAAGGAAACTGATATGATATAATAAAAGGGGTACCTCTAAAGCCATATACTCTGAACATAGTTGAAACAGGGTATAGTATGACATCTCCCCAATTGTGCACTATCTTGATATCATTCACAAACTATTTTGGCTTAAAAAATGCTAACAATGCTCTTGGAATCCTTGGATTTTCTAGAAATAATAGGGCCCTTAGTCTAGATGAAAAGGACCTATTAAATCTTACAAAAATAGCCTCATTCCCATCCCATGACATGTTTAAATTCTATAATTGGACTAACATCTCTTCACCATCCTTTTCCTTCATCAAATCCATGTCTTTTGCAAAATAATCTAAACCCTTGAAATCAAACATGTGCATTAATAAGGAATACCATCCAAAAGGTCTATCCACCTTGAATTTATGAATACCAATAAGTTCATCATGAATCAAATCACAAAGAAAAAGGGCAAAGTCAAATGTAACTATAAGGTATGGATGCAAGATCTGAGCCATCATGAACATGTAATGGATGTGCATATCTACTTCTGAATGCTCTCCAAAAATTTGACATAGAGAGAAATACATGCCCTTTGATTTCAAATTGAAATAATCTAGTTTGATGGGCTCTGGTATATTTGGTCCTTCCATAGTCAACCCTCTAACCCTCTCAATGAATTCCCTTAAAGGGTCACTTCTAAGATAATCCCTCTATGCCTTGTAAACTTCCTTGAGTACATCAAAATTAATCTTTTCCAGGTCATTAGAAGGCTCACTTAATTGGAAAACCTCTCTTATCTCATCAACATTGACACTAATCAAACTGTTTCCCTTTATATCCTTGGCTACTTTGGAAAAAGGGTCATAGGTCTTTTCTACTTGGAGTAAGATGTCAATGTCCATAAAAGCATTAGTAACTACTAGCTTCCCTACATCAAATTTCTAGACATTACTAGTGGCACAAAATGCATGTCTTCATCCAAACCCTACCCTGAACAATACCAAGGCAGAAATGCCAATATTTGCATCCCTCATCCAATTACCTTTATCATATAAACTATCAACAATTTTTAGATGAGGGTTTTTGGGTACAAGTTCTTTTAACTTAGATGAATCATTTGTAGAATAGTGCACTTGCTCAGGAAAACCATCACAGATGGTCCTCTCTTGATAATCAATTTTTCCCTTGAATTCTCTTTGTGGTGCCATCTTAAAAACTTAGGGTTTACACAAAACTACTATATTTCAAACAAATTCTTTATCTCTGTAAAATCCTAACAATGTCAAACTATCAATCACGCAACACTCAGGAATCAACCAGTTAAGAAATTAACTCACCCATTGAAATTTTGCAAGAAAACACAAGAGACTTTGAAAATTTTCTCCGCTTAATCGTTCTAAAATATTATAGCTTTTGAAAATCAAAATGAGCACCTTATTGGTATATGTTTATGAGTAAATTTTCATTAATTCCTTGATAATATGGACGCATGATTTGCAATTACTTCATCGGCCTTTAAATCTATGACTCAACGTCCACAAAAATAGAATATTTCACAGCATCAGATGAAGTTTGAAAATGAGCCATCAATTTGATCTATCGTGACATATTGTGTGGTTCTCAAGTATGGTCAACAGACCACTGACCTCCATGTCATTTTAGTTACTTGCAAAAAAATCCAATCAGAAAACATCATCTCATCATTAGCTGGCACTGTGACCCTACCGTTTATCTTTTAACTGAACTAGATATGAATCGCATAGGCATGATCCCATGATGAATATCTTTCATGCATCTTCTAATTGTGAGAACATACCCATTGTATGATCAAAAAGATCTTATCTCACTTTAACTACCTTGTAGCCTGAGGAGATGTGACATCACCATGGACTCTTTTCAATCAGGGGCATTGCCTTGATCATTAAACATCTTGTGACTCTTCATCAAGGAAAAGAACCTATTGTTAGATCAAGTTAGATTTGACTCATCTTTAACTCTCTTCAAAATCAATCGGGTGATGTCACTAGGACATGCGGCATCAAGGTCCAATGCCTTAACTATTATTTAGTGAGCATCTTTCCATCTAGGCAATATGCTTACCATCAGATCATCCTTGATCTGAAAGGTCTTTATTCCTTACGTTAGCTCCAACCTAGGTCCACCAAATTCTACATGTCAACCAGGCGTGATCCGACAATGAGTAATTACTTTGCATCTTTTATTTATGAGATCATGCCAACTATTAGATCAACTTAGATCTAACTGGTCTTTAGTTTCCTTTTGACCTTTTGAAAACTGGTGCCACAATCTATGGAAGGAAATGCATGAACATGACATTATCCCTTAAAGGTTAAAAAGGAATCACTTTAAGTTCAAGGCATTACACTTGCCATTAGATCTTTTTGATTTGTAGGATTCTTTATCCTCTGCTCTACATTCGGCCAGGTCCCACTAGTTTCTAGGTGTTGTTTAGGCATGATCCCATGATGAATAATTATCATATATATTTTTCATCCAGACAATGTGCCTAGTGTTAGATTAAAGTAGATTTGACATATCTTTAACTTATAGATGGAGACTTAGGAAAAATTTATCTTGTGAAAAACTTTAGACATAGGAGAAAATTAAAAAGGGACATGCTAGGCGTTATGACTTAAAAAGGTTGTGACCCCTCTTGATGAATTTAAAACACATGTTTAAACCATAACTTAAGTGATTTAAAAAAGGTAACGAAGAAATAGAAAAAGGATAGGGTTTTTGGACAAAACAAAGAAATTATTTTGAAACCCTTCAAACTAATAAACCCTATTTCTTCAAATTAAAGCAATTTTCTTCAGATTTTTTAATGCAATAGGAGAATTGACCATCAGAATTCTCATTAGATTGACATATAGGATTAGTGACTTGACTACTCAAAAATAGAAGATTCAACTCATGAATGAGATGCAATACTTGCATTCAACCTTCCAAAATGATCTTAAACATGTAAATGTAAAACTAGAATGCAGCTACCATGCAAGATTAACAATGTTACTATGAAAGTAAACTAGAATGGAAGTACACTATAAAATGAGCTAAACTAACAATGCAAGAGATCTATGAGTGCGAGAAACCATGATGAAACCAACTAAGAACTCAAAAACTCAAAATAGCATAGAGTACTCTAGAATGCACAAAATGATCAAGAATATAATCCTAGAATGCAAGAATGGAAGAATCTGGACACTTGACCCAAGGAAGAGATTCCTTTTAAAGAAATTTCCTCAAGAATGAAGGGTGCAGATTAAGAGGCAAAAAATGTTAGGTAGAGATGAGTGGTTAGGAAGATCAATCTATGTGAGAGGATCCAAGATTTTGGATTGGTCAAGCTTGATGGGAGAGTAAGACAAAGTAGAAAATCCCCTTTTAATTTCCATTTAATCAAGATTAAGTTGCACATTGTATTTTTTTTAATAAAATTTCTAGGAATTTATATGAAAGGAAGTTTTTGACAATTTAATGATTTTTCAATCCTTTGGTTTAGAAGTGATTTGATTTAATTATGCAAGGTTTCTTACATAATTTTATGCATTTGAAATTTAAGAGTTTACTTGAGGCATATTTGATCAAAATTAGGGGCTCAGGTTTTACTAGACAAATTTTAGGTGATTACACTTAGGACCCATTACAACCCCTTAAGATGCATTAAAACCTGTTAGGATACACTAGAACCCTAAAGTGTGTCCTATAACTATTAATGTTTTCTAAGTGGTTCTAATGGGTCCTAATGTGTTCTAGTGGGTTTTAATGGGTCCTAAGGGATTGTAATGGGTCCTAAGGGTTTCTAGGACCACTTATGACCCATTACAACCACTTAGAACACATTAGGACCCATTACAACCAAATTTTGTGTCTTAAACCTCTTAATGTGTTCTAAGGGGTATTAATGGGTTATAATGTGTTGTAATGGGTCCTAATGCATCCTAAGGGGTTGTCATGGGTCCTAGGACCACTTAGGACCCATTAGGACTCCTTATGATAAATTATAACCACTCAGATTCTATTAGTGTGTCCTACAAAGGTTAATGTGTTCAAAGGAGTCCTAATGGATCCTAATATGTCCCATGGGGTCCTAGGACCACTTAGCACCCATTATGAACCCTTATGATACACTAGGACCACTTAAAACCAAATAGGACACATAATGTTGTATTACAACCACTTAGGACCCATTACAACCCCTCAAGACACATTAGTGTGTCCTATAATGGTTAATGTGTTCTAAGGGGTCATAATGGGTTCTAATGTGTCCTAATGGGTCCTAAGGGATCCTAATGGGTCATAAAGGGGTTGTAGGACCACTTAGGACTCATTAAAACCCCTTAGAACACATTAGGACTATTAGGATTTGGTAATAATGAGAGGGGGGTGTTGGCATAATGGTCAATGCTCCTATTGAGATTCACAACATGGCTTAAATGCCTCCTGTATCTTCTATAAGTCTAGTGGTTGTATCAGGCATTAACATGTTGATCTTTTGGTGCAACAACAACTACTACTTGTAACAACTAGTATCTGAGCTTGGTCACAAGTTCAAATCCCCTCAGGTAATGCTGAGGGGGATATTGTTGGCATAATGGTCAGCCCTCCCCTCAATATTTTTGACATGGCTTAACCACCTCCTGTGTCTTCTATAAGTCTAGTTGTTTTATTAGGCATTAATAGGTTGATATTTTGGTGCAACGACAACTGCTACTCGTAACAAGGGGTGAATCAGTATTACAATACTTATAAGAATGATTCAAACACTTAAAAAATATAAAACTTAAAGAAAATATCCATGAAAAGTAAACATACATAAGATAACTCATGACACCATTATTTTGTTCTTGAGGAAACCATGTTAAGGGAAAAACCTTGGTGGGGATGGTACCCACAAATATCTTCACTAAAGTATAGTGACCCTATTAGGAGTCCTAGTCTTGTTAGGAACTGATTATTACATAGAGAAGGTCCTGGTTAAAGAACTGATGAACCCTATTAGGGGTATACCAAATGTGTGCTTAAAGAACTTACGAATAGTGAACGTCCTATCCTGATATACAAAGAGATTACATATATCTGAGAACTCTTACTGCAAATCCATGCATCCTATTCTCAATCATCTTACAAACTATTCTTCTCTACTCAAACTCACATCCATGAATTTTCCATATTCATTTGAACTTCACAATCACATATTACATCATATACTTATACCTGATTAAGAGTATAGTAACTAGATCGGCCTCTAAAGGGAAATTAAAAAACATAACACATTACAACATATGACCTTACATAAAATATAATGGCACTATGTCAGCCATACATACATGATCAATACATAAAATAACATAACCTAGGTTATCCAATACCTATGCAACTTCACAAGCCCTACTGCTTTGTTCTCTACCTATAATTATACTCAAAGAGATGCATCTCTAAAATAAAGCATCCAAAACATGTGTGCTCACACATAGAGCTCTACCATACATCAATATATCTTCTTGTAACTTCGCATGACATAATTCATCATGTAGAATATTCACAACCCAAAATACTATACCAGTCTGCCTGTGGTTGACTGTTGAATTAAGCATTTTTCACTTCACTTCCTATCAAAACTATTTCCTTTTATCTCATGGTGATCATTGAGATAAGTGTTTCCATAAATGATAACATACATGCAATCCAATGTTGACCACTTTCCAAAAATCTTCCCCTTTGGCATTGATGGCAACACTTAGTGAAAAATGACTATGAAAAATGACTAAGTGTAGAACATCAACCCAAATAAAAATGCAAAGCGTTCTAAGTACATAAATCCCCCATTTAGCTATACTTATGACTCCCTATATGTGTATATTTTTCACTACCTACACTCCCCCTTTGACATTAATGAAAAAGGTGCCAAATTTTTTTTGTGTATATAGTCAAAATTTTGGATATCAAAACTATGTACTTATTGTCTTAAGTACATTTATGAAGTTCACCCTTAGTACTTGGAATTTATGTTCCCAATTATTCTTAACTATCTCTGCAACATTGATCATGCCATCTATTGTGTGCATATTTATATTTTCACTCCACAAGTCATTAGGAGTGAATCCCATGTAAGACTTAAGACCAAGGTCTAAGTCTATTGATGTGGTCTCCAAAATAGAAATCTTAGGAATAATAAGGTTCCTAAGCTCACTGAACCTATTAAGCATTCTATTTTTCTCCAATTCTAACACACTGATCTTGTCAAAATGGTTATCGACGTCCCTATTTACATCAGTAACGTTCTTGTCTGCACTCTCCTATGATATCTTTGCCAAAGAATCGTGTTCTTTCTTTATCAAATCAACAATATTTTGTACATGTTTGAAGGAATTTACACAAATATTATACATAACCTTTCCTTCCTTAATACACTTCTTTATCTCCTTATCTGATTACTGAAGTGTCTTCAAATCATTTGCAATTCCTTCTAGCATCTCTTCTAGTCTCTTGTCTTCAAAGTCTTTGACAACTTTTATTTGTGCGGCCTCTTCAAGAGTCTTGAAACTCTTGTCAGTACTATCCAAAATATGATCCAATTGTTCTATTTGATCTCCACTGCTACTGCTTGCCTGCAATAAAAAAACATGACTCAAAACTATTATGGCCTTTTTTCAAAAATCTTGTTTTCCCGTCCTCTTTCTTCTCTAATCTCTCGTTGGTTTTCTCATAAGCAAGTAGTGATAAATTTATTAAATCATCAACTTCCATGCTCTCTATGTATAGTAGGGACTTGGTCCCACTTTCTAACAATTGAGGGGTAGCCAATAGTTTTTCCTCCTTGCAAGGTTTGTCTATGTTCTCCTTAACCTCATTTAATTTCTTCTCTTGTATTACAATATTTTCTTATTCCTGCTGAGGAGTTTCTTCTGTCTCCATGTCTTGATCCTCCTCTTTAGGCTGATCTGTGTCTAAGTTCCCAATTATTTCTGTGGATTTAGAAAGTATTTCAAAAGGGTACCTCTCATCAAGTGTAGGATTAAGAGATATTCCTACATTCTCCACAAATAAATCTAGTTCAGATTGGTCTTGAATTGTGTCCTTTTCTATATCTTTATCTGCAACAATATCCTAAACTTTTATTTTTGATTTGTCTTCTTCCTTCTCCTTTCCCTTAGAGGATTCTCCTATGTTTATGTCCTTAGGATTTGTAATAGGTTCTTGCATCATTGCAATATCAAGTCTAATTTTCAATAAGACCTTCTCAATGGCTTTATGAATTTATTCAATTTCTTCCTCATATAATCCACCCATGATCCTTATTGTCCTAAACTTTTTCTTCAAGTGAGGCTTAAGTTACTCCATTAGCCTATTGTTTTCTACAATTGCCATGATAGGATTTTCTTTTGTTAAGGTCTCTTTCCTTATCTTGTTGTCTTGATCCTAATCCCTTCTATTTCTTGCTTCCAATTCCTCAAATAATTCTTGAGGTATACTACCTTCCAATTTAACTAGGTTCTTCTTAAAAGAAATCATGTATTTAATGATCATGTCTTCAATTCTATATTGATCAAAAACATCATATATTTCATAATATCTATCAGAAGATATCAAATTACCTTCTTGAATAATTGTATTTTCCAGTAGGCTTTTCCCTTTGGTGAAATGGTGGGACTTCTTGCTTGTAGGGCCTACAACTAAGGTTCAAGTCCCCACAGGGTTTCTCTCTACTGTGTTTCTTAATTGAGAGTGTTTGACTTTGACCCTTGGTGAAATAGTGGGGCTTCTTGCCTATAGTGCTTACAACCAAGGGTATTACAGAGGAACAACAAGATTATTTTTGAGTCAGAGCTAGAATGGGAGGAGTGGAAGCTGGAGCTAGAGTTGGAGTTGGATCTTGTGTAGGAGAAAATTTGAATAAGGGTTTAGGTAGGAGAACTTGAAGCACTGATGGGGCACCTACTTGTGATGTGGGATAGTTTGCTAGTATCTCGATAGTATCAGCAGATAAGGAAGAAGATGATGGGTCAAAAAAACCTATGGATGATAGTGGGTTTTCAAGGAGTAGGGTCCCATGAAGAGTTAGTTCTTCTCCAGACCTAGGGGGAGGAGCTTAGATTCTTATCGGTGACTCCAGTAAAGGTGAATTGGATCTTCTTGAGAGGCCTTGAGTGGTGCTCTTTTGAAAGAAACCTTTTGGAAAGTCCTCTTTTCCTGAAGCAAACAATATCTCCGATCCTGCCAAGGGAGAATTTTCTATTTTCATCCCAGATCAGGTGATTGATCATTCGGTATCTCTGATGGATCTTATGGTGGTGGGGAAATTTGCTGGGGTGAGACCGAACATAGATTATGTTTGAAGGTTCACATAGAGAAGATGGTTCCATAAGAGACAAGTTGATATAGCTACTATGCCAAAAGGTTTCTTCTCTTTCTCGTTCACCAATGGTGAGGATTTGACCAAAGCCTTATGTGGAGGACCCTAGGTTATGGGAAAGTTATCGTTGGCTTTGAGAAAGTGGGAGCCTAATATGGATTTAAGAGAGCCTTTTCTAGACTCGACTCCTGTCTAGGTGAGACTTCTAGGTCTACACTTGGAATATTGGAATGAATGTGTTTCCAAAGGGATAGCCAATGTTTTTGGAGAACTTCTATCTTTGGATCTAGCTACGGCGTCCAAATCCACATTGGTGAATGCTAGAATTTGTGTTAATATTTGTAAGTCTACTAACCTTCCTCTATCTATAGACTTAGTTTCTAAAATGGGTACTTGGAAATAGCAAGTTGAATATGAGTCAATCCCTCTTGCCTATTTTATTTGTAAAAAGACAGGTCACTGGGCTAAGAAGTGCCCGATGAAAGTAACAAAAAAGAAAGAGGGAGCGACAGAGAACAAGAAGAATGAGATGAAAATGATTATTTGGAAACCTAAGTCTTCAACTTATAAGGGTTCATCTAAAGATTTAGTTAAACTAGCCAATGAAGAGGCTTCAAAAAAGGATGACCAAACCCTTATGATTGAAGGTTAGGAAAGTGAAACGACATGCTTATGAAACAAAAAGAAAGGGAGTGACCCATTCTTAGAACATGAGATCAAAGATAGTGATCAGACTGAAGTTATTAAACCCAATCCTACTAATGAAGAGACTCTTCATAATCTCTTTTTGGAGAATTAGTTTTAGCCCCTGTTGAGTACTAATGAAGTGCTAGAGGAGGTAAATCAGAGTGGAGAACAACAACCTATCATCTAGAGTGAGATAGGGAATGAAGAGAAGTACTCTAAGGAGCTAACCCTTGATAATGATGACTTAGACTCATCCTCTGATATCCAATCCTCCTTCAATCAGGAAGTGATTCAAGAAAATCAAGAATGTATTATGGTGGGTATCTTTGAACCTTTCAAAGTGTCCAAAAACCTAACTGACTCTAGTGGAACTAGGGAACATCCCACCCCTGAATGTTCCAAGGATAATAAATTAGAGAAGGTCAAAGAACTCAGCTAGAGTGCTAAAAATAACCGTAAAGGAAATAAACAAGCCTCACCTTTTTCCTTGGAAGGAATCAAAACTAGAAGCAAGAGGTATGATGTTGGGAAATCTATGATTGGACCAGGAAGAAAACAAATTAAAGCTGGATGTTAGCAAGATATTTGATAGGAGGTTGTAGATGGAAAAAAGAGCACTATTCTGGAAGCCTTTTCCCCAAAAATATTATGAAGATCATCTCATCGAACATAATAGGGTTGAAAGCACCCCATAAACAAGACATTCTGAGAAATATGGTAAGAGATTACAAATCAAATATTCTTCTTATTCAGGAAACCAAAATGTGTAAGGAAAAAGTGGACAAAATTATATTATTCTAGAAAGGTGGTGTAAGTATTTATAGTTCTATCGGGGCTTCAGGTGGTATTGCCATCTTCTGGAATCAAAAAACCATTTGTGGTGATATCATTTCTGAAGACCCCAATATTATTTCTACCAAAATGCATAACATCGGAGATAAATTTAGTTGGGTCATAAAAAATATCTATGCCCCTAATTCTAAAGTGAATAGAGCTAAGTTTTGGAAGAAAATTGCAGAAAGAAGAAATGACTTTAGGGATGACTGTTGGCTTTTGATGGGGGATTTCAATACTCCTCTTACTGATAAGGGAAAATATGGGGGCATTCTATCTTAGAATGAAAGTAGAGCTGACCTTTTTAACTTTGTTAATGATCAAGGTCTTATTGATTTAGATATTTAAGGGATAAAATATACTTGGTCCAATCAGTGTTTTGACATCCATAACATTCAAAGTAAGCTGGATAGAGTCCGTATTACTTAGGATTGGCTCCTGAAGTACTGTTGTACTCTTTCTTCTTTTGTCAAAATTGGCTCTGATCACTGTTCGCTGGTAGTGGAGGCTAACCATATTAATTCTCCCAAAAAATTTCCTTTCTATTTTGAAAAAATGTGGTTGAGCCACCCTGATTTGGAAAGGAAAATTTGTGAATGGTGGAATATCAGAATTAATGGGACTACTATGTTCAAGGTCACTAAAAAGCTCATAAATATAAAGGAAAAGGTTAAGATTTGGAATAAGGAGGTTTTTGGGGACATCTTCCAGTATAAGAGTAAAGATAAACAAGATATGAATTCTATCTAGGAAGTCATCCAACTTCAAGGCTTATTTGATTCTTTCAAAGAGAATGAGCAGAAAGCCCTTGTCAACTATCATGATATTACGTCTAAGGAAGAAACCTATTGGCGTCAAAGATCTAGGGCAGTTTGGCTCAAAGAAGGTGATGAAAATACCAAGTTCTTCCACTTGACTACTCTCAAACATAGAGTGGTCAACATAATTGCTAAAATGTCTAAAGACAATGAAGAGATCTCCAAAGAAGAAGATATTAAGAAGGATGCAGTCAACTACTTTACCTCCTTGCTCTCTATCGATAATAACCTTGATTTTTCTAACCAGGCTTCATTGCTTGAAGCTAGTCCAAGGTTAGTGAATTGGGACAAGAATAAGATGTTACAGGCTATCCCCAGTTCCAAGGAGATCAAGGAGGTGGTCTTTTCTTTTGAAGGAGACAAAGCTCTTGGTCTAGATGGTTTTCCCATGTTCTTTTTTATAAATTATAGCCGATTGTTGAGAAGGATGTCTCTAATGTTGTGAAGGAATTCTTTGGTAGTAGATACCTACTCAAAGAGATCAATGGTACTTTTTAGTTCTAATCCCTAAAATTTTTGGAGCTCAGTCCTTTGATCAGTTCAGACCAATCAGTCTTTCTAATTATTTTTATAAGATTTTTTTGAAAATCTTAACTTCAAGGTTGCTGATTATCCTACCTTCATTGATTGCTCCTCAACAAAATGGTTTCATCGCTGGTAGAAAAAACCTTGACTCTATCATTTTGGTCCATGAAAACATTCATTCTTCTCTTGTGGGGGGTAAACATGGTTTTCTTCTCAAACTCGATTTGGCTAAAGCTTATGATTGGGTGGATTGGAATTTTTTATGTTTGGTTCTTAAGTAGTTTGGTTTCAATGGGAGAGTTATTTAGATTATATCCCAATTGATTTATACTACTTCCTTTGTGGTTATCATTAATGGATCTCCCTCCAAGTTCTTTAAAAATTCCAGAGGATTGAGGCAAGGAGACCCTATCTCCCCCATCCTGTTTACTTTGTTGGCTAAAAGTATGGGGAGATATTTTTAGCTTTTGGTAAATAAGGGTGTTATTCAAGGTCTTAGACCTTCTTCCAATCCTTTAACTTTCTCCCATACCCAGTTTGTGGATGACATCATCACTATGGGTACTTCCACCATTAAAGAATCTAGAGCCTTTAAATTTTCCCTTAATCTTTATACCAAAGCTACTGGCCAACTGATAAATTGGTCCAAAGGATCCTTATTTTTCATGGATACCCCTATGGAGAGTCAGGGAAAAATTACCAAAATCTTAGATTGTAGGATCAACAATTTCCCTTCCTCTTATTTAGGCCTACCCCTTGGTCTAAATGTTAATGATTTTTTTTGGAACCATATTTTAGATAGATTCTTCAAAAATTTGGTAGGATGGAAAGGCTATGTGTTATCACAAGCAAGAATGGTTACCCTCATTAAGTCTTCTCTTCAAAGTTCGATGGTTTATGCCCTAAGCTTGTTTAAGATTCCTTCTAAATTATCTGATAAAATTGATAGCATCCTATAAAATTTTCTTTGGTCTGGTGCTGAGGAAAAAAAATGTATTCCTTTGATTGATTGGGATAGGGTGTGTAAACCCAAATCCATCGGGGGCTTGAGGCTTAGACCGATCAAGGTTATGAAAAAGGCTCTCTTGGCCAAATAGATATGGAGGATATTTGGAAATCCTAAGGATTGGAATACTATATGAAAACAAAAATATCTCTATGATATCCCCTCCATTGATATTCTTCTATCCAATATGGATAAAGTTGAAGGCTCTATTTTTTGGAGAAACATTAGTGATGCTGGAAAGTGGAAGAAATGGAAGTTGGGAAGTGGTCATAAAATAAGGTTTTGGGATGATCCTTGGCTGATGGAAAAGCCCCTGATTGAAATTTGTAACTACCTTGATGATGTTATTAGGTGCATAAGAAGATTTAGATCTAAAGTTAAAGACTATTGGATTAACAACTGCTGGGTGAACCTTACAGAGATCAACCCTAATTTTGACATGGTTGATAAGGCTCTTTTGGCTCAAATTTGTTATGATAATAAGGATGATTCTATGATTTGGGCCCCCTCTCCTAATGGTTCCTTTTTTGTTGCTACTACAAGCCTTCTTCAGTTTGATATGCCTATGGAGATTCCTTTGTGGGCCAAGGCTTGGAACAAAGCTCTCACTCCTAAGATTGAGATTTTCTACTGGATTTTCATCCAAAAAAAATCCCTTATGGTAGACAATCTCAAAAGAAGATGTTTCAACATGCCCAATAGATGTTGTCTTTGCTGTGATGTCAAGGAAGATACTAACCAACTTTATTTACATTGTCCTTTTTCTCAGTGGGTTTAGTAATTTTTCATGTAGGAATGGAACTTATACTACATTTTCCCCCATTCCATCTAGGATTTCTATCAGTAGTGGTATTGTCCTAGGACCAATGATTTGGCTAAAAAAAATTTGTTGTTGGTGGCTCCTCATGTGGACTGGAATATTTGGAATGAAAGAAATAATAGAATATTTCCTGATAAGCATAGTACTCTTTCCACAGTGTTTGAGAACACTAAAAGAGGTAGCTATGAAAACCTTCCAAATGGAATTACTCAGCACTACTGGAATCTTAATGCTTCTAACCCTAAGAAGAATGACCATGACAACAATATTTGGATTTCTCTTCTGTAAGGATGGCTAAAGATAAAGTTAGATGAGGTGGCTAAGGGAAATCCAGGTCTAGCTGGATGTGGTAGTATAATCAGGGATTGCAATGGTAATTTTATTTCTGCTATCGTAGCCCCCTTGGGAACTCAAACCAATCATATTGCTAAAGCTATGGGAGACTTCTATGGTCTTCAACTTGTTAATAAGCTCAATTTTAATAATATATGGTTAGAAGGTGATTCTATGAACATAATAAAGTGCCTTAAGGGAGATTCTATACCTTCATGGACCATTGATAATGTCATTTCCAAGGTGAAGGATATTATTGCTAAGTGTGCCAAATTTCACATTTCTCATGTGTACCATGAAATCAGTACCATGGCAGACAACTTGGCCAATGTGGGAGTTAACTTTGTGTATCATCTTAAAATGGAAGCACTTCCATGGTAAGAGAATTTAGCCCTCCAAGTAAGTGGTTTGGGGTCATGTTGAGGACCTTGAATGGATATTCAACTTGGATCTGGCTTTTCCCCTTGTTCTACCCCATTTTCCACTTCTTCCTAGCATTTTCTTCCATCCTGAACTGTGAACTTGAGATTCTTGACCATAAGGTCAAGGTCGACCTTTTTAGGTCAAGGTCGACCTCAACCCTAACCTAGTCAAGGTTGACCTTGACCTTGACCCTAGGGTTTGGGATCTTCAATGTTAGCTTCCAGTTTCAGGATCTCATCAAAATCTTGCACTTTCCCTCTTCAAGGCCACTATTTCTCGGATTAAGTGTCAAATTCTCAAATTAATATTTGAGGTGGACCTTTCTCAATATTTGTATAATAATCCTAATTTATTATTGGAGATTATCCTTTCTCAATTTTTGTGCCTAATACTCAAATTAACTTTGGGGTTGGCCTTACCTTGAATTTTGTAACAAGGCTCTTAAATAATTATTTTATTTATTTATTAAGGGTGGTCCCCTCCTAGAGTTTTGTGTCAAGAATTTAATTTAATTTCCTTTCCATGTGCACCTCTCTAGAGTTTTGTGCCATGGGCCCTTAATTATTGTTTTCTACGAGGCCCCTCTTGTGCCCTAGATCACTATAAAAGGGAGCCTTCCTCTCTCATTTTCACCATCAAGTTTTGCAATCCATCTCTCAATCTCTCAAGCAAGAAGATCAAGCATTCAAGCATCCAATTTATCAAGGAGAGCCATTAGTAGCCATTGAAGGATTCAAGCTCTATGGAGCTCTCTTGTTGAAGATTCATCCATTTTCTATTCAAGTCTTTTCCAAGTTCAAGATCCATTCAAGATTGGTGTTGAAGATCTAAAGACAATTGATTGGAGACATCCTACATGTGATTCTACATTCATCCATTCTTGTGGATTCAAGGATTCTAATCCTCCACAAGGGTTTCAACTCAAGCAAGGTGAATTGTTCCTTTACTTTGTTTATTCCAGCAATTTCAATTCAATTTCAAGGTTAATTCCTAAATTGGGGTTTGACTGAGGCAAACCCCCCAAACAAACAACCAAAAACCCTCTTTTTCTTGTAGGTACAGGTGTAAAACTTTGGATCTAAGAGTAGATTTGGATACCCTTTTCGCCGAACTTCCAAGATCTGTAAACAAAGTCAAAGTTGACCTTCATTTTCCTGAGGTCATCCTTGACCTTTTAAAAGGTCAAAGTCGACCTGATCAAATCTAGGAAAAAGATTGCTGGGTTTTGTAGATCTCGTAGTTTCAGTTCAAGCACACAAGAACCAACAGTTTTTGAGATCGTTTGATAGGGTTTTCAGCCAATTATTTTTTGGAAGTAAGTACCTTTATTTCTTAATTTCAATATTAGTGATCTATATTTACTTTCTATATCAATATAATTTCATGTAAGTGTAAAATATTGGCTTTGGGGTCTCTTTTATGTACAAAACATTATTCTAGGACCCCATACACTATTTTATCCATTACACTCTGATGATGTCATCACTTGGGATAGTGCTACAAATCTTAATGAGGACACCAAATCAAAAATTAATTATGGTAAAATCATCCAAAAGAGTGGAAATTTTTAATATGTTTAATTCTACACTTATGGGTACCATGGTGCCTGTGAGTAGTTATTGGAAAGCGTAGAATTATGTTCTAGGAATTATTATCATCATTAGTTCCCATGCTTTCTGGGTTACTATTTCCATTTGTGGTTATATTAACAAGAAAGACAATCTCTGTAGCTATTATCAAAAAACTGGTAAGAACTATTGGTGTTTGGTTTTAATTTCTTTCATCATGAGGGGCAATATTAAAAGAGAGGAACTTGATAATTGTCGAAGGCTCAAAGGTGAAGATATGGAAATGGTATGGTTTAAGATAAAGAAAGGTTGTGTCACCTCATATTTGGATAGGCTTCATGGGTTTGATAAAGTCTTCACTCATAAATTCTTTAAGGACTGGAAAAATGAAACCATCACGATGGATGGAAAGACCATTGATCTTTCAGTGGAGCTCATTGCTCATGTCACTGGCATCCCTAATGAGGGTTTGAAGTTTTATAGAAACTCAAATATCTCTAACATGGTGACCAAGAAATTCCCAAAATCCAAGAAGGAGCAGGAGGCTTTCTCTAAAGTTTGCACCAATGGATTCATCGATGTCTATAAAATCAAAGAGATTTGGCGTAATATTCTTCTAGTGGTTATGGAGTATTTCACCATTGATGGGTGGTTTACTCAGACTCACTCCCATCATTTTATGTTCCTCAATCATTTTAGGTATACAGATACTATTAATGTTCCTTATTATCTTCATATCTCTTTAATTAGAAGCCTAAATGAGCATAATAAAATGTCTAAAATGGCCATTCAGTATGAGGGGTTAATTATTTTGATTTATGAGAACATAAAGAATACTATCCCTAGCCCTACTATTTCTACTTCCATTATGGTGAAGGGTAAATGGAGTATCACTACTCCTACTGGTGGGTCTGGTAAATGGAAGGCTGAAGGAGATATAGCAAGCAGTTCAAAGAAAAGCCAGACTCGAAAGAATGAAGCTTTCGATTGCAATGATGATGAAAATGTGACAGATGATTCTGAGGAGAAGGTTGTTTGTGATACCCAGAATATGTAGAAACCTAACAAGGAAGAGGAGGACACTGAGGATTCTGAAGATAATGCACCCATTCCTTAGGATATGGGCAAAAATGAGGATAATAATAGTAAGGGGTCTACTAAGAATGTCAAGCCAGAAACTAAGATAATAGATAAAATTAATGATGGCTCCCACCAAAAGGAAATTAATGGCACCCAAAACATGGAGATTGGCTCTACTTCTAAGAATAATGATAAGGAGGATAAGGATGGCAAGGATATGGAGGACATGACCAATCTGGAAGGTAAGTATACAGATTTTTTAAATTCTAAAGAGGCCTCGGCTCATAACTCTCAAAGCCTTGAAGACTTGGTTGATACTTCTATCCACTATGCCGAGAAGCATAAATTTGATAGATGTTTTCAAAAAGAGGAGGTTCCCATTATTGATGACTTTGTAGCTGGTATGAGGCACAATGTGCCTATTTCCCAAGATACTCAGGAGAACATTCATGTTGACAATGAGGATTCCAGTGAAAGAAGGATCAAAGAGTCCTTTATTAAGCTGATCTTTGAGGACTTCGATGACAAAGAGGAAGTCACCATTGGTTCCCTTCAGATAGCCAAAGCTAAGGTCTTATACTCTTTCAGATTTAGTAAGTGGTGCTTCCATGAGATTGAAAGGTTAAATCTTAAATGGAGGAAACTTGAGGCTAAGAATGCCAACCTTTAGGAGAAGGTGGATACCTGTCTCAATGAGGGTAGTATTAACCCTAATTCTACTATCTCTGAGATTTAGAAAAGAATGAATAACATGGAGAGTACCATCATTTTCATCCTCCAGCATAGCAAGGATAAGCATGAAAGATTCTAGCATAAATCTCAAAGCCCTAGTCAACATGCTGGACAATAGACCTGAGGAAGAAAGTGAACACAAGAATGACTCTTTGGAGGCTATTGGTGGGCCTAGTTCTAGAACCTATGTGAGCACTAAGAAGAGGTCTCCTATGAAGAAAAATGTTGAAGAATTGAAGTGGGTCATCGAAAGGATGGATAATATTCAGGCCAGAATGGAAAAGACTCTAGATGAGAAAGTCGGGGTTATGTTTTCTGTCAATTAAGCTGGTTCCTGTGCTAGTTTTTTATCTTTAGGGTTGGATTTTTCATGCTTACTTATCCTTTGATGCCCCTGTAGCCCTTCTTTGGGCAGCTCATTATTGTTGTCTTTTTTGTTGTTTTTACTCCTTTCGATCTTTAACTTGTGTCTTTGTAAAGGGTTTCGGGTCCCCTTTAAAACCTATTTTTTCTTGTAATCTGAACTCTCCTTTCTAGTGATTTGAGGCCAAGATTCCATTTATTATTGGGGTCCTCTTCTCTTTTCTTCTTTTTAGGATCATTCTCCTTTCCTTCTTCTTCTTCTGTGGTGATTCCTTTGGTGCTGTCCTTGTTTCCTTCCTCTTTTGTGGATGCCTTGTTGTTGCTTTTTCCTTTGGTCTGTGAGTTATAGGAGTAAGTGGCACCTTCTTCATAGCTTGTCTTTGTGATGTCCTTCTAGGTGGGTAGGGGATGATTCCTCCACTACGACCAATAGGATAGGTGAAGAGGTGGTTTCTTCTTTTGCTTCCTTAATAGTAGGCTCATGTGAACTAGTTTGTTCCTTCTTCTCTACAATTTTCCTTTGTTATTCCATCTGATCCTTAGTAATTCCTTTCTCTATAGCAATTTTATCTACCCTCTTCTCCACCTTCTTGACTCTTTTTCCTTTGGATAACTCATCTTCATCTGCCACTACTTTTTTAATGTATGTACCCCATCTTTCATCCTTGGGTTCCTATGGTGTGCTCAACACATGTTCAACATGGATTTTTAGTAGGCTCAAGCATCAGCCTCATACCCCATAGGGGTACTCCATGAATTTCTTGTCTCAACTACCTCAAAATAGGAGTGATTTATTTCCACCATAAAACACATTATGTCCATGTAATTATTTACAAGGTCTCTTGGAATCCTTTCTCTTTGATGCATGTCTCTTTGAAAACTTTTGATATCTCCTACCAGATTTGTGAATATGTACTTTTCATTATGGCTTTAGTATATGCTATTGACCAACTGCATTGTTGGCACTCCATCTCTCCATAGGAACAATCAAGGAAACTTGTGTACAATATAGAAATAGATGTACACAAGATCAAAGAACCAAAACTAAAAGGTGTTGTAGTCCTATTTTGATTTACTGCGTTGATGTTATCCATACGTTTCTACCTTAGGATCTCATAGAGATTGTACTTTTCATTTTCTTTGACCATTTGGAATGCCATATCAATAAATTCAATAGACACAGAGTTAGGTCTGCTTCTATAATGAACCTTGTAGCCTAGAATCATGGCGATGACTCTCACATCCCTCTATTGAATCTCTCTAACATTCACGTCTCTTTTTTTTGTAGTAAAACTTGTTAGGGTAATCACCTTCTTCTTCATGTTCTTCATAGTGAGAAGTAGCTTGGCCTCATTAGGCAATCTAGTGATATCATGAATCATTTCACTAGTGGTCTTGATAGGATTACCTCCAAGCCAAAATAATTAGTCATGGAAGTGGCTTAGTACAATCTTCATCCATTTAGTTTCATCAAACTTGTAGAATTGTGAAAACTTTATGATTCCTAGGTCATCCAGAAATGCATATTCAGGATAGTTCATCGTGATCATACATTTATACCAAATCCTTCATTATTTCTAATGAACTAATCTCCTCATACCTAAAATGTATGTATGCCCTAATATCTTCTACATGAAGTACACCGGGTGACATATGTGAGAACACACCTTCAGGATCATCCTCAGTTAACTTATGAGGGTTCATTTTGAACTCATACCTTATTTTGTCCTTAATGTCAAACACCTTGGGTGCTTCCATGCTTAACAAGTTTCTAGAAATTAAAATGTGCGAGATTAAATGAGGGTTTGCCTCTTGAATTTCCAAAGATCTTTTCTCAAAGAACTTCACTCCCTTCACTTCTTTAGCTCCTTGAATCTACACACAACTTCTCTTTGATTTCAATGGTGATAAATACACTCAAGTATAACATATTATACTTCACAGTGCATAAAAACCTAGAAAACACATAAATCTATTTTAGTCCAAGAAATTTGCAAATATTTTGTGATCATCTATCTGACAATGTAGATCCATGCTATGAATATTGAAGTCATAACATGTCCAATTAAATCTTTATCTAAGATCGCATAGCTCCAAACACTAATTTAGGGGCAAAATGTGATTTTGGTACCATTTTAGCAATGCTCCTCCTAAGGCCTGTAAGACCCTTCATGTTGATGAAGATTTCTTCAACTCATGCAAAGATCTAGTAGGGTCTAATGGGCCTTCCTAACTACTCATAGCTCCTTTGTTTGTCTCATCACTATTATCCTTTTCTTCATTTCTATTAACCCACTATTCTTTCTATTCTTCCTTCATCTTTGGAAGTGTCATTTCATCTTCACTGAGTTCCTTTTTCCTTGCTAGTGGTCTGGGTGTCATTTTTACTGGTCCATTAAACCTACAATACTTTGCAATATGTCCATCATTTTTGCAATTAAAACATGTAACCTTCTTCTTAGGTCAGAGCTGATTGTAATCAATCTACAACTTGTAATATTTGGTGATATGTCTAAAGCTACTGCACTTGCAACACATAACCTTCTTAGATTTTTTTATTAGGTTTCTTTTCATCTTTCTTACTATCCTTGGGTTTTCTCACATAAGGTTGGCTATTCTTCACATCACTTTCTATCACAGTCTCATCTGTCTTACTAGTTTCACTTTCTTTCTCAACATTATTCTTCAAATTTAAATAACTACATCTTCTAGATCTCATATTAGTCTTTTTATGTTACTTTACTTAATGACAATAATTGAAGCAATTAAGTCAATAACTAGAAAAGGGTTTATTATTGCTTGTACCTTTGTAATTTTCCTCCAAGTGACCTTCTTCATTCAACTCTTGGAATTTGTCTTCTTAGGGTTTTCTCTACTATTTCTTGGATTCTCCAATTCCATCCTTCTTTGGTGAATCAGCATTGATGACCGCATGACTTTTCTTAGGAAATATTTCTTCAACAAATACAAATCCAATCAGATCTCCAACTAGTTTGTGTATTTCCATGTGCTCATCAATCTTCAAATTGTTCTTATGAATCCTTTTGATGCGTTCCTTGGTTTCTTCAAGTTCTACTATTACCAAGATATTCCATTTTTCAACCTTTTGATATTTCATAGTCATTTCTTCCAGTTGTAGTTATAATCTTTTTTCCTTTATTTCTGCTGAATCCAAATCACCCTTCATTTTCTTATTTTCATCTTTTGCTTCATCAAGCTCTATCATTGGTTCTAATTTTGAAATTTCAAATTCATCCTTGAGTTCTTCATTCTCCCTTTTGAGTTTGTCAACTTGTTCAAATTTTGATTGCTCCTTAAGTAGATCTTCTCTTTGGTTTCTTGGATGTCTTAACTTATCCTTGAGTTTTTTGATAAAATCATCTGCCTTTTTAAATTTATACTTTAGATCTTTTTTTTATGCAATAGTCTCATCAAGATCATCCAATGCTATGTCATAATTCTTATTTAAAGTTTTATAATCCATTTGGCTCTCCCTTAAGCTATTAATCTTCCCTTCTAAGGGCCTGATGCTCTGATACCAATTGTTAGGATTTGGTAATACTAAGAGGGGGGTGAATCAATATTACAACACTTATAATAATTCTTTAACCACTTAACTATTAGAAATAGGGAATACTGAGAGGGGGGGGTGAATCAGTATTCTACAAACTTTTACTTTTTCCCAATTATGGATATAATAGATTATCTTTACATATGCATAACATAAGAAGCTAAACAACATGCATAGCAATAAAACTAAAGAACTCATAACACATTATTTGTTCTTGAGGAAACCCTGGCCAAGGGAAAACCTTGGTGGGGATGGTACCCACAAAGATCCACTAATCAAAAGTATCATGTTAAGGATGTTGACACTGTTAGGAGTCTATTGCAAGCATATAGTGTATCATTCCTGATTAAGGGACTATAGGCCTTGTTAGAAGCCTCAACCCTATTAGAAAAAATGTGATTACTAGATGAGCCCACTGCCCAAACAAGTAATGTACAATATACACTGATTACAAAAGAAGGTTAATGTACATAACCTTATACTACTTGCATCAATATCTCTTCATTTCTCTTTCACTATCGCTATTACATATGCATCATATATTTCGCATCATGTCACTGCTTCATTACATTACATTACTACTCTTCTTACAATTACAATTACAATTACATTTATACAAATAACTTTATCCAAGGGTAAACATCTAGGATTTCAGATCCCTTTATATTTTTAAGTCATTATTTTGATAAACAAAATAATACCTTAACTCTTTACTAATTCTGTCTTCATATTCTATCCTGTCGGCTTGACACTATCTTTAGTAAAACTATCATAACTTCTTCCGTACATTCCGTATTGACTTGCACTTTGATATGGGTCTTCAATAGTCATCATAGAGTCTATGTTCAAGTGCTCAAGCACTGAACTTACTCCAATCAACATCGCAAACAAAAACTGTGTCCAAGTTCACTGGTAAAAATATTGTCTCCTACTTAGACAATTTCATATTGCGCTCTGTCATATTAGCTCTCTAACCTGTGTGCTCTTCATGTAGATCATATGTTTCCATAATGACAAAATATATGTAATGAACTTAGACAAATTTTCAACAATCTCCCCCTTTGTCATTGGTGGCAACATATGAGAAAATTGGCTAAGTTTACAACTTCAAATTCTCAAAATTGTGGCCATAGTATAAAATATATACTATCCTTATAACTCCTCAAAAAATATTATCTCTAATATAGTAACCCCCCTAAGAGTATCAATCCTTGTCATATACTATCAATTTTCTGCTATATATCTCTCCCCCTTTGACAACAATGACAAAATAAAGGTAAGGAGGGTTACAAAAATGTATCCAAAAAAGATTATACCTTAATTTAATTATTGCAAAATTGGTAGGCTCGCAACATAATCTGTAAAATCAATCTTCATAGCTTCTAACTTCTTCTCCCATGATTTCTTAATGGAATCAGCCATATTGAGTAGTGCGCTCAGTCCATAAGATGCTATTTCACATGCTTGGAGGTTTTCAAAGTTAAACTTTTGAAAATATGTCTTAGCTAAAAGACATTAATCTAATTGCTCTTCAATAATGCTTAACTTCATAGAAGTGTGCTCTCTTAAAAGAGTGAATCTTTTCATTTTTCTGTCTCTCTCATCTTGCAAAACTCTGATTTCATCATATAACTTACAAATCTTCCTCTCAACATCAAATACCTTCACATTAGGGCTAGAAAGAAGGTTAGTTTCATTCTGAATCTCTACTTCCTTCATCTTCATCTTCTGATCTTCTTTTGTTGTCAAGGTCTCTGATTTTGTACACTAGATGTACAAAGATTTATTTCCAAATTCTTCCTCAAGTCCTTTATATAGATATCAAGATTGTTGATATCATTCCTAATATTTTGGCTGATGTTCAAAAGCATTTTAGCCTCATAGGCTGCTTGTGCTTTCATTTTTGCAATATCAGATAGATTTGTGAATTCATTGTCAAAAGTGCTCATTACCTTCTTTGCTTTCTCCAAAGGGTCATCTCTACAATTTGTGTAGTTACAATGCTTTGTAACTTCTCAATAAGTTCCTTCATGCATCCTTCAAGATTTTTCACTTTCTTGTTCTTGCCAATGATCTTATTCAAGGATGTGATCCGTTCCAACTGATCATCATCATCTACTTCCTTTCCCATGTGCTCAATCATAGATCCAATCTGATTCTTCTTTCTAGTCTCAGGAGTAAGACTGATGTCTTCTTTAGTGGGAATGGGTGCTTGTTTTTCTATCACTGAGGGTTCTACAACAGTGGTTTCTGCTTTCTCTTCTCCTTCTATAGTTTCCTACTCTTCAAAGGCTGAATTGTCAACAATGTTTTCCAAATTCTTGAATACATTATCATCAGTATCCAAGGTGATCTTTGTTCCTTCTACATTCATAACTTCATCTTCAATGTTAATGGATGGAGGAGAGGGAATGTCCTCTTGTTCTTCTACACCTGCTTGCTCTGCTGCAACGGATGGTTCTCCAACATTTTCTAACATAACCTTGATTATTTCTTGCTTTATTTCAGAATTAACTTCTTCATATCTACCTCCCATAATCTAAATGGTTCTCTTCTTGGTTCTCAGATGGGTGCTTAAGGCTTTCATGATCTGACTAAAATGTGCTTCATCTTTTATTACACAAAGCTTCCTTACAAACTTTTCTCTAATAGCTATGTCTTCCTCTGATGCTCTCTTCTTCCTATTCACAAGTTTATTATACAAATCATTAGGTATCTGACCTTGACTTATATCAAACTTCTTATCAAACAAAATCATATGCTTTACTACTGCATTTTCTAGATTTAGTCTCTCTGTATAATCATAAAGTTCATAATACTTATTCATTCTTGTAAAGTCTCCATTCTCAATGATCTACTCATTAAGCTTCTCAACTTTAGGTTTCCAAGCTTTCTTCTTAATAGAAGTGTCATCATCTTTGATTACTACAATTTTCCTTGGAACTGGTTGCACTAATGTTTTCTATCTCTTACCTGGTCCAGTAGCACTCTCTTTTACTCTTTTGCTAGGTGTGGAGGAAGTGGATCTAGTGGATATCTTTTCTTCTTGATCCTTCTCAATTTCTTCCACTTTCACCTTAACTTGTGTTACTTCTTGTTGTGTTGCTATTGATGATAAAGGTGGAATAGACAAAACTTCTTTTTGTACACTGTCTCTGATTGCTACTCCTATTTTCTTTGCTACCAAGAACTCATGCTTAGTCATCCCTGTATCTTTCAAAATTTTCTTTATAGTACTCTCAACTATTTTATTTGATTGTTTCTCTTCAAGTAAGGTCTTTGCAAAGTTGAAGTTCTCTTCAAAGGTTCCAAACCTATTGCACTGCATGTCCAACTTACACTTAAGTAACCTGCTAACATACTCTTCTATCTCTACCTTAGATATCTCATAACCAAGAGGGTCTATGAAATATGATCTAGGTTCTACTGCTTCAATGTAGGTAAAGTCAGTATCAACCATGAAAGATATGTCATTTTTGTACTTCTCCACAAGAGATTGTGGGATCCTTGATCTGCTAGACACAATATCCTGAAATGTCTTGATTACCAATACTACACTCTCATTTACTTTGTTAATAACATGCCTTCTGTACACTAGGTTAATCCTTTCCATTGTAGTTTGGCCATCATTCTAGTCATTTCCAATGGTGTAAGGAAATCTTCTCAATAGATGAAAAAACATATAGGTGATTAAGGATGAGAACCTAAACTATGTATACTTAGTTTTCTTAATCTTTTCCAAGTTCTCAAACAGTTGAATTCTCAAAATCTCATACATATCAACTTGTACCTTGTCAACAAACATCAGATAAGCTACATGTATCATTCCAGCTACCATGTCATCCTCTCTTGAATTTGCACAAAAATTAGTGGTTAGGATCTTGCATAAGTATCTGACATCATCTTGTTTGATCTTACTAATCACAATTCCTCTACCATTATAGGATGAATTTGTGTTATCAATGACTATTTTCCTCATATTTTTCTCATTTAAAGGAATAGCTCCAGTTTTAGATAATCGAGTGACTTCATGAATCAAATTATCTATGATATCTATCAATCTATCTTCTAACCAAAACTTCTCATTATGAATTCTACTTAACATTATCTTAGTACATTCTTCATTGTCAAATTCATACTATAATGCATACTTAATGATTTCATTATCTTTTAAATGTTCAAATCCTTCTTTCAATGTCATGTCTAGATTGTAGATCATTTGATATTCCTTGGTGAAATCACTATCACTGACTATCTCTAGTTTGCATCCAAGATAACTTCTAACATTCTCCAAATGTAAAACTCTGTCTGGTATGGATGATAAAGATAACCTAGGATCATCTTCCAAGGGTTCTACTAGTTCCCTTTTCAACTTAGGTCTATTCTTATCTTTGACATTGTGTATTAAAGAAACATCCATGATTTCTTCTAATTCCTTCACTGATTTAAAGATCTGTCAAGTAAAATACCTTGATTTCACAATTTTAGGGCTTGCGTAGATTCGGCACAAAATTCTTCTCCAAATCCTTGCAAAATGCTTCCAATCATTGCTCTTTGATCTCCTTAACACTTGAATTCTCTTTGATGATCAAATAATACTGATCATGACCTTTTATTAATTCAATCTCACTTAGATCTGACATCGCATTCAATTCTTTTGCTGCTTCTTTCAAAAAAATTGTTTCTTCTAACCTACAGAACTTAAAACTTCTTTTGATCTCGTAAAACATAATATTTTTCTTTGCGCTCTTAACCATAGCAATAGAAGATCATAAAATACTTTGCATTAACTATGCAAGACTCAGTTCATCATATATCTACTTCTACACTAATCTAAGTTCCTATTCTACTATAATTTTCATAAATAAAGTACTTTGAGATAGGTTAGGTAAAGATTCATTCTTACCTTTCAATACTTCACCTTTTTTATTACCTTCAATGTTGAGTATGTCTCCTTGGTCTATGCTTTTGATAAACTTCACTTTATCTAAATTACTACAACATCATTTCTGACTGTTACTTGCATCTTCATTTCTTCTTCCATGATTTCTGGGATTAGGATTAGGATGAAAAACTCTATTGTTCATTCTACAAAACCTTATTTTATGTCCAATCTTGTTACATATCTGACAAACAATTCCATTGTTTCCATATCTTGGTCCAGGCTGATTGATTTGTTATCTGCAGTTTCTAGCAATGTGTCCAACCTTGTTGCATCTATAACATATTACTCCATTTCTTCTGCTCATATCTTCAGTAGGTTTCTTATATGCATTTTTAGTATTCCTAAACATTATACTACCATCATTATTCTCAATAAATTTAGGTTTCCTACATTTAGTAGCTCTATGTCCAAAACCATGACAATTATAACAATAACCATTAAGAGGTTTAAATTGCTTACCTATGCAGTCTCTCTTCATATGACCAATAGTATTACAAGAAAAACATCTACCTTTGAATTCTCTTTGCATACCTTTGGGTGATTCCTCTTGCTTCGGTGATTCTTCTTCTTTAGGTGTATCTTCAGACTTGTTAATCTCATCAAACTTCTTCTCATCTGTGCTTTTAGATATTTTTAGATTTGGTTCCTTGCTTTCTTCAATTACTTTAAAAGTGTTGAATCCAAGACCAGTCTTATCATAGTATGGTTTTTTATAAGATATCTATTTATCAATATTCTCACTAGTTGAATATAGCCTTTCAAGTTGTTTGGATTGAGTTAGTTCACCTTTCACAATCTTATTGTACTTCTCAAGTTCAGATGTTACTTTACCAAGTTTAGATTTTAGTCCTTCATTTTTAGTCTTTAGACTTTCATTCTCAGATTTCAGATTTGCTTCATTCTTTCCATTTCCATCTTTCAAGCTAAGCTTTAGATTTTCTATCTTCAGTTCATGCTTAAGGATCTCATTTTCTTTTTCTAAATTGTCATCACAGTCTTCAATAAAAACTTCGGATTCCTTTTCAAATCTCAGATCTTCCAACTTGTTTTTCAGTTTCTCAATGAGGTTCTTTGCATCATCATATTTTCTTTTCAAAGTGTTTTTTTCAATAGTAAGCAAGTCAATCTGTTCAAGAGCTTATTCAAGATTCTTCTGTAGTTGATCCATATCCATAGAGATCTTACTCAAGCTGCTAGGCTTTCCTTGAATGAATCTTTTCTGAGTAACTAAGCTTTGATACCAATTGTTACAAATAGGGAATATTGAGAGGGGGGGGGTGAATTAGTATTCTACAAACTTTTACTTTTGCCCAATTATGGATATAACATATTATCTTTACACATGCATAACATAAGAAGCTAAACAACATGCATAGCAATAAAACTAAAGAACTCATAACACATTATTTGTTCTCGAGGAAACCTTGGCCAAGGGAAAACCCCAGTGGGGTTGGTACCCATAAAGATCCACTAATCAAAAGTATCTTGTTAAGGATGTTGACCCTGTTAGGAGTCTATTACAAGCATATAGTGTATCAGTCTTGATTAAGGGACTATAGGCCTTGTTAGAAGCCTCAATCCTATTAGGAGTTGGCAGTACAGAATGTGATTACTAGATGAGCCCACTGCCTAAACAAGTAATGTACAATATACACTAATTACATAAGAAGGTTAAGGTACATAAGCTTATACTGCTTGCATCAATATCTCTTCGCTGCTCTTTCACTATCGCTATTACATATGCATCATATATTTCGCATCATGTCACTGCTTCATTACATTACATTACTACTCTTCTTACAGTTACAATTACATTTATACATATAACTTTATCCAAGGGTAAACATCTAGGATGTCATCCCTTTATATTGTTAAGTCATTATTTTGATAAACAAAATAATACCTTAACTCTTTACTAATTCTGTCTTCATATTCTGTCCTGTCGGCTTGACACTATCTTTAGTAAAACTGTCATAACTTCTTCCGTACATGTCATACTGACTTGCGCTATGAGATGGGTCTTCAATAGTCATCATAGAGTCTATATTCAAGTGCACAAGCACTGAACTTACTCCAATCAACATTACAAACAAAAACTATGTCTAGGTACACTGGTAAAAACACTGTCTCATACTTAGACAATTTCATATTGCGCTCTATCATATTAGCTCTTTGACTTGTGTGATCTTCACATAGATCATATGTTGCCATAATGACAACATCTATGTAATCAACTCAGCCAAATTACTAACATTAAAAAATATAAAATGTAAAGAAAATATACATGCAAAGTAAACATACAAAATATAACTCATGACACCATTATTTTGTTCTTGAGGAAACCATGTTAAGGGAAAAACCCCAGTGGGGATGGTACCCACAAATATTTTCACTAAAGTATAGTGACCCTATTAAGAGTCCTAGCCCTGTCAGGAGCCAATTATTATATAGAGCGGGTCATGTTTAGAGGACTGATGAACCCTGTTAGGGGTATACAAAATGTGTGCTTAAAGAACTTACAAAATAGTGGACTTCCTATCCTAATATACATAGAGATTACATATATTTGAGAACTCTTACTGCAAATCCATGCAACCTATTCTCAATCACCTTGCAGACTATTCTACTCCAGGCTCAAACTCCCATCCATGAATTCCCCATATTCATTTGAACTTCACAATCAAAAACTATATCATATACTTATACCTAATTAAGAGTATGGAAAATAGGTCAACCTCTATAGTATAATTACAAAACATAATTCAAGGTCGGCCACATAACATTAACACACGCGGACTTACATACAATATAATGGATCTATTTCATCCATACATAAAATAACATAACATAGGTCGGCCAATACCTTTGAAACTTCACAAGCCTCGATGCTCTATTCTCTACCTGTAACTATACTCAAAGAGCTACAAGGTATGTGCAAGATCATGGTATGCCAAGCTAGGCCCTTAAGTGGTAATGAAAATTCAGAAAACTAGGGTTAGGAAAGTTGACGTAAAAATTTGAATAGGTTATCAATCTTATATAAAAAATATGTAAGAAGAGAATATGTAGAAAATTGAATTTAGTTTCTAAGATACTAGCCCTTTTTTGAAAATAAATTATTCTATATGGTGAAAATTTCAATGCAATAGTATAAAAACATCAGGAAAAAGATAAGAAGTCGGTGTATGTCTGACAACCTTAAACATAATCAAATGATAATATTTTTTTACAAGATTTTAGATATAAGTAGTAGACTCATGTTCAAATGTGATTCATATTTTTTTATAATTGTTTTCCAAGCATATAATTAATTATGATTTTTCTACTATAAATTTTTGAGAATATAAAAACTCTCATGTCTGACCACCTTAACTTTGTCTAAACTTCATCAAATTAAAAACTTTTTTTTTTTCTTGTATTAGGAAAATCATAGAATGTGACACATATTTTATATTTCAAAAATGTTATACCATTTAAATGTTATAGCTATTTTCCTATCAGTTTATCAATAGTATAAAAATTTTAGGAAAAAGATAAGAAGTAGGTGTATGTCTGACCACCTTAAACACAATCAAATGATAAGATTTTTTTACAAGATTCTAGATATAAGTAGCAGAATCATGTTCAGATGTGACACATATTTTTTTATAATTTTATTCGAAATAAATAATTTATTATGATTTTTATACTACACATTTTTCAAAATATAAAAGATCCCGTGTTTGACCACCTTAACTTAGTCTAAACTTCATCAAATTGAAAAAAAAATCAAAATTATTCTAGTAGGCAAATCATAGAATGTGATTCATATTTCATATTTTAAAACTGTTATACTATTTGAAAGTTATAGTTATTTTTGAATCAGAACTTCCTTTTCACATCGCCACTTTTTGGCATACCATGATCCTGCACATACCTTACATTTTTGTAACAATGCATCCAAAACATGTGCGCTCACACATAGAGCTTTTCCATACATAAATATATCATTCTCTAACTTCACATGACATAATTCATTATGTAGTATCTTCACAATCCAAAATACTATACCTATCTGTCTATGACTAACTATGGACTTAGGCATTTTTCACTTCACTGCTTATCAAAATTGTGTTCTTGTGCCTTGTGGTGATCATGGAAAAAAGTGTTGGCATAAATGAAAACATACATGCAATCCAATGATGATTAATATGTTCTAAGGGGTCCTAAGAGGTCCTAATGTATCCTACAAGATCCTAATGTGTCTTAAGTAGTCATAATGGGTACTACTTGGGTCTCTCTCTCTCTCTCTCTCTCTCTCTCTCTCTCTCTCTCTCTCTCTCTCAGAATGTTGATTCCTAAAATTTGGTTGTCTGAAATTTTCTAAAAACCCTCAAAATATAGAATCTTTATCTTAACTCCTATGAAGATGAAACAACTCTCAAACATCCTAAAAGTATATACATAAACTATAACTCAAGTATAAGAAAGGAATATTTCTTTTGGTACTGACATTAGTCATTCAGGGCCCATTGGATTTTATTGCCAAATTTGGCACACACCAAATAGAGCGTACACCCTATTGTAGGGTGCACGTCCTATGGATTGGATTGCCCAAGCCATAAGGTGTACACCCTATTTATTTTGGGGGACCAAAAAAAATTTTGCACCATTTTGGTCCCCCATCTTTGTTCATATACCCAAAATATTGGCTATAGTTATAATTTTGGTAATTCTCGATAACCTTCATTCGTCGAAAAAAGTTGTTTTATCTTACTTGAAAAGTTTATTTTCAGATATATCCATAGAAAGGTAGGGGGAAGTGGCAAGGTTATTCTTAGGTGACCTCATCACAACCTTACATTTTCTAATAGTATTCTCGAGGATAAAGCTACTAGGAGTATTAGTGGGTTATCATGTGTCACTTTAGGAAAAATGTTCACCACCAGTGGTGGTGTATCACATACAAGGGTAAGTTTTAGTTTGTTTGGAGAATATATGATGGTATTGTACAAAGAAATAAACTATGAGGACGAAGGGGCTTCCTCTTTGAGGGTATTTTTTTATTTAGAGCTGTGAAGAAGAGGAAGGTTTTTATTGTGTTCATAGGGAGGGTATGGGATAGAGTAGGACTGAGAGTCGAGATATTCTCTAGGTATTAATTTTATATGGCATAAATTAATTATCTATATAAGAAAACAAAAAGAAAGGATGATTATCAAACTTGTGATGTCTTAAACGGTTTAGAAGAGGGAAATGGTTCCCATGGAAAATCACTAATTTTCCTATAGAGAAAGAATTGATTTTTCAAGTGACAGCTTAAGACACCCCATGGAGGTGGAAAATTCTCTCTGGTGAACTTATCTTGGTATTTCTTTAGTCTCTCATTAATGTAGGAACTTTGTGGGGTCATAACTTTTGACTCTACTATTCGATTGGGCTAAAATTTAATAGGGACATGTGTCATGAGTATTTGATTGGATTTCCAATAATACCTAGTTTAGTTCGAGCTTAGATCAATGCATTTTTAGGGATATATTCCTTCATCTAGGGCCTCAAAATGGGATTTAAAAAAAAAAAATAGTTTATTCTGAAATCGTATCTTCTACAGAATTAGAAAGTTAGCATTTCATGTAGTAGGGGTTTTTTTATATTCTAAAAAACAATTCATGTTTTTTGGACTAGATTTTAAAATGGCCAAAAATGACAAATTTTGGATTCATTTTAGGATTTTTCAAAAAACCTACCAAATAAGCAAAAAATTGACTTGTAATTAAATAGAGTTAATTTTTCTTGTAATAAAAGAGTAGTGGAAAGAGAATAGAGCACAAATGCTTTCATCTTTGGTGTCAACCAATTTGCTGGTTGCTAATAGTGAATGTTTGGTTGTAATTTGGTTACATCACTCACCATGTTCCAGGAACATTGAAGTATAATCCTCATATAGCCACTTCTCAGTTTATCAAGGAATTTTTTACCATCACATTTTACACTAGACACTTGAGCTATTAATTCATTTAACACCTCCATATTGATTTGACCTACCACAACTCTTCCATTTTTCTAGTTATTTATAAACTAGGATTTAAGATTTCTTTATCTTTCCCATTCATAATTTTTAAAAATGGAGTGATTCCTCCCTTATCGAAGATATCACAAATCTGGGTGTTCTTCTTCAAGAAGACATTAAGTGGGTTTGGCATATAGATGTTGGTACCCAATGACTATAATTCTATCCAACATAAGAATATGGCACACTAAGCTTCTAAGACCGACATAGAACAAATAGAAAATACATTTTTTAGATATTTTTGGAAAGTTGCCAAAAATTCTATTTCTTAATTGCTGCATGATAAATATAAGACATAATTAATTATTTATTTTTGATACATTTCATCTTCATTCCCCTTAAACTAATAATATATCATGATATTTTTATGAGGTGTCATTATATATGCATTCCTAAAGTGAGAAAAAATATCTATAGAGGTCTCCTAGAAATATACCATGGTACCTTCAACCATCATTACTCTATCCACCTTTATTATCCTAATTACATCCTTCAATTCACCAAGTAATTATGTCCTTCACATTGCACCTTAGCCTAGTATAAGTCATAATACACAACTACAATTGAAATCATAAGATCAAACACTATAGATCCCTACATTATTAATGATCACATCTTGTCTATCACTAAAAAAAGTAGTTTTGATTTGATGGGGGATGTATCCTTCATTAGCCTAATATTTACAATATTTAGAATTTATCCCTTCACTGAATAAGGTATCCTCAACTTTATTACCCTCTCTAAAATTATGTAACCTCCCAACTAGATATCAAATTAAAAAGATGTATGCTATCTTCAATATAGTTTTTTATCCTCCAATGTGGAGAAGCTATCAAATTGATGAGATCAATCACTAACTTTGAGTCTCCTTCAACACTTACATTATTCTTGATCAATGATGAATAGTTCTTTCTAGTCCCCACCTAAGGGCCACAGCTTCAACTTCATTATTTATTTTTGTTCTCACATTTTTAGCATACCCTTATATTATTCTTCCCTTAGCATCTTGAATTATTCTCGCAATAGTAGTCACCCTAGGGTTCCTTGTACTATAGCCATCAAAATTTAACTTTACCTACTCTCTCCTAGGATTTATTGGTCTCACATACTTTCTTATGATTTTTCTTTTGACTTTAATTTTTTCCATGATACATGTAACTCCCCACCAAATTCTACATATAAATCAAGAAGAATAGTAGGTTGTAAAACACATTAGAGTTTTATATGATTTTGTGTTTTCCCTGATTTCATTCTCGAGAATTTAAAAAAATTCCTTGTTCTTAGTATCTTATCTAAAGATTTTGTTATTCCTCTCCTTCTAGATACACCATGCAAGGAATTGAGAGATTTGGTTCCATAGATCTTTCACCACCAGATGGTTAAATAGAGAGTTATCTATCAAAACCTAAATAAGTTGTCTTGTGGTCTAGAGGAAATACCAATTAGATTGTAGGGAGGGAAGGACTTCTTCCAAACCTGCCTACTAAACTTGCAATGTAGAAAAAGATGATTCATTGAATCCTCATCCTAGAAACATAAAATTCATCCATTAAAAAAGTTGAGAATCCTCTTGATCTTATTATCCACTGTTATTATAGTTATCTATCCACCAAAAAATGAGCAATTTTAGGAGTGATATTCTTGTCCCACACCAATTTCTATCTAAACTTGGTACTTCACAGGTAATTTTATATCAGATAGTAGGAAGAGGAAATTAAGAAGCTTCCCATGAGGTTTGGGATCCATAAAACCTCATTATTTTCTTGAAGGTTTAAGAAGTATCCCACTCTCCAATAGTTTTAAAAAATTGGTCTTTGACGTCCTCCTAGTGAAATAGATCAAGTGGGAAAATATCCTATTTGGGTTGTCCTTCACCTTAATTAACATGGTCAAAAACCTATATAACTCCAAAATATTGAAAGAGATGATCTACACAGTCCCTAAATAAGGGTTTAGAGTTTAGGAAAACCTTGTTGACACAAGTATCTTCCCAGGATTTGATTATGAGGCCATTTGATACCTTGTTTTAGAATCTTTTTAAAATTTAGGATATTGTTCTAGATCACTAATCCTTTATAGGGGATAAAAAAAAGAGGTCCTCAACCTTGAGATAATTTGCATGAGAAATCTTGGTCCAATCATTATTTGCGAAAAACATATTCTATCCAATCATTAAAGAGTTAGAGCTTTCTTTTCCATATGCCTCCTAGGGATTTAGGTTTACAAACCATATCCTATTCAATAATAGCCATTCTCTTTTTCTCCACCACTACTATTCATAGAACCTTCTTCTATGTTTATTCCATTTTTTCTGCTATAAAAGTTGATATTTTGAAGATGAATAGCTAAGAGATAGGGATATTTCATGGGGTCTTCATTGAAGGAGAAATACAATATCATGTGCATTCATATTGGGGGGTTTAAAATGGGCCAAAAAGGGGGCAATATATTGCCTAAATAGCCATGGGGAGAGGGGTGAAAAAAAAGGAGTTTGGGGCAATATTTTTCAAAAACAAGAGGATTCTATATTATGCCACAAACACATATGCTATGATTTAGGTTCACTATGTGAAGCTCCCGTGGGATATTTAGAGTGCTTCTTTCGATAGTTGATACTTCCTAGCTTGGTTTAGTAGCTCACTTTTCCAAACCACAAGTTTTCTCTAAATTATTTCTACTATTTAAAACCAATAATTGTGAGGTAGTTTTTATTGGCTAGAGGTAACCAGATATAGGTTGTAGAAAGAGTTCCCTTTTGAAAAAATGAATTATAATAATTTTCTATGGAAGATGCTCATAAGTGTTAAAGAAATATTGGACACTTTTGTTATAGTTAATATGTTGCCTAGATATTTTAGCACACCCATTGAGTAGCACCTTCTACTATTGAGCTTCATTAATGAAAAATAAGCCAAATAAGATAGTGTGATTTATAAGTTGTTGATGAGATGATGGATGGATGGAGGAAACCAATAAGATTCTTTTGAGCTTATTGTAGGAAACTGCTCTAGCAATATTCCTACCAAGAACCTCTATAGAAATGATGAAGAGATAGGGGATAGAGGATCTCCCAGGTGGAGACCTCATTCACTATGAAAAAACCTCTTGTGATTTTATTGACCAAGATAGAAAACATTAGTGTTTTAATACACTCATTGATGAGTTGAATTACTTTGTCTTAAAACCCTTGGAACTTTTGGAGAGTAATGAAAAGAAAAATCCAAGATATTCGGTTGTCTTCTTTGGAGATATCTAGTTTGAAGACCTTGCCTATTTTTTTCTTGTTCTCCATAAAGTGAAGGACCCCATGAGCTTTTATCAATGCATATCAATAATTTGCATCCCTTTCAAACAAATCCTTTTTGATTTATAGAAATGAGGCAAGATATGATAGGTTTAAGGTGGTTAACTACTAGCTTGGAGAGAATCTTATAAAAGGTGTTACATAAGCTAACAGGTTTGAAGTCAAGAAATTTTTTCACCTACTCTTTCTTAGGAATAAAGGAAATAAAAGAGACGTTGATATGTTTTAAAATTCTACAAGAATGAGAAAAGTTCTTCGTAGGAACCATAATATCACTTTTAACAATGTCCCAGTACTACTAATTTTTTTTGGGGGGGAAATGCTTTATTGTAGGCATTATAGGAGAAGACAACAATCTTGACCTCTTCTTTGGAGACATCTTTAGTCAGTTTGTAGTCATCCTAATCCTTTTTAGGATACTAGGGATTACTTCAAAATTGTCCTCGTTATCAATGACTCTAGTCAGATCCTTGCAGGTATATTAAAAGAAGGAAAAAGCTACTTGAACACTCTATTCCTAGTCCTCCCATACCTTCCAATTCGTACCAATAATTTTTTCAATTGTATTCCTTTTCTTGTGCTTTAAGATAGACTTATGAAAAAAAAAGGTATTCCTATATCCCTCTTATAACCATTGTACTCATTTAAATGTAAAGTTTTAAATATAAGAATTATTTCTACAACCGCATAATTGTAAATCTAATTTGAAAGAGAATAAAGGCCAAACTCAAATATTTAAAATCATTTCTTAATTTTTTTTTTGTTATCAATCTATGTACCAATTTTTAATAGAAATGTAATTATAATATACGCAAAATGATCCAAAACATCATACAAAAATTGAAAATTTCACAGAAGAATATGGAGAATATACCCATTCAGCACCATGACAGAAATTTGGAAATCATACCCCATTTCAGAGAAAATCGGTATGTTTGGCTGAGCTCCTGCCTCACCCATGCACCCAAAATTTAGTACGTATCAAGTCCCTTGTTTTTCTCGTCCCTAATCAGAAAGATGAAATATCAGAGCTATCACGGCCCTCATGGTTCTGAAAATCACGATGATAACAACTGTAAAATGGAAGCTACAATCGAAGAAACAGCTGGACAACATATACGAGACTATGCAATGATCAAATTTGCAGACATGTATGGTGCAACATCATTCCAGGGAGTTTGGAGTACAGATTATGAGACATGTAAGAAATTTGAGTATCTTAAGGCGATTTTATCATTTGAATGGCCGCTAACATAATAAACGCTTATTTTTGTCTGATTTCAACTTTCGGATTTTAATCGAATGAATCAAAGCGGACAGTGACCTAAACAAGACGGATAGTATCCGTGCCACCCAGATTTTATATTATAATAATTGTTAGTCACTCAATTTTTTTGCTATTTAAACCCTAGCCATGAATCACAATGAGCGTCCACACATTAAGAGAGAATGGAGGTAAAAGTGATGGCGAGCAGTTGAAGGGGGAAGAAGTGGGCATGTACCGGGTATGTTTGTATTTGGAGATTCATGAGCATATGCAGGAACTAAAAATTTCATTCCAAATTGTGCTGCTCGGGCCGACTTTACACCATATGGTGTATCTTCCTTCCTAAACCCAACTGGTCGCTTCACAAATGGCCACACTGTTTTTGATTTCATAGGTGGGTGTAAATGAATACTTCAACACATGTTTTCAAGTTGTTTCACATGTACAACTAATTTTCAATCTTACAGAGCTGGATAAGATCTAATAGAGCCTATAAATTAGTGAATGGGTTCATATTAGCAAGGGATCTATTTGTGATTGCAGCTAAATACTTAGAGCTGCCTCTTTTACCTCCCTATCGTGAGCTTCCTCTCAAGATCCCTCTCTTGGCTCCCTATCTCCAGGGAATTTATTCCCATGGGGCTAATTTTCCATCCGGAGGGAGTGGATTGTTGGATTCAACAGGTCTGGATAAGGTGCGTTCTATCATATTAGCTTTTCCAGTGTAATTTTAGATGTCAAAGTGAAAGGGACTGGACCTAACAAAAAAACATCAGATCATATGACAGTTCAAAAAGAATTCATGAATCATGAATTCAATTAGCAAAACCAAACTAACAAAAAGATCAGAAAGAGAAACAACGCACATGAAGCTAAATTGAAAGAAGCTGAACTTCCTTCCACTCCTGGTTGAGTTCTTTGAGAGTGTTCAGAAAGGAAGTCTTTTTGGGCTGACGCATAACATCTGGACCGGTACCTCTTTTGCCATACCAGGTCCCTCTTTTGCCGGCTGGGTAGCAATCAACTGAGTCAAAGTTCAATGTTTTGTTTAAGCTTATTCAATTCTTATTTCTTATCTACTTATCAATAGAGGAAAATAATATCGTTTAAGTGGTTAAGTCAAACATAAATTTATGGGTAGAAGTCACACTCTACACTTTACATTAATCTAGACAACTTATGAACACAAATGAATTTAAATTTTTCTAACTAAAAAGTTGTTAAATTGAATGATCAGAAATTGGAATAGTACTTATGAATGCATATAAATTGAAGTATTTATAACAAAAAATTACAAATGTAAATTGTTGCAGAAAGTTGTTAAATTGAGTGATCAGATATCCAGATTTGAAGAATTCTCGACGAGTGTACCTAAAAAATCGTACCTGAGAAATTCTTTATATTGCATTTCCAGTGGAGGCAACGACATTGACGCCTACTTCTTCAATGAAGAATACTTAACTCTCAACGCTACACAATTTGTCACTTCGCTGGTTCGCGCACATGGTCAATACATTCAAGTAGGTTTCAGAATAATAACTTTTTGTTACAGATCTCATCAATTTTCAGGACCATTTTTAACAAAATTAATATGTTTGTTGTGGCAGAGGCTTCACTGTGCTGGAGCAAGAAAATTTCTGATACTCGATATCAGCGCACTAGGATGTACTCCTCATGCCAGACAGACATATTATTCAAATTTCGGGGGAGAATGTGCAGAACTTGGAAATGATGTAGCCCGGGAATATAACGTTGCTTTTAAAAAGCTTGTGGACCACCTGAATGAAAAACTGGAAGAAGTAAATATCATCCGCCTAAATTCTTTTGATTTCTTGAGAACCATGATTAATAATGGCAAAGATTTTGGTAAGTCCATTCCCACTTCAAGAACCTCCTTATTTATAAATCATTTTCCTTGTCTGGCTACTTGATTTGAATTTATGTGTTAAATATGTAGGTTTTTCAGAAACAAAATCAGCGTGCTGTGGATCAGGGTTGCTCAGAGCCAATGAGAGCTGTGGGCAGACCAATCCGCCAGACCTGTATTGCGATGATCCAGATGCACATTTGTTTTGGGATGCATTTCATCCCACGGAAAGAGTCTACTCCATATTTTCAAGACAAATATGGGAAGGAAATTCTTCTTTCATGCATCCATTTAACCTTTCCAGTCTAGTCTCTGGAATGAATAAAACATGAGGAACTTGCATTTCCCTTGGGAATGAATAATATGGAAAGCGGATCCGTCTAGGAGGATGATATTCGGTTTTTCCAATATAAACAATAAATTGATAGGTTTTTCCAACATAAATAATAAAAGATGCTATTTTTATTATGGTGTCTATTCAAAAGATAGGGTTTGCGTCTCTTCTTTTATTTCAATTTCTAGTTAGTGGGTGGTAGAGCCAATCATATTTAGCAGATTTACCAGTTTTCTTGAATTTTGTACTTCTACTTTGTTTTAGTTAATAAAGTTTATTTAATGGCTTTCTCATTTCTTTAGGGAAAATAAATTGAAAGAAAATTATTTGACCATGCTGAGATAAATTTATGGCTAATGGGTTTGCAAGTAAAGTGAACTTTATCTTGGAGGAAACTCTGCAGTTGAGAGTACTTGAGCTAGAGTAGGAAGTCCTCGTGCTTCACCTCTATGAGCATCACCAAAATGCAAGAGTGCTAAGTGTTCCATTCATTCTCATGAGAGATGAGTTCTTGTGAACCACTCCTCATGAAACATGCTAAGTGTTCCATTCATTCTCATGAGAGATGGGCTCTTGTGAACCACTACTCATAAAACATGGGTCAATGAGTTCAATCCTAATAGAAATAACACAATACAGTGAGAGAAAATATGACTATATATGTATTTATACTTAAGAGCATCTAATTCTTTTATTTTAATGTAAAAATAATTGATAATTATATCTTTTCAATCCATAGAAATATAGACAAATACATGGAAATAGATTTAACTTAGTCATTTTCTCCCTTTCCCCTTCTTTTGATATTCATATATTTCTTGAGAATATATAATATATAATATTTAATTTTGTTAAATAAATTTATATTTTAATGTGCTAATATTATATGTTATATTCTTAATGATCAAGATCACATAAATAATTATGTCAGTGACAATTATATGAGCTTATACTTTTACAATTATGTTTTGGATGGGTAAAAGCACAATTGCTTGTCGCACTTGAGGCTAACTTGACAGATTCGGCCAATCAAAACTCGATAGATTCAGCTAAGTAAACTCATCTAAATCTACATATGGGTTGTGTGGCACCTAATGTCACATACGTGGTGAGAGGTACTCAACCGATTCTCTTTGGCTTTATAAAAATCCCGTAACGTAGCTTAAGCCCCTCATTTGCACAGTGAGGGGCTAGCGAAGAAGAGAAGGGGACTTAAGGGCATTCGACAGAGTGTGAGGTAGGCCCCCTACTTTTTAGTATTTATTTGATTTATTTTAATTTTTAAGTATTTTTTGGAATTAATTTGGTTAAAAAATAATTTATTAATATTATATTAGTACCAAATGTTTAATTATTCATGTATGGTTTTAAAAGGTTTTTTAATGTTATATCAGTAGCAAATGTTTAATTTTTTTATGTTGTATAAAATGACTAGTTAAATATTATTTTATTCTGAAAACTAAAACCTTAAACCTTAAAACTTCAACTCAAACCTTCAACTTTAAACCTTAAAACTTAAACTTTCATACTATCAAACCTGTTAGTCCATTTTCCTGTCATTGCAAAATCTTATGAAAATGGCCTATTTCCTTGCAAGTTTTCTTGAAGTGCCCCTAGCCCTGTGTTCTCCAATGTTCACCTTGCTCCAAGCCAAATTGCACGTGCTGAATTGCCAAATCCAGAAAGTTATTCAAGTTTTATGGTCTACAGGAAACTATTTCAAAATCTGCCACAGTGTCGAAAACCCACAGTGTTTCTAAAAATCTATGATGTTTTCGGTATGTTTGAAAAGCTTCATTGTTTTCGACCTTGTGCCTTCCACCTTTGGTGCGCTTATCTTTTGGACTGCATGGAAACTCTATGTGTTTTCGGTCTTTCGCTGTGTCAAGCCTTGTGTGTTTTTGATCTTTTCCATCGAAAACCCTGTGTGTTTTCGACCTCACAGTTTCCTGTTTGCTAGTGTTCCCTAACTGCGCAAGTGCGATGGGTGGTGGGCCCAGGTTTTCAAAGTCTCTTCCTGATTGGTTGTCGCATGGCCGCATGTCAGACTTTTCTGACATGCGATCATGCGACCGCTTGCCACCTGTCCGCATGGGTCCAGTTCTTCCTGTTGTTCTACTTGGCTGGTGGTTATGTCTTCATTCCGGGACTTGGTGACTTGTGGTTATCTCCTGGTCGTTGGTTTCTGGCAGTTAATCCCTTAGCATTCAGCGACCTAGCAGGTGGTCTATTTCTCTTTAGTCACGTAATCTCTTCATTCTTGGCAATTAGCAGCTAGCATCTCATGACCTGGCTGATGGTTAGTCGCGTAGTCACTGAATGCTTCGCAGTTGGTTCGTGGGTCCCCAGTTCTTTTCATTTCCTAGTGTCAGAGATTGAAGATCTACGGTCGGCGTGTGATCACATGGAATATTCTCACCCCATGCGATCATGCGCTCACCATCCGATTGGGTGCCGACGGGTTTGGTGATGTGGGCCCACTGTCAGCGGTGGTGATGTGGTGGCCTTTGGTTGGCTATCACATGATTGCATAGCCCATTTTTTGGCTATGCGATCATGTGACCAGTCAACATGTGTCCCTGGGGCCTAGTGGCAGGTGGTAGTATGGCATCCACGGTGGTGACGTGCTAAGTTCCGATTGGTTTTTCGTATGCCCAGTGGCAGGGGGTTTGCGGTGGGACCCGTGTTTACAGTGCTTGAGCATGTTTGGCATTTGACGGTGAATGCTAATGATTAGTCACATGTTCGCATAGCCTTTTTCAAGGCTATGCGATCATGTGACTGACATTTTGTGTTAAGACTTAGTGGCGGTGGTTGTGCTGGCAGTTTCAGATTGCAGGTTGTCGCATGTTCACATAGCCCGTCCCCGGACTATGCGATCATGCGACTAACCGTCTAACGTCGTGGTTGTGGAGTTAGGGCGGGTCCACTATGCAAGTCTTGCCGGCGTGCTCGATTTTGATTGGTCGGCGACTGGTGATGGGGCCGAGGACTTCTCAGGGTGGTTTACGGTCGGCATTATGCAGTTAAGAAGCCGCGATCGCATGATCGCAAAGGTTAGTTTGGTGCCTTGCGATCATGCGACCAAGCACATATATAGCCCAGTTTCCTATGGCGGTGAAGTTCATGACCGTGTGATGGCACGACAAAGGGCAAACAGTTAAAGAGCATAAAGCACACGAAATGGAAGGTGACCATTGCTTTTCAAATTTGATTCTTGCAGAGAGTTTTTGCGACAGGAAGTACCAAAATTTATGATTTCTTCGGTGGATTTTGATTGGTTTAGTGGTGACAATGGTTGCAAAGTGGTCCAAAGGCCTGTTGCTTGTTTGCAGAGACTTTTGTGCCATATGAAGGACTATTTTGATGCTCGTAATTACAGATTTTGTCTGAGATTTTTCTCTCTCTGGATTGCTTGGTTTCCTGCCCTTGCAGTAAATTTTGATGTAATTTTGATTGGTGTGGTGGGTGAAACCCTAGCCTTAGCTGTCTGTAACTTGTTGCAACCTGTTATGGGTTTCCAAGGTAGCTAATGGTATAAAGTGTCAAATTTTTGACTTGTCTAGGGTTCTAAATTTTTGTTAGTTCCAGTGGTTCCAGTTTAGATTTCCTTTCTGGTTCTAGTGAAGGGTCCTTTTCCTATATATTTTTTTCTTCTCTTTGCATATAGGGTGTTCTGCTTCCATTGCTGGTTCAGAGAATACAGTACATATTGTAACAGAGTTGTCTTATGTATGAGAAGTTAATATACTCTTACTATTGTCAAGCTATCTCCATTTGAATTTTGAACTCATTAGTCATGCATCAAGGATGTCTGGTTTTTCTACTTTGCATTGCCTGAGAGCTTGTGGGTGGAGTTGTCTTCGCAGAGATAACTGGTTTAGGGTTAGTATTCATGTATGTATGAGCTGAAATATCAAGGATAGGTCATGCTTGTCTTCCAGTGGATGTTGGTTAATGTATTGTCTATTCATAGGTCTCTTCTAAGGGGAGGGTCAAAATTCTTTGATGGGTAATAACATATTTGAATGCACAGGTGGGAACTAAGTTGAGGTTGGGTCATGGTGTGTGATTGATGTCAAGCATCAACACATTGAGTATATTTTTCTTGTTTCATAGCTTTCTCTTGCAATAAGGTATTTGACTCTGTGGCCTATTGGATAAGGCACTGGTCTATCAGAGACTTAGGG
>BSBK01000375.1:0-172500 GCA_027943335.1 Chamaecyparis obtusa | reverse complement strand
CTGTTGTCGTGACCTGTTGGAATTTCTAAGGCCCGTGAGCCCTGGCTCCTTCCTTTCAGTTGGTTCTGTATCCCGCGAGGTCAATGTTATCATGCTTTGGTTGTTCTGTTTTGATTATAGTGCCCATGCATTTTATCTTGATTGGCGACTGTGTAGCCCGTGCTTGAAACCGGGTGTTTGGACTATCATTTCGATGTTAATGATCTCCTTATCTCTGTATCCTGGGGCGCTACATAGACTACTATCACTTGATTTAGTGGTGATATGTTTACTCTTTGATATGGCACCAATGAGCTTGGGCTAGGCGTCATGTACTATGGACCCGTTGCTAGCTTAGAGACGCCTTTTGAATCATAGCACCATCATTTTTCTATGTGTTTGCTCTTGGGCTGTGAATGCCTCTTGCCATTTCCATTGACGACCTCTAAAACTAGGGCATCCATTACCTAAGTTTATTTGACCTGTGTAGTGTTCGTGTCAGTTATTTGCATTAATATCTCTGCTTGTTGTCTTCGGTGAACAAGCCATCATCGAACTGATACCTTTGGTCACTATTTATGTGCGAGCCAGTTTATCATGCATTGTTGATGCTCACGGTTCTTTCCATTAGGGCCCGTGAAGATTCATGCGGTATCTTTTCTATTTTCCATGTACGTGGTGAAATGTCTATGATGTTGTTTACACAACACCATACCCTTGGCCAGTGCCCATCACTTCTTGTATGGTATGGTATTGATGCTAACAATTTTGACCCGTAAGATTCTCCATCCCTCTATTATTGGTGCTTTGGTGACAGTGCTAGTGAGCTATTTGCATGGCTATTCGAAAACCTCCTTGTTTTCCCTTTCAATGAATCACTGTGCTTCTATATATGTTCTTCTATTGCATTCACGGTTTGTGTAGGCTTGTGCTATATCTTGTGAATCCTCCCTCTGCCATGGTTTTTCAATACTCTATTTTCACTACTCACAACATCCGCGAGCTCTTGCACTAGTGCCGTGAATAGTGACAATAACATCACCGTTAATGCCTTGATGTTAGCTGATGACCTGGGCTGCAAGCTTCTTGTGACATTATTGAATGTGTTATCGACTTCCATGTTTCGGTGATTGTCCAGCCTGTGAACCTGATGCATCCACTATGAAGAAGCCCGAGAACATAAGATAGGGCACCATGTACTTTGAACACATTGCTCTCTATGATACCGTGAACCAAAGGAATGTACTAGATGTTCTGGTAGCTACTGGCGTATATACATAGTCTATTTTGTGGCTTTATTTGATATCTTCATGCCTGCCGTTGATATTGTAATGTTGTTACAATATTATTGAAATTATTGTGTTGTGATCAACAATATGGTATTTGATGATTGGACCACTGATCTCATAGCCACTGTTATGATGGATGTCTAATTCTTGCATAGGCCGTGAGTATGACGTATTGAATTATCTCTTGACTATATTTTCCATTCGGACTTGGGGCCGAGCTTACTGGTTGGTGGCTTTGATTGGCATTGTGTATCTACCTGTCCAGCATGGCTGTTACATATGTTTAATTTGTGACTGTTTTATATTGGTGCCATCTTCTTGTGTTGAGATGCCATGCTCGCTATTATCTCCACTGTTTTACATCTTCTTTGCTTGGCCTTAAGATGCAGATTTGGAACTCACTCATGCTATAGCAAAAAGAACCATGAAGATTTGAATACCTTTATTTTGACATGTTGGTGTATGCCCCTTGGGATGCTTACTATATGAGAATCAGATCTTCTATTACTGTAGCTACTTTGTTACTTGTAGCTTCCTTCTAAATGCATATTTGATGCTCATATTCTCTATTCTGACTTGATTGGCTATGCTCTACAAGCCCTCCCTTTACCAGTGTTTTAACCATGATTCACATGAATTGTCTTTATGATTTTTTGAATGTCCCACTGATGTTACATTATGTGGTTATTTCTTTTTTGATCATGGGTGTTCTTGGCCTATGATGTAGCCACTGCCAAGGAAATTGAGGTTTTTTTGGCATCGATTGCATCACAGGTGAAAGCCATTCATCTAGATCCCAGCATCTAGTCATTGTTGTTGAATTGACCTCTTCTGTATCTGCACATGGAACAAACACGTCAGTGAAAACATGGTGTTTCTTTTTTTTCTGGAGCCTATTCATGCACATGCCTTGAGCACATCCCTTCCCAGAGGTGTATGGCTGAGTGCATATATGCATCTTTTGAATACTATGATACTAGACATTTTTAGATCTATTGGATCTAACCCATATCTCCTCTTCTCTTCTTGCAGGTTCTGGACCACAGGAGCTCTCTGGACAGGACTAGATCCAGACACCAATACCAGGCAATGTCTGGTACCCCTATACTTCATGTTTATTATTATATGTATATCTGCACTTATTCATTCAATTCTGGCAACGGATATGCTCATGGCCTGTGTGAGCTTGGATAAATGTTCTGCTCAGTTCTTTTCCTTTTGTACAACATACTTAACATTGATACATGCATATGTAATTCTTAGATGTAGTTCATTTCCCTTTTTCTTTTCATGCACCTTGAAATGAACACAAATATTAAGAAAGACCACTAATAATTTCAAACTAGGGTGCAATAGTCTCACTTAGTAACTAGACCTCCAAAGATGAGTAAAATGCTGATAACATTTTGGTGACCTCTATTGAGTGCTTGCCTACTAAGCATCCTAACCAGTTGCCTTTAAATCCATTGGGCATAGAGTCTTAAAACCTCAAATCTAAACTTAGCCCTCAATCAAACAACCCTTCTTGCTAACAAAACCACTAACTACCGGAGATAACTACTCTGGCTTATTTGTACTCACACCAAACTGAAAACAAACTGAAGCAACACTGAAAGAAAATTGTGCCAAGGCACTTAGGAAACATAGAAAACTAAAAAAATCCTATCCTACCCTACTCTAACCAGTAACTGCAAACTGGTCCAACAAATCCATTAACTAGATTGTTGAAATAACTTCCCACTCTCCTTAGGGTATTACACTTTGCATATTTGATGCCAACAAAGAGAATATGGAATACAAAAACATATTAAACTATTTGGCATATCAACTTTTGGGATTTGTATTCCAAATAACTAACCTTGATAAGATCATCACTGTTGTCCTCCCAGGGAGGCTAATAAGGCTGAACAAGCTCCTGGTCACCAAGGAATTGACTTCTGACATCACCCTCCATTGAATCTTTGAAAATGGATATCCCATTTGAGCCCATCTGAGCTAGATATCTGATAGGACACCCCCTTGAGAGTATGAAACTAGGCCTCTATTGCTCAATGTGCATCTCACTAATAGCTTCAACATGTTGATCAAAATTTTGCCCTTCCATGATAGTATGCCATACCATTTCTTGTTCTGCAGTTAAGGGACCATCCTCTTCATCAGTTGGAGCATCCAATAGCTCATCAAAGATATCAAACTATCTCAGGTCCTTGACAATAACCGGCCCCTCCTCATGGTCCATGAAACAAGGTTCATGAGATTCATCCACCACTTTATTGCAAATAGGTACTATCATTGATTCTACAAGTGGAAAAATATTAACTTCTTGAAAAACAAACTCTTCCTCGAGAACATGCAAGCTATAATCCTTTTCAGGAAGATGAGGAATGTCAACAAGAGTGGAGTATAAAACATCAATTATCAAATCAAAATCATCTTGTTGTTCTAAGTTAGCAGCAACTATATCTTTCTTATCATAATCAGAGAGCTCAACTAGTAAATCTCGCAAGTTACCTCCTCTTTCTCAATATAGGAAGGCATCTCCTCAAATGGATCAGCTAGACTCTCGCCTTCTTCACTTGCTTTCTTATCCTTATCTACCTGCTCTAATCGATCATTATGTAATAAATCTACTTGTCCCTCATGATCATTATGAAAAAGTACACCCAAAAGACAAAAATCATCTTCTTTCTGGTGGCCTAAAATGCTATGAGGTGTTGGGGTCTCTTTAGGAATTGGCTCATAGGGCTTAATCTTCTACAGGACGGGCTCACTGTCACTTAAGAAGTCAAACCTTTTAGGTGTCTCTCCTATAGGAATAAAATGAGGTGGTTGGAAAATTGGGATAGGGTCATGAATAGGCTCTAAATATGCATGGAGATTAGGCTCCTGTTGACTAAGATTCTAAACTGAAGGAGAAATCCTAAAGCTTAGAATTTCAATAGAGGTTCTAGTGGGCTTACTAGGCAAGAAACTTGTGATTTGAACCTTGTGAGTCTCCTATCTGGTCTGCAAAGATTCTAGGTTCTCTTCAGTAGCATGAGACATCTCCTTATGGATCTCCTCCTTAAAAAGAGTTGGCATCTCGTAACCCGAATACATAGTCCATGAGGGTCTCCAAGACTGTATTAAGTCTTCATTTCCCTTTAGTGGATTTGGTGAGCTTTCTTGCATTGGGGCAGCAATGACCTCATGATCTCATTGCCTTGGTGCTTGTGCCAAAAGATTCTTAACAAACTGATCATTTTCTTCTAACTCCTTTTGGAGATCCTTCTTAGTTCTTGTAGCTGTAAGATAGATGACCCTTATTAATTCTTGATGCTCTTCAATCTTTTCTTCATGGATATTTTCTTGTGTCAAGATAAATTGGTTCTTTTCTTCAAGGGTCTGCTCATAAATTTCTATCTTTTTCTCTAGCTACAATGAGATATCTTCTTTCTGAGCCACCATCTCCATATACTGCCTTGAGAACTCCTCTTTTTGAGACCTCATCTCTACATAATATTTCATGAAATAGCTCACTTCCTCTCCAAAATTTACCAACCAGTCATTGGAGTCTTAATCTGAAGTGGTATTGGGATGATTCTAAGGATTATAATGGTGTCCCTCATAGGGTGGTTCATAGGAATGCTGCCAGGATGCTTGATGCTGGGTGGGAGGGTATGGTAGCACATGCTGGTAACTTGCTATTTGTGGGCCATTTTGGTTATATGTTGCTACTTGGCCAGCTTGATATGGCATGAATGATGGCACATGGGTAGCTTTCTCATGATATGGGGGTGATATGGAGAATATACATTAGGAATTGACATTCTTACTCATCAAATAAGCTGGTAAAAAGATATTTCCTAGAACTTATCAGTACTTGGACTGCTTAAACCAGTAGATTTATCTAAGAGTCACCATGGTGTTTGAAACAAACTACCTCTTAAAGGATGATTGCAGTGAGGATCACACCAAAATCTTAGTGAATGATGGGAAACAAAGTAATCCCATTGGGCGTGCCAAAAACTGTTGTCACTAGGGATTGCACCCAAGTATGGCTAAGTGTAGAACCTAGCAATCCCATGAAACATGGGACTACTCTTAGGTTGTGGGTAACCTATCTGAGAGTAGACCTCCAGATTAGGGGTTGGCTTCCCCTTGATTCACCTGAAACTTGACTGAACTTTGAAGGAAAAGGGAGAGAGAGTGCATGAAACTAAAACTAAAACTAAGGTGATTCACCAAACATGATAGATCCACAAATTAAAATAAAAAATTATAATGACACTTCAAATAACCTGGTAACTCACAACTTGACCCTGTCTGCCTTGACAAGAGGTACTGGTATTAAAAGAAGGGAAAAGCTTCCACAACTTAAAACCAAATACACACAAATTATAACAACAACTACAAAACACCTTCTTGAATATTCAACTTGAACAAACATGCAAAGTAAAGGATGACAAGATCACAATAACTTTGACATGAATTCAAATAGGAAAACACAGAAAATAAAAGGGATGAGAAGGAACACTATTTTATTCTCAATGAAAGGAGCCAAGTCCATCAATCTGCTTCGCTTGAGCTACAAGAATTCATCTCCAAGAAAGAGAGAATGAAGAACTAACTTCAATCACACAAGTGAGAGGTATAAAAAGAAAACCTATTTGAATTTTCATTCATGACCACAACCACCTAAAAGAAGAAAACTCTCCAAATAGGCCAATGAAGATGCTTCATAAAGTCAGATGCTAGATTTTTGAGATTATAGGGGGAGCGGAAAAAGTGGGACGCCTAAAAAAGATAGTCAAAAGAATAACCCTGCCCAATCTAAGTCATGCGCTAAAAATAGGATTCTGAAAATGGCTTATAAAAATTTCATTGTCAAAATTACAATAAAGGATAAGCCATGACTTTTACATTAAAATCCTTAACCCTATGCTAATAATTTAACATGGATTTAACTTTTATCCTAAGTCAAACAAATGACTCTCAACCCAATTAAAGGGAAAGCACATTTGATGACTCATTACATTCATTAAATTAAATCCATCTACACATAGCATATACCCTAGGATTATCTAAAACCCAACCTAATGACCTTAAAATAACCCATAAAAATCCTCACCATGCTTAATTTTTTGGATACATGGAAAAAATTAAAATGACTAATAATAAAACCTCAACCCTAAAAAAGGGGAGAAAACAATTAAATAGTCATTTCCATCAAAAACCTAGACACTGGCATTGTGGACCTTCCCATTCAACATTTGGCAAGTTCCCCTCTTCTAGTGGTAGTCTCTGCATATGCTTTTAGAAATATTTGATTGGGGCATCATGAAGTGGAGGTAGGCTTTTGATCTGCTATTCATTTCTCCATTCTTCAATTCATTGTTTCTCTATGCTGATTATGTACTGATGGCATCTCTGCATTTGCATTCGAGGGTTTTGTGCATTCACTCTTTTCCTCCATTCCTATTTCCACTGGCATCATTCTATGTGTAACTCTGTATATTAAAGTATGGTTGTGTATATGGGTTCAATTTATGCAATTTATTTCATAGCATTCTTGTCACTGCATTATGTTCACTGCCCGAGCACCATTTTAGGGCTTTATGGCTCCATGGCCTCATTCAATAACCATGAGTTATCGAGCTCATGCATATGTTTTTATTACTATTCTTCCTTTTTTTTCTATATGGCCTGTGAACATAATAGCTATTGTGGATTCTTCATATTAAAAGGGGCATTATGTACTCAAAGTTTTTCTTATTTGAGTGTTCTTCGATGCTATCTTGTTTACTATCTGCATGTTTGATATTATAGCTTATGAAACTCATGCTGATGTTGTGACCTATTGAAATGTCTAAGGCCTGTGAGCCCTATCTCCTTCCTTTCAGTTGGTTCTGTAGCCTGTGAGGTCAATGTTATCATGATTTGGTTGTTTTTTTTTAATTGTAGTGCCCATGCATTTTATCTTGATTGGTGACTGCGTAGCCGATGCTTGAAACTGGGTGTTTGGACTGTCATTTCAATGTCAATGATCTCCTTATCTCTATATCCTATGGTGCTACATAAAATGCTATCACTTGATTTAGTGATGCTATGTTTACTCTTTTATATGGCACCAGTGAGCTCGGGCTAGGCGTTGTGTACTATGGACCCGTTGCTAGCTTAGAGATGCCTTTTGAATCATAGCACCGTCATTTTGCTATGCATTTTCTCTTGGGCTACAAACGCCTCTTGCCATTTACATTGACAACCTCTAAAACTAGGGCATCCATTCCCTAAGTTTATTTGACCCTTGCAGTGTCCGTGTCATTTATTTGCATTAATATCTCTGCTTACTCTCTTTGGTGAACAAGGCATCATCGGACTAATACCTTTGGTCACTATTTATGTACAAGCCATTTTATCATGTATTATTGATTATCATGGTTCTTTGCATTAGGGCCCATGAAGATTCATGTGGTATCTTTTCTATTTTCCATGTACATGTTGAAATGTCTATGATGTTGTTTACACAACACCATACCCTCGGCCCATGCCCATCACTTCCTGTATGGTATGGTATTGATTCTAACAATTTTGACCTGTAAGCTTCTCCATCCCTCTATTATTGCTACTTTTTTGATGGCCCCAATGACCTATTTACATGGCTATTCAAAAACCTCACTGTTTTCCTTTTCAATGAATCACTGTGCTTCTATATATGTTCTTCTGTTGCATTCACGGTTTGTGCAGGCTCATGCTATAACCTGTGAATCCTCGCTTTGCCATGGTTTTTCAATGCTCTATTTTCACTACTCATGACATCTATGAGCTCTTGGACTAGCGTCATGAATAGTGACAATAACATCACCATTAATGCCTTGATGTCAGCTGATGACCTGGACATTGCGACCTTCTTGTGACATTATTGGATGTGTTATCAACTTCCATGTTTTGGTGACTGTCTAGCCCGTGAACTTGATGCATCCACTATGAAGAAGCTCGAGAACATAAGCTAGGGCACCATGTACTTTGAACTCATTGCTTTCTATGATACCGTGAACCCCAAGGAATCTGCTAGATGTTTTGGTAGCTGCTAGCATATAGACATAGTCTATGTTGTGTCTTTATTTGATATCTTCATGCCTACTATTGATATTGTAATGCTGTTACAATATTATTGAAATTATTGTGCTGTGATCAACCATATGGTTTTTGATGATTGGACCACTGATCTCATATCCACTATTATGCTAGATGTCTAATTCTTGCATAGGTCATGAGTATGAAGTATTGAATTATCTCTTGACTATATTTTCCATTCGGACTTGGGGCTGAGCTTACTGGTTGGTGGCTTTGATTGGCATTGTGTATCTACCTGTCTAGCATGGCTATTACATATGTTTAATTTGTGACTATTTTATATTGGTGCCATTTGCTTGTGTTGAGATGCCATGCTTGCTATTATCTCCACTATTTTACATCTTCTTTGCTTGGCCTTAAGATGCAGCTTTTGAACTCACTCATGCTATAGCAAAAAGAAACATGAAGATTTGAATACCTTTATTTTGACATGTTGGTTTATGCCCCTTGGGATGCTCATTGTATGAGAATCAGATCTTCTGTTACTGTAGCTACTCTATTACTTGTAGCTTCCTTCTAAATGCAGAGTTGATGCTCATATTCTCTGTTCTAACTTGATTTCCTGTGCTCTACAAGCCCTCCCTTTGCCAATTCTTTGACCATGCTTCACATGAATTATCTTTATGATTTTTTGAATGTCCCACTAATGCTGCATTATGTGGTTATTTCTCTTTTGACTATGGGTTTTCTTAGCTTGTGATGCAGCCACTGCCAAGGAAATTGAGGTTTTCCTAGCATTGACTACATCACAGGTCAAAGCCATTCATCTAGATCCCAGTATCTAGTCATTGTTGTTGAATCAACCTCTCCTATATCTACACATGGAACAAACACATCAGTGAAAACATGGTGTTTATTTTATTTCTAGAGCCTTTTTATGTAGATGCCTTGAGCACGGCTCTTCCCAGAGGTGTATGGCTAAGTGTATATATGCATCTTTTGAATACTGTGATACCAGGCATTGTTTAGATCCATTGAATCTAACTCATATCTCCTCTTCTCTTCTTGCAGGTTTTAGACCACAGGAGCTCTCTGGATAGGACTAGATCCAGACACCAATACCAAGAAATGTCTAGTACCCCTATACTTCATGTTCATTATTTTATGTATATTTGCACTTATTCATTCAATTCTGGCAATGGCTATGCTCACGGCCTATGTGAGATTGGATAAATGTTCTACTCAATTCTTTTCCTTTGTACATCATACTTAACATTGATACATGCACATGTAATTCTTATATGTAGTTCATTTCCATTTTTTCTTTCATGAACCTTGAAATGAACACAAATATTAAGAAAGACCACTAATAATTTCAAACTGGGGTGCAGTAGTCTAACTTAGTAACTAGGCCTCCAAAGATGAGTAAAATTCTGATAACAGTTCTTAAAAAAGGTTTGAGGGCCCACACTAGAGCTGTAGAGTCTGTGGCTAAGGAGGTGCACCTAGATATGTACTCTACCATTACCTCCATCGTGACTCAGGTTGACCAATTATCATCTAATTGTGTGGTAGGTACATTCTATGATCTCGTACAATCCTAGTTGGTGATCAGTCAGATACTTTTTATGATCCTTACATCCACTACCAGCTCCCCATGCTTGATGATATAGAAAGAGAGCTTAAGGATCATATGCGTGCAATGAGCTCCATGTTAGTAAGTGATTTCCTTGATGGTTATCAGGGCTACTCTATATTGCATGGGGTCATTTTGAGTGAGATTCCTGCATTCATTAAACGAGTGGTTAGGAGATCCTCCACTACTAGCAACCAGGGACATGGAGATGCATAGGAAGGTACTTATAGATAGGAGGAAATTTTGATACGTCCTACAACATCATGATAGAGTGTGGTTGATCCTACACCTCTGTAGAAGACACTTCCTTGAGAGCAGACACCTCCAATACAACGGACTCCTACAGCCTCAAGATTTTAGTCTAGGCTCTCATCTCTTCTTATGGATGACACCATTGATCCTGATGGTGCATCCTTACACTCTTTTGAGTTATCAGATAGTGGATGTGCATTTCAACAAATATATTAGGTAAGAAATCAAATTTTAATTTTCATGAAATAATTATATATATATATATATATATATATATATATATATATATATATATATATATATATATATATATATATATATATATATATATATATATATATATATATATATATATATATATATATATATATATATATATATATATATATATATATATATATATAGAGCTTGCAACTATATATTTTTTTAAATATATAGTTTATATATGTTTAAATATATTATGTATAGGAGATTACAATTGCTTCCACATACGAGGATTTACAGGCACCCGCTGATCTGATTCATCAGGAGACACGTAAATTAATTTATTTTGAAAAACATGTACACGCATTTTTAATTTTTTTTCAAGTTTAACTATATATTTCAAAATTAAGTATTTATTCTTGTTAGATAAAATAAATTCTAACGCATGGAATTTGTGTATGTTTGTACAAACCCCTCAAGAAGGTGGAGGATTGGATGCAAGACTAGGTAGTGAGGGCACCTTGAGTTAGAGTTTCATATTGTGGATACATTTCTATGTACCTCTTGGTTCTGGTTACTTCAGGCATTATGTTTTTGATATTATGTTGTGGACATTGAACTATTTGATACATTTCAATATTGTGGATCTACATTTCTATTATGTTGATACATTTCTAGATACATTTTTGATACATTTCTATGTTGTGGACATTGATCTATTTGACACATTTCTATGTTGTGGATCTACATTTATACGTTGTTGATAAATTTATCTAGATACATTGTTGATACATTTGTATATTGTGGAAATTGATCTATTTCATACATTTCTATGTTATCGCTGAGATCTACATTCATATGTTGATACATTTCAATGTTGTTGATATGTTTCTACATACATTGTTGATACATTTCTATGTTGTGGACATTTATATTTAATACATGTGTTTAGATATATATATATACATATATATATATATATATATACATATATATATATATATATATACATATATATATATATATATATATATATATATATATATATATATATATATATATATATATATATGTATATATATATATATATATGTATATATATATATATATATGTATATATATATATATATATATATATATATATATATATATATATATATGTATATATATATATATATATATGTATATATATATATATATATATGTATATATATATATATATATATGTATATATATATATATATATATCTGTGTGTGTGTGTGTGTGTGTGTGTGTGTGTGTGTGTGTGTATACATGGACTCATTTTAAAAGCTTAATTTAAATCATGTAAATTAAGATAGAATATTTATATTAAAATAAATGACATATCTAGGTCATTTAAGTATTGATTTAATAATTGTGCAATCAATGATATTTATAGTTAAGAAATATTTCACAATTAAATTTTCATATATATAAGTAATCTATTTAAAATAAGACATGGAATATATATAAGGTCAATATATATTAAAAATATAGGTCTTCATTTCAAAGTTAACTCAATGTATATAACCAATTTATCTTAACTAATGACATATAATAAATGACGTCTATCTAAGCTGTATTGAAATCAATGGCATATAAAATATGTATCAAGCCACTAAATTTTCATATATAAGTAATGTATCATAAGGGGTCCTAATGTTTTATACAACAATTTAGGACCCGTTAGTACCTAATAAGACATGTTGGGACCTATTAAGATACATTACAACCTATTAAGGAATATTAGGACCTACTAGGACCCCTTAGGTCTCCTTAAGACGCATAGGGGTCCTAAGTGGTACTAATGTATCATAAAGGGTCCTAATGTGTCAAATGGCCATTTAGGACTTACTAGTACCTAAACAGACACCTTATGACCTATTAAGAAACATTAGAACCCACTAAGACTCCTTAGGTCCCCTTAAGACACATAGGGACCTCCTAAGTGATACTAATGTATCATAAGGGGTCCTAATGTGTCCTATGACCATTTAGGACCCATTAGTAGCTAATACGACATGTTAGGACATATTAAGACACATAAGAAACTATAAATAAACATTAGGACCTACTAGGACCCCTTAGGTCCCCTTAAGACACATAGGGGTCCGAAGTGGTACTAATGTATCACAAGGGGTCCTAATGTGTTGAATGACCATTTAGGACCCATAAGTACCTATTAAAATACATTAGGACCTATTAAAACACATTAGAACTTATTGAGGAACATTAGGATCTACTAGGATCCCTTAGGTCTCCTCTTAAGACACATAGGGGTCTTAAGTAGTACTAATGTGTCATAAGGGGTCCTAATATGTCCTATGACCATTTAGGACCCCTTAGTACCTAATAAGACATGTTAGGACCTATTAAGACACATTAGGACCTATTAAGGCATATTAGGACCTTTATAGGACCCCTTAGGTCCCCTTAAGACACATAGGGGTCCTAAGTGGTACTAATGTATAATAAAGGGTCCTAATGTTTTGTACGACCATTTAGGACCCATTAGTACCTAATAACACATGTTAGGACCTATTAGGACACATTAGAACATATTAAGGAACATTAAGACCTACTAGGACCCCTTATGTCCCCTTAAGACACATAGGGGTCCTAAGTGGTACTAATGAATCATAAGGAGTCCTACGATGTTGAACGGCCATTTAGGACCCATTAGTACCTAATAAGACATGTTAGGACCTATTAAGACACATTAAGACCTATTAAGGAACATTAGGACTTACTAAGATTCCTTAGGTCCCCTAAAGACACATATGGGTCGTAAGTGGTACTAATGTATCATAAGGGGTCCTAATGTGTCCCATGACCATTTAAGACCTATTAGTACCTAAAAAGACATGTTATGACCTATTAATATGCATTAGGACATATTAAGGAATATTAGGACATACTAGGACCCCTTAGGTCCCCTTAAGACACAAAGGACCTAAGTGGTACTAATGTATCACTTGGGGTCCTAATTGTTGGCATTAAGCAGAATTGCCACTAGTGACAACACTTATTTGCGTTCTTAGTGCAAACCGAGCAGACAGTACAAACCGAGTAGACAGTGCAAACCAAGCAGACAGTGCAAACCGAGCAGACAGTGCAAACTGAGCAAACAGTGCAAACTGAGCAAACAGTGCAAACCGAGTAGACAATGCAAACCAAGCAGACAGTGCAAACCGAGTAGACAGTGCAAACCGAGGAAGTTAGTACAAACCGAACAGGACAGTGTAAACTGAGTAACATCATGTCTACCGAGTCACGAGTATTTACCGAGTTCAAAACCTACCGAGTGATCAGTATGAACCGTGCCTTCACTTCTACCGAGTGCATGACGATGCCGAGTAATGCAGTGGACGCCGAGTATCAGAAAGTCACCGAGTCAGTTTGCAGGAACCGTGTAACCATACTTGGGCCGACTTAGTAACACTTATGTTTATTTGTCAAGCCGACTTTGTAATTGTAATTGTAATTAATTGTTTAAAACTTGTATATAAACAATGTTGTAAAAATGTCAAGAAGCATGTATGAAGAATATATATGTGAAAGAGAAAGAAAGGCAGAGATAAGCGAATTACAGAAGGCTTCAGCAGTATAAGGAACAGCAAAGACAAATTCATCACAGAAGGTGATCAGTACATCAGCGAATCTCAATCAGCAATCCAGTTGCAAAGCAAGAGATCTACTGTTTCATCCTAACAGGTGAATCAGTACTAAATCCTTTAACCGGGTAGACTTAACAGTCTTTTGTAAAATCTCTTTACCGAGTGCATACTTCATTGTATGTTTTGTAAATCCTTTAACAGGGTGGATTTAGCAATCCTTATTGCTCCTAACAGGGTAGATCATCAGAAGTGATCAAATTGTAAGCCTTAACCAGCCAACTTTATTCTGCAGTATTAAAGCTTTGTGGGTTTCATCCCCACCCCAGTTTTACTTTCTTTTGGAAGGTTTCTGGGTAACCAAATCTATGTGTCATTATTGTGAATGCTTTTAAGTTTCATGCTTTCTGTATGCAAAGGTTAAAGTGAATTACATGTTAATACTTTTGTAATTGAAAGAAAATTTGGAGTTACTGATTCACCCCTCCCCTCTCAGTAACTCAATTAATTCTTGAATATTTCCAACAATTGGTATCAGAGCAGCATTGGTTCTCAAGATAAAGCTTAACTAGCCTGAGCAAAGATCCAGGACAATGGAGGTATTCAAACTGAACAAGGTGATTGAAAATGAAAAGCTAGATCTGGAAATGGCCATAGCTAAACTCAAAGAAGCAAAAGAACATCTTTCCCTATCCCTAAGAAGAAGGAAGGAACTTGCAAATCAGATGAATGATCAGAATTACATTGAAGAAAAGATTGAAGAACTTTTTCCCTCAAATAACTCAGATGAAGCAAACAATGCTGTCAAAGAACTCCTAGAAAAGAATGGGTCTCTGCAGGAAGAAGTGAGAAAATTAAAAAGAGAACAAGAGCTACACTCTACAAGATTCTGTGAGATCTTGGAACAAAGAAACAAGTTGAAAGATGAATTAGATGGAAGAAACATTGAAGTCCAAAATAAAACCCTTCAGCTAGAAAACCTAATTGATCAGATCTCTCATACAAATGAGGAAATTCTGAATCTAAGATCAGAAATAGAAAGCACAAGAGAAGAACTAAGATCTGAAAAGGAAATCAATCTAAGATTGGTGGATGACCTAAACACTGAAAAACAAATTAATGAAGGAATGCTGAAAAGTCAAGAAGACTTGAATCAGCTGTATGAGCGAAATCTTCATAGGCAAAAAGGAAAAGAAGGACTTGGATACAAAGGAGAAGGTGAATCTTCTAAGCAAGAATTCAATGGAAAATGTTACAACTGCAATCAACCTGGTCACAAAGCAAATGAATGCAGGGAAAAACCTAGATTTAGAGGCAATTGTCACAAGTGCAACAAACAGGGTCACAAGGCATCCGAGTGCAGATCCAAGACATTTAATCCAGCAGAACAAATTATGAAAGAAATGTTTGGATGGGACTACAACACCTGATGTAGATGTCATTAATGTGGAGAATATGGACACATTAGCATGAATTGCATAAAACATCATCTAAGGAAAAGAGATACTACCGTAAGATGCTTCAAATGCACTAAACTCGGTCACATAGCCAGAAACTGCATGAATGCTAGTGAAGTTGAAGATGGAAAGAAGAATGAAGCAACTAAGGTCAGGAAACAGGTGAGACAAAAATGGATTCCCAAAGCTACCGAGCAATCTAGTCCAAGTAATGGAATGGATGGCTCTACCGACTCAAACTAAATTTCCAAGGAAGCACTGGAACTGTATTCTCATAGACCAATCTCAAGCAGTTCCAGAACTAAATTAAAAGAAAGATCTAAATCAGCATACAAGATGCAGTAAGATCACCGAGTAAGGTCAGTATCAGTCTTCACCGAGCAAGGTCGGTATCAGTCTTCACCGAGCAAGGTCGGTACCCATCTTTTAGAGCAAGGTCGGAGCAATATGAATTCTTGAGTTCACCGAGTTGCGAAGTCTTTACCGAGCAATTAATTCTTAGTGGGTGACAGTCTGTCAGAATTCATACCCTAATTTGTACTAAGCATTAATGACAGAGTTGTAAACAAAAAGCAAGTAATCGAACTCATTCTTCACCGCGAACCTTTAGCACTTTGAGAGCAGAAAATTTCAAGAGCAACCCAGCGATTCAATACCTTTGCGAAAGGAATTTTCTGTGAGCTACCATGGCATCATCCAGCACTTCAGCAAAGAAAGGATCTGATATGTTAGTCCAAGGGGAGTGGAAAGCACCAGATTTCAAGATCGTGCCCACAATTGCAGTAGCCCTAGATCTGAATGGAGCTCAATCTCAGATTCCTCCTAAGGTACTACTTATTAACGATATCTACAATCATTTCAACTGTTCAATTCATGAAATGGGGAACCTAGAACTAGATATTGTGCATGAAGAACTGTGTGTGGATGGTATTCTGAAACCCGAGCACAAACATGTGGAAGATAAAGGTTTATTTCACATTGCACATCTACCTCGAAACTTTTGAGATAAATGGGTTAGATATATTCTCAGCCGTGTACATGATGGCAAGATTTGGCTTGAGCAACCTATAGAGATCACAAAGAAGATGATTCATCAAATCACCGGTCTTCCCATGTTGAACAAAGCTAAAACTACCAAAACCCTAGGTCGGACGGAACTAGAGAAGAGAACCCTAGCCGAGTGGGACGGTAGAGGCATGAAAGTTAGCAGCATTACCGATGCTGAACTGAAGTTTGGCACACACATTATTGCCCATAAGATTTACAGTTCTAGTCGACAGAACAGTGTCTCCTATGAAGCTATTGATCTAGCATACAAAGTGGTCAAGAATAACTTAACATTTGACCTAGCAGACTTATTGTTAAAGCAGTTTAACAAAAATATGGAAAGCATTAAAACTTCCAAAAACAATCCATGTAAGTTTGGATCCTTGTTGGTCTGTTTATTCTTCTATGTTCTGAAATTCTTCCCTTCTAAAGGAAAAGTTGTATGGAGAAAAGATGTGCCAGTCCTCTATGAAATAAATGAATACATCTCAGAAATGGGTGAGAATTTTGAAAGCATCATGGATAATTATTTTGAGTCCTTCAAAGAGAAAATAAATGACGGATTCTGGATTCCACTAAAGTTGGTGGAAGATTACAAAGATGACATTTGTTTTATGGTGGATTGTGATAATGTATATATTCAAGCAGTTAAACCAAGGACTGTATATGTAAAACCTCTTCCTTATGAGGTAAATATTGATGAAACCAAGGATATCATTGAAGCTCTTCTTAATCAGCCTGTCAATCCCAAAGCTCCATATTTTGGAACATATGATGAAGCTAAGGTGAGAATTGAACTAAGCATAAAGCTTCCACAGGCGGTAAACAAAGGAAAGAAGAGGATAGCCAAAATGCAAATGATAACCGAGGACAAAGAAGAAAAAGATGAAGAAGAAGAGGAAAAGGATGAGAAAATAGAGGAACCAGAACCAGCAAAGAAGAAAGGAAAGGTATTTATCACTAAGGCACCTAAGCCTCCTACTGCTGTATTTACAAGAAGAAATACAAGAGGCAAGGCAGACAAGGCAGATAAAGACATAGTATTCAAAAGGCCTCCTCTAAACCTTCAAGAAAAGCTCAAACTCTTTAGAGACGGATCAGGATCTGGAGTAAGTAACATAAAATCCTTAAAATATGAAACCAGATCGGAAATAGAACAGAAGAAAATAGAAGATGCTGTTATTGAAAAGATGGGATAGTGGAAATACTCTCCTGAAGAAATAGCCCCACAGGTTCCAACAGTTCTATTAAATCCAATAAAAATGAGATGGAGCAATGCAAAGAAAATGGTGATAGACATATTTGATCAAAACCTGAGACAGTTGATGCTGAGCTTGAAAAATGATGAAGTAAAGAAGGCATTAAAAGAAAATGAAAATAAGATGACATTGAAGTTCAATACTTGTTTGATTTTGATCAACAATATTGAATCGGTTGTGAAGGCTGCAAATGCTGCATGGAAGAACATATACCACCTACACCAACTGAGTATTGAAACAGTCATAATAAAAGATATTGAAGATGATAGTGATGAACAAGAAGAAGACATTGAGGTAGATGATACTGTGAGGATAGCAGCAGAAGTCATTGCATCCCTTCCTACCTCTCCAGTAAAAGTTTCTACATCCAGCCCGGAGACGCCTTCAAGCATGGTTGTGACAACTTCTACATTTGTCCAATCATCCTTAGCAACAACAGAAGCAGCTACCATTTCTTCTACCGAGCTGCAGTCTCCTACATCATCAAGTTTTCCAGCAGTAAGTTTTCCAGTTTTTGAATCTTCAAGTGTAAATATCTTAAGTTCTCCAGTAGAAAGTATACCAGTCTCTATAGCCAGCCCTACTTTATCTACTATCACTACTACCAAAGCATTAAGTACAGATAAGCCTAAGGCTCTACCGAGTATAAAATTTTTGGGTAAAAATATAGTAGAGGATATAGACCTAGATGAAGAGATAGAAATTTCTACATTAGATTTTGCAAATCTTTCAGCGGACCAAATGCAAAATATAGGTGCTATCCTCCAAAGGAAAGCAAAACAAAAGAAAATTAAAGAGGAAAGAGACAAGGAATATCAAATCATCAAGGATGCTAAGGACATCTTGTCTGATGCATTAGGCATTAAAGTAGACTCCTCCCAACATGTTTTGTTACAATTAGCAGAAGCAGTTGAGAAATACAATGAGGATTCATCCGGGATAGAAAAGTTAGTTGAAAGAGCCGAGAAGAGATTCAACAATAAAGTGCTTGAGCACATTGCTCAGCACATAGGTATTAACCAAGTGGAATTGTCTTCAGTTTTGTCTAACATTGAATCTATCTATTTGAATGCTACCTCTCTTTTGGCCAGATTGTGCAATATTGCCGAGTTCACAAAGGATGTTAAGGATAAAATGAATAAAATGGATGAGGATATGAAGATTAGCATACAGAAGCTGCAACTTGAACCAAGTTCAAGCTCTGCTCATCACATGAAAATCTCACACCTATCAAATATGCAGTCTGATCTACTGAAAGAAGACACAAGGATCCGGTCCACACTGCTAGACATCCAACACATGATCCTTCCCATCATGAATACAATGTATAAGCACATTGAACATTCCAAAACATTGATTCATGAAAATCAGTTCTCTATAGCAGATCACATGATTGAACTCTCTGCAGAAGTCCAAATTGCTATACAAACATGTAAGATCCTGCAAGAAAGTTGGGATAGAACCCTGGCACTAATAATGAAGGTACATTCTGATTTTCTATCAAATTTTGGATTCTCTCTGTAAATAACTTGTATATGCACCTTTGGCATTATCGTCAAAAAGGGGGAGATATGTATAGAAGGAGAGATATGTATAGAAGAAGTTTTGTATAAGAAACAGTTAGCACATTGAAAGGGGGAGACAATGTATAAAGCCCTATAACAAAGACAAATTTTGAAAAATCAAAATAAAACTCAGCATGATTCATGTATATAAGTTTTGGCCAATAAGTGTTTTTGTCACTAATGCCAAAGGGGGAGATTGTTGGCATTAAGCAGAATTGCCACTAGTGACAACACTTATTTGCGTTCTCAGTGCAAACCGAGCAGACAGTGCAAACTGAGCAGACAATGCAAACTGAGCAGATAGTCCAAACCGAGCAAACAGTGCAAACCGAGCAGACAGTGCAAACCGAGCAGACAGTGCAAACCGAGCAGACAGTGCAAACCGAGGAAGTTAGTACAAACCGAACAGGACAGTGTAAACCGAGTAACATCATGTCTACCGAGTCACGAGTATTTACCGAGTTCAAAACCTACCGAGTGATCAGTATGAACCGTGCCTTCACTTCTACCGAGTGCATGACGATGCCGAGTAATGCAGTGGACGCCGAGTATCAGAAAGTCACCGAGTCAGTTTGCAGGAACCGTGTAACCATACTTGGGCCGACTTAGTAACACTTATGTTTATTTGTCAAGCCGACTTTGTAATTGTAATTGTAATTAATTGTTTAAAACTTGTATATAAACAATGTTGTAAAAATGTCAAGAAGCATGTATGAAGAATATATATGTGAAAGAGAAAGAAAGGCAGAGATAAGCGAATTACAGAAGGCTTCAGCAGTATAAGGAACAGCAAAGACAAATTCATCATAGAAGGTGATCAGTACATCAGCGAATCTCAATCAGCAATCCAGTTGCAAAGCAAGAGATCTACTGTTTCATCCTAACAGGTGAATTAGTACTAAATCCTTTAACCGGGTAGACTTAACAGTCTTTTGTAACATCTCTTTACCAAGTGCATACTTGATTGTATTTTTTGTAAATCCTTTAACAGGGTGGATTTAGCAATCCTTATTGCTCCTAACAGGGCAGATCATCAGAAGTGATCAAATTGTAAGCCTTAACCGGCCAACTTTATTCTGCAGTATTAAAGCTTTGTGGGTTTCATCCCCACCCCAGTTTTACTTTCTTTTGGAAGGTTTCTGGGTAACCAAATCTATGTGTCATTATTGTGAATGCTTTTAAGTTTCATGCTTTCTGTATGCAAAGGTTAAAGTGAATTACATGTTAATACTTTTGTAATTGAAAGAAAATTTGGAGTTACTGATTCACCCCTCCCCTCTCAGTAACTCGGTTAATTCCTAAATATTTCCAACACTAATGTGTCCTACGATCATTTAGGACCCATTAGTACCTAATAAGAAATGTTAGGACCTATTAAGACACATTTAGGACCCATTAACTAGTACCATCAAAACAATTTAATCAATCTTACATATATATACATGTATATAATTTAAAAAACATTGTACCATCTAAATTATTAAATCAATCAAGACATATATATAGCTATGCTTAAAAAATTAAACTATTGAACCAAAACCATGCATATATAGCTATATAAAAAAACCTTTGAACCATCAAAGCCATTGAACCAATCGTGCATGCATATATATATAGCTATATAAGAAAACCAATGAACCATCAAAATATAAAAGCATAAATATGATCAAAAAATATATATCCATTCTTAGTTCAAACTATATATGAGCTGAAAATCTAGTTCAAATATGAATGTATGAGCTACAAATACAAATTTATCCTAAAGCTCATCATACATATAGTCTAGATAATCTACCTTTTATTACCTCTAAATTTTTTTCATGTTCTTCAATAGACAACCTCCACTTTTGGTTGCCATGTCCTTTTTTTGAAAATGTCTCAAATTGCAACTCTATCTCTATAACCAAGTGACTATAATGTATAACTCTTTGCCTATACATGTATTCAATAAATTGGACTCCATTTTTGTCAATCCTCATTTGCTGATAATAGGTACCCTCAATAACAACTGAACCAATTGGATATGACTATCCATCACCATCTACAATTACTTCTGGCAACTTGCATTTCACTTTTGTACATCTTAGTAGATAATAATCTACACCTTCTATATTCTTAAGATCCACAACCATAGCAAAAATATCACCTATACAAGTGAATCATGCATAAATTAAAAATATTATTAAGATCTCTCAAATTTGAACATCAATCAAGTGATATAAATTAAAATTAAATAAAGGAACATGTATATGCACACACCTATAACAACTAAATCAAAAACATGTTCATAACCGATTGAATATATAGGATCATGAATGTCTATGTCATTGTCATCATATTCATAAGAAGGCATTGTGATGAACTCTTTCATATCCCATTGTGAAACATACCCATTTACAATATTCTCACATCCCCTTATTGCACTGTTGTCAACACAGTCATTACAAAATCATGATTTAACTCTTAATTGAATCAATGGTGGCTTGTAGTGTCTTGAAGTTATCACTTGATGTAAAATTCTAATACTAACAATTGATTGAGAATTTTAAGGATTAGATCGATCAATATCTACAATAAAATATGAGATTTTTAGATAAACAATTGTGATAAAGGTGAAATGACTGTTGGAAATATAATTGGGAAATTGCGATACTGAGAGGGGGGGTGAATTAGATATCACCTACTAATTCATTTTGATATGAATAAAACATTGGCATAGCATCAACAATACTTGATCATAACAAAATAACTAACATAATAAGTAGCATCCATGAAAGTACTCATAACACAATTGATCATTTTGGTTACCCAGAAACCCTTGAAAGGTAAAACTAGGGTGGGGATGACACCCACAAATATTCACTACTACAGTAATAAATTTTCATGTTAGGGCTTACAAAATTTGATCAAAACATGATCTACCCTGTGAGGATTCTACCCTGTTAAGAGCTAAAAGACTTATACAGTCTACCTTGCTAAAGGATTTGAAACTTACAACAAAGTAAGCACTCAGTTAAGAGATTAAAAAAAGTCTGTTAGGACTACTCGGTTAAGAGATTTACCCTGATACACTGGTTAGAATGTCTCAGTACCTGATCTTTTGGTTTGCACTATATGCAGATTATAGATCTTCTCTTTACTGTATTATATTGATATCTTCTATCAGATTTATCTCTATTCTGTCCTTTCACTGCTTAGCTCCGTCACTGAATTTTGTCTGAATGCTTCACTTCTCTTAATGTGCCTCTCTACTCATTCCCTTCACATTCTCTATCTTTCACTCTTACACATTTTAGGGTTTAGATCTTAACCTTATATAATTAGCAAAACATCTTCATGATTCAAGATCTATGGTTCAGATTAATTCCTTTTGCTACTTAAGCCTTACTAATATTTGATTGGCTCTAAGTATTACATAGGGATCAATGATTGCAAAATATATTTGTAATCACCTCCGTAATTACCTCAACAAACAAAACACAAAACATGAATGTCGCCCAAAATGATTTACCTCGATCATTGTGCCATAAAAAACTCATATGTCATTTTTGGCTAACTCAGCAAATGTAGTTCCTAATACTCAGCATTCACTATGCTCGGCATATGTTGATATCTTTGTCGCTCAGTAATCATTGCATATATGACTCAGCAAAACTAGACTCGACATAATACAAAAATACATAGTGACCATAACTTTACTCGGCAATACTACTGCTCAGTAAGTATACATTACATAACTCAGCCTTTACATAATGACTTAGTCGCAGTGATGACCGACCATCATTTCCTAGATAAATGACTAAGTGTGGGTCACTAATAGTCAACAAAACTTATAGATATCTACAATCTCCCCCTTTGACATTAGTGGCAAAAACACTTTGTCATGACATTACACTTGTATTTACAAAAGTATGTAGTATTAGCAGAATACTCCCCCTAAGATATATATAAATTCAAAATTTTGTTACCTTTCCTTTGTCATGTCATGTCATTTGAATTCCCCCTTGATTTTGACACTACAAATTTCTTCTGGAGTGGGGATCTCAAAGTATTTCTCCAAAAATGGTTTATGCAGCATCATGACCATGTGTAGTGCAGTTTCCCATTCTCCTGCAACAATAGTTAAAACTTCTAACTGCACTTCTAGCTCGACAGCTAGATTGATTAGGCTCTCGACAGTAGATAGATTCAGATCCTTCTAGGTTAAGTTTCTAGCCTTGACCCAATTTCTTTGTATGGCCTCCAAGTGAGGTGTTAAAATTGCTTGCATAGAAAGTAGACAGGATCTTATCTTTCCATCATTAGCCATCAGTTCAACTATCCTACCTTGTGTATGCATTATCTTGGCATAATGTTTGGAACTATTTTCTGCATCCATGCTTAAGGACTGACTAGTGGATTTGAGTTCTTGCTGTGGGTCATCAACTAGTCATTGGTTATCATCAGTGAACTGTTCTATATTGAAAAGTTTGGTAAGCAGAGAATGTGCATTCACAACTACTTCTTCGATCTGTGTTACCAAAGTGGAAAGTGTGACCCATTTCACTGCGATCTCGATAGATACTTTCTCTAGCATCTTGGTCTCGAACTTTCTTTCCGACCACTCAAACAGCTTATCACTTGCGCTACTTGCTTCATTAGTTACTTTCTGAACAATATGTACAAGTTGTTCCAATATGGGAGTAGAACTATTTACATCTAACAACTCATAAACATCATTAAATATGTCTTTAATTTCATACAGAACCTGCTTCTGCTGATGTTCTCTTCTCAATTCTTCTTGTCTTCTCTTCCTTGTCAATAAATCTTTCAATATTTGCATCTTCTCATAAGATAAATTATCATAATCCCATTTAGGAATAACAATAACTTCATCAATGGTTACCTCTAGGGAAAAGACTTCCATTTTCTGCTTCAATGCCTTCTTCGGTGTGGTCGCACTCAACATTTGTACAAGAGCTTGTATTGCTTCTTGTTCTGTAGGCTCCTATACCTCAATAGCTTTGTCTTTTACTTCTTTTTCTTATGTTCCCTTATCCTCCACATGAGGACTATTATCTTTTTCTTTGAGCTTCTCTTCTTTAGCTTGTTGTAACTCCTTGGTAGATGTGGGTTGATTTGCTGGTGCCGACTGATCTTGTTCCTCGGTAGTGCTTTTACTGGCTAACATGTCAACTATAACAACTGTAGGTTTGGTGTGGGTAGTGTTAATAGTTGATGTCTCATCAATTGTTGTATAATCTTTGACTTGCAAAAGTATAATATTACTGCTTGGCAAAGATGTGTCTTTTTCTTCCTCAGTCAATACCTGATTCTTTTCTTGGTTGGGGGCTTGACAATTACTAGCTTTTTACCTTTCTTCTTTTCTACTTGAGCCTCTAATTTTTCAAATTTTCCCGAATATCTTTATTCTTATTTTGATCGTTGCTTGGCATAGGTGATCTAAAATCTTTCTTTAGGTGACCTATCTTATTGCACTTGTAACATACCATGCTTTCATTCATCCAACTTTTAGATTTTCCTCTGAAATGAGTCTTCATACAATTTTCTCCAATGTGTCCATATTTTCCATAGTAATGATAGTTGTACCAAGTGTTATAATCCCAATTGTATAAGTTATTCTTCATAGGTGACTTAGTCTGTTCATTTGATGACCATCTAGGTTTAGATCTGTATTCAAATGCTCTATGCCCATACTTCTGACAGTTGAAATAATTACCTTGAAACTTAGGTGAGGTAGATGGATTACTGACCTTAGACCAACATTCATGTTCCCAATGTCCATGTTTCTTATAGTTAAAGAAATGCCCATTGAACTTAGGTTTAGGATCAAACTTACCATGTTTTCTTCTACACATGTCGGTTGTAAGTCCCATTTTTCCATAATGATGGCATGTGGGCTTGTTGTTCTTTGGTTTTTCTAATGTTGGCAGGGGTGAGACTCGATTCCACTTGTGCTAGGGTGCTCTCTCTTATTTTTTTTCTATATTAAGAGCATATTCCCATTTTTGTGCAACCCTGTTGCTTAACTCCTTAGGGATTTGGTTCTCCAACTGAATAGGTAACATCTTGAAAATGCAAAGCATTTCAAGAATAACATCTTCAACCTTTTCTTTTTCTATTCAACTACTTCACAAAGTCTGACAGATTGAATTTCCTCTTCTCTCCTTAGATATCTGATGTCATCATTTAGTATGGCATTTTTCTCCAGTAGCTCTTTTATGGCTTTGTCACTTTCTGCAAAGTTTCCATTATCAAATAGTCTAGTGGTATCCTCTTCTTGATATTGTGACTCATTTTGCTGAATAGAAATTTCTCTCCTTCTGCTCAAGGATTTCTTTAGTTCGATTATGGCTGCTTCCAGTTGTTGTAATGGAAGTTGTACATCAATCTTCTGATTCTCTATGACCTTTCCCAGCTTATAGACTTCCATCTCAAGATCTTTTCTTCAAGTGGTTAGAATTTCTATGAGAAACCTTGTAGCTCTGATAATCTTAGGGGGAGTATTCTGCTAATACTATGTACTTTTGTAAATACAAGTGTAATGCCATGACAAAGTGTTTTTGCCACTAATGTCAAAGGGGAAGATTGTAGATCTCTATAAGTTTTGTTGACTATTAGTGACTTACACTTAGTCATTTATCTAGGCAATGATGGTTGGTCATCACTGCGACTGAGTCATTATGTAAAGGCCAAGTTATGTAATGTATACTTACCGAGCAGTAGTACTGCCGAGTAAATTTACATTACATAACTCAGCCTTTACATAATGACTCGGTGACAGTGATGACCAACCATCATTGCCTAGATAAATGACTAAGTGTGGGTCACTAATAGTCAACAAAACTTATAAAGATCTACAATGACTTCATGACATTTTAAAATAATTTGAGTTCAAATGTTTTTACCTTTCACTTCCCAAAAATAATGTTTATTGTATTTTGTGTCCCAAATAGAAAAATGAGTTCAACACCATTTAACTATTTTATTTGAATTCTCTATCATGTTACCTACATAGAAGAAACTTTTTAGTTTAAATAAAATGAAAATTGAAGAATGTACTTACACATTAAAAACTAAACATCATTTGTACCTTAAAGTTCATGTTGCCAGAGTGCATGCTTCACACATGATCCCGCTCCATCATGCTCTCCTTTTCTATGTCCACTTTCAAAGAATTTCCAAAGAAACTTAACATTGTGTCTTGCATGTTACATGGCTAACCAATTAAAGGCTTTGCAGACTTAAATTATCCTACACAATAAAGTTATAGACACATATGTATAAATAATCATTTTTAACAAAAATTTATAAAGTTCAAAATTATGCATATAGTAGAATTGAATAAGATAATGTACTTACATGCAAAACCATCACACCAAATCTAGTGTTGTGAAGCATTTATCTCGCGATTCAAAATATATTGAAAAAAATTCCAAAAAAATGAGCCACATAGCTCCTATCATGTATCCTATCATCACTGATATAGAAATGAACCTCCTTGATGATAATGCATTCATTGCAATCAATAATTTTGTACCTCATCCAAATCAAATTGTGCATGTCTATAGGTCACTTGGACAAATATTGCAACTTGTTCAAAATGATAATATTTAAAGCTTGGAGCTCTAATTGAGGGGAAAATGTATAGTTCTCAGAAACATCTACAATTGAAAGAATACAAACAGATGGAAAACAATTTTTGAAATCACAAAATTGTTTAGCTTGTCATCGTGCACCATGAAAATAATGGATATGTGGATAAATCATAGTGTGAAATTTTTTCATAAACTCAAGGTAGGGAAATTCACTCTCCTTCAATGTAATTTTTTTGGATTCCTCTCCTATCTTGGTTTGGTATGTCTCATATTCAAATCTCTTCCATGAAATTGGTATTGGAGAATCAATATTCTCAATTTGCAATAGAAATTTCTGCAAATGTCCACAATCAATGCATTCACTTTTTATACACTAGACATTAAAATCATCTGAATCATTTGGTATAGCACATAGAATGGACTTCACAAATTGTTTCATACTTCCTAGGACGAGCGTATCTTGATTAAGTATTGTAATAACTTTTTTATATGATTGTATGTATAGATGAAACTCAATATGATTTCAACAAAAAGTTTCACAAACCTTATTTATGCATACAAAGAAAGGGCTAAACATCTCAAACATTCTTTGACCTATTTTCACATCTGGAAATTATTTCTTGAATGCTTCAAAATGTTTACTTTGGGCTCCATTTATAAAATGTTTTGGATGTTCAACTTTTATATGGGTTTCATCATCTTTCAGCTTTAGAGTGTCCCTTCTATGGGAAGTAACACAAGAGTTCCTGATCCAATATTCAACAACACATGTTCTTACATCTTTGAGAATTATATCTTTTGGACGAAGTCTACAAATATATACCCAGTTCTTTTCAATTTTCAAATCTAACATATTTCTCCTCATAATGTATCTTTGAACAGTTCTTCTAGATACATTTAGTAATTCATAAATTTCTTTAACTTGTCTTCTATGCATCAACTTCTTACTCAAGATCATAGTCATAAATGATCTAGGCATAGAAATTGAATCAGGTTCTTGATCTTTTTTATTAACAAGATTCAATGCATCTCGTAAATTTTCAATTACTATTTCTTTTACTTGACCTCCTCTTCTTTTCTTATTATCAAACCCAACAACTCCAAAACTAGATTCATTTGTCTTTTCCTGAATAACTTGGCAAATAATATTTCTCTTCTGACCATAGTTTTATTCTCAAAAAATTCATTCCACATGTTTTTGAGATGCAATTTAATAGTGCTTTTAGGTACCATATGTTCGAATATAGTTTTACTGAAAAGAAAATCCTCATTCATCTCCATCAAATTTTGCATTGTAGAAGCAATATTTGTACCTTGATTACTACCAATTCCCTCCCCTACTTGAGTTACATCTTCCTCAACATCAATAGGTTCTTCTTCAACATCGATCAATTTCTCTTCATTATGTTTCGTATAACCTTTCATTTTGTCATCCCTTTTTTTTATCATATTTCCTTGATCTATTCATTTTATTTTCCATTGCACAAATTAAAGAAAAAAAAATTATACTCCTTGATAAAATACCACCTTAACACTCCTTAAAAAAAATGCCTTCATATTCCTTTGCAAAAATGCCTCTTTTGAACTCAAAACACTTCACTTAATAAAATAAAAGTGTTTTTCAATTTTCTAAAATTCTAAAATAACCACTTTATTGTATATGTGGTTGAAGGGGTAGGTTGCTCACCCAACCACTCACATGGGTGTTGACTCCTCGTGGAGTTTAATCGAGTGGGATTTGGCCAAGTCCTACGTATCTGAACTATGTAATGTGGCAGCCAGACCCCAAGTAAACTGAATAATTACAAAACTTTCAACTTTTGAAGCTTCTTTCACTATAAAAAATAAATAATTTCAAAAAAGAAAAAATACCCTTTTGTAGAGCTCAGAATCAGAATTTGGAATATATAATTTTTATAGTAGTTTGATTACAAAAATTTTATCAAATTTACTAAATCCTCCAAGTGGCGATATGAAGTTTTGAGAAGACGTTGATTCAGAAAATTAAAAAAAAAATTAGCAAATCAATTCAAAAAAAAATTAAAATTATATACAACACTAGAAGAGAGAGTCCTCTTCAAGAATACATAACTATTTATTTGTTTGGTGTACTTTTGATAGAGGAAAGAAGGTGGGAGATGAAAATTGTCAATTTCAAATAAGTTCAACTTTGATTGGTTATAAAGACAAAATATATATTGAAAATAGTTCTTTCTTTTTCTCTCCACTAGCTATACATGTCATCTAAAACATATTCTGAAATCGGTGGTAAAAATATTTTTTTACATATAGTTTTTTGGCGGGAAGTGGACCCCCTGATTTGTAGTATTTTTCAACAAACAAAAAATAGACTTTAAAAATTAAAAGAACATATCAATTCTTCACTAAATAGTTTTTTAAAAAGTAATAGGCATAAACTTCATCCAGTTTTACACATTTCATTAGTTTATATCATCTTTAAATTTTCAATAGAAATATCACTTTTATGCCCATGAAGTTGAACAGTTTTGGTGCTCTTAGCCTTTTCCTTTATAAAAGTGTGACAACTTACCGTGCTTTTATGCAGATCGACTTTTATTAGGTATACTATGATAACCAAATTATAAAAGACAATTTTGTGAATAATTATCTTATGACATCACAAATAATGATTCATCCACTATTAATCTCTAGGATTACATTCTCGACCTTTGAACGTATAACAAAACCATCTTAGATTAGATACAATATAAACACTTCAATTTTAAAATTCAAAATTAATTTCCACCTTGCAAATGTTTTCTCTAGTTTCAATGATCTTATTCATTGTACATTATGTTGGGTTGCACTTGCCTATGTAGTATAAAAAATGTCTACTTTGCAATATCCACCCTACTTTTCTACACTCATTTTGATTTAAATCCCTATAGATATGTTTATGTTGGCAAGTGATCAACACATGGATGCATATACACATGCACATATGGAATATTATCATTTATGGAAACACTTATTAGTTTTATGATCACACATATTGGATATCATGAATATGTTTGAATACAGTTGATGAAGGAAAAATGCCTAACTCTACATACTATTCCTATGACCCAGTCTAACAAAAAAGTGTAAAAAACTTCACAGAAACTTCCTAAAGACATGCGATAATAGGTACATGCTTAAAGGACATGAATGGATATGTGTGTATGGTCGCACGTGTTAATATTGTGGTATTGAAGAGATATGTTTAGTTGATTGGATGTGAAGGCAATAAACATATTAGAACTTGGTGGTGATCACTAAGGCCAACTTTGTGAGCGATTGGAAAGTTTTTTTTTGATGCACGCTTGGATCTAAGGCAAGTTTTTTTTTGATGCGCGCTTGGATCTAAGGCTGACTAAGGATGTTAATAAAGTGTACAAATGCACATTAAATAATATGATGTTTAGTTAGAGCAATGCCGACTAGCTTTTTTAATATACCTCTAACAAGTTATAAGTATACAGACACTTTTGTAAAAGTATGTGATGATGATTATGATGATATAGATGGATACGAACTCTGAAGGCATATAAGGGGAAGAGAAAAGATCAAAATAAAGGAGAAAAAGAGGAGTTCTTCAATGAATACTTTGTTAACTCTTTGTATTCAGGACAACAAATTGATTGTAAGTGTTGTTGCACCTATTGTACACCCCTAATAGGGTTTGATTTCTTTTAATAGGGTTGGACTCCTAACAGAGTCAATTCTTTAATTGGGATCACATTGTAATTTAAGACTTCTAACAGGGTCTTTTCTTTAACTAGGACCTACCTATTGTAATACTTGGCTCCTAATAGGGTCAGAACTCTTAACATGCTTATTATACTTATAGTGCAAATATTTTTGGGTACCACTCCCACCAAGTATTTTCCCTTAACAAGATTTCTCTTGAAAAGAAATATGGTGTTATGAGTTCTTCTATGCTTTTTTATGTTGCATAGTTATTTATCTTATTCTATATCTTTATATGTTTTTGGAAGAAGATAAATAAGTTTAAGAATTCAGTAAAGTACTGTAATATTGATTCAACCCCCCTCTTAGTGTTACTAAATCCTAACAATTGGTATCAGATCCTCAAGCTCTTGAACGAAAAGCTTAATAGCTTTAGGGAGATCAAGTTAGATTTAGAAAATTTGAAGAAGAATTATGAAATGGCCTTGGAAGATGTGGACATTGCTAATGCAAATAGAGTTGACCTAAAGTAAAAACTAAGAAAGGTAGATGACTTCATCAAGAAGTTGAAGTAGTAGCTTGAGCATGAAAGAAAATTGAGAGATGATCTTATGGAAGTACAAACTTAGGAGCTATCAGATCAAGGTCTGACTGAGCAGTCAAGACATGAAAATGATTCCTTGAAGGATGAATTAGAGGTCACAAAATTGAACCTGATGAAAGAACTTGATGTTGAAAGAGAAGAAAAAGAAAATTTGCAAAATGAACTATCAAATACAAGGGATAGGTTGCAGACCTTGGAGAATGAACTGAGTGCACTAAAAACAAAATTTGACAAAGTAGAAAGATATTTTATCTCCATTAATGGTGAACTTGATCAAACCAAAGGTCGCATAGAAAAACTTCATGAGAGAAGAAAGAAATTGGATGAGAAAATTGACATGTAGAAACTTGTTGGAGACATGATAGGAGTAGGACTCAATGACAATCCTAATCAGAGGAAATATAGATTTGTGGTGAATCTTGATTCACCTAAGAAATCAGATTTTGAGGTTGTAATAGAAGAACCTAAGATACCTCCTTGCAAGGAAAATGACAAGGATTGCAGTCATGAAGATCAATAAGAGAAATCAACTGAAAAATGTATTCCTAGCCCAATTTTACTATTTTTTGTTTTAATTTCTATTTGCATGGACATAAGATAAGATAATGTAGAAAGCTAGATATGATGTCTAGAAGACCTAGATATGATCACCTAAATGATTTTATCAAGAAGAAAAAAGAGAAAATCTTGAATGAGGCAAATATGGAAAAGGTGAATGTAGGAAAAATGAAGAACACAGACAATCTGAGAATAAGGAAACAACTAAAGTAAATGATGCTATGCAAGACAATGGTTCTAGTGCTAGAAAGGATCAAGTTAACAAGGTAGTGGAAGATGTTAAGAAACCTTTCACCAAACCTAGAAAGATTGTATGTTACAAATGAAATAACTTTGGTCATATTGCCAAGTATTACAAATTGCACATTGATCACAACCAATTGAAAGCCTAGAAGAAGGTGACATGTTTCAAATGTAACAATGATGGACATATTGTGAAGTTTTAAAAATTTAGAGGATGAGTAAAGAAGTCTTCAGAGCATTCACTAAAGAAAAGGAACTGAATGAAGAAGAAAAAGAGCTAGCAGAACTAAAAGCAGAATTCAAGGAGAAATGGGTCAAGCAAAATGAAACTATTAAATTTGAAGTTAAGAAAGATGAAGAGTAGAGTAAAAGCACTCACAAGAGTCCTAAGAGTCTTGTCAAATATTTACTAAGGTGCATCACCTCACCATCTTTTTGATGGGCAGTGTATGCCTCAGGGTTAGCATGATAGATTAACACCAGTTAGATACAAAGCCTCTATATGGATGAGTTAAGTTGTACGAGCTTGAAAATAGCTTAGCTACGATGATTTGGGATCTTGGACAACATCACATATGGTTTGGAGATGTATGTAAGAAGATGTACCAATTTGAGTTAGCATTGGTTCCTTCCACCTTTATGGGCAGTTTTTGGGACTTGTGACAAATTGTCTATAAGGATAATAATGTAGTCAATTTACCTACCATTTTCATTGAGATTAGTGATCATTGAGGATCTTGGAGAAGTTGTTGGAGCTTGAAGAGTTTACAGTTGTTTTCGCAAAACCCTCACATGGTCGCACGAGCTAGGTATTTGTGATTAACTTAAGTAATCTTTGTAATTTGCAGTAGAAAAGAAATCAGCATGGATATTCCTAAGGTTTTTAATGTGCTTGAGATGAATAGATACAAATTCAAGATTCATCCCTTCAAATCCACTAAAGAGGATCAAGAGGGTGCATTCTCACATACACCAGTTGGTGTTCTTCATGTTGAAGACATCAAGGCCTATATACATGTAACAAGATTGAGTTTATAGGAACCGCAAAGATATATTCAATGAGATGCTAGGGTTATACAATGAAGATCAAACCATAAGAGAAGAATGCAGAAAGGTTCATGGGTTGCCAATAGTTAAATACATAGAAAGATTTGAGTTTTATAAACTAGATTGGATCAAAATTGTATTCAGTAGAATTCATGATGAATTCATATGAATTGGTGGAACCCCAACCAAGATCACTAAAGAATTGTTGCATGAGATCATTAGTTTACCTATGACAGCTAAAGTACCTACAATATAAAATAGTATTAGATTTTAAGTGGAGAAATTAACCAAAAGAAAATGGAAAAAGAGAGAAAGGAAAGTAAATGACATCACACAAGAAGATGTCAAGCTTGTTGCAATGATATTGGGATATGAGTTTCAGTATAGTAGCAGGATAAAAAATGTATCATCTAATTTTGTACATATGTCATATAAAATGGTAGTAGAAGATGAAGAGTATGACCTATGCGAGGTCCTAAGGTAGTAACTAGTGAAGAATTTGACAGGAATCAAGAAGAAGATTTCCTAACATGTATTTGTGGAGATCTGATAAATGCACTATGAAAATGATAAGCGACTACTATAGAAGAAGTGATGAGCAGAACATGTATGCTGAAGTTGCAGGAATGATAAAAATCTTTCAAAAACAAATGCATGAAAGGGAAAGGATCCATTGGAGACTAGTGGACAAGTACAAGGATGATATATGCTTCATGGTTGAAACCAAAAACACATGTTTTAAGGTAGTAGAACCTAGACCTTCATGGGCTACTCCTAAGGGCTATGAAGTAGATTACACTATTCTAGAGCTTCATATTCAACATGTCTCACAATTTCCTAAAGACCCCAATGTTCCAAGATGGGGTACATATGAAGAAAAGTACACAATAGTTAGGGAAGAATTGGTAAAAGGGAGATGGGAGAAGAAAGATGAATCCCTTGTTGAAAAAATAGTAGGGCAACATGGCATATCAAAAGAAGAAATGAAGACTGTAAGGGAGAAGGTGGAAGAACTTGGGGAGAAATACAATATTCCCCCTCCTCAATTTAACATAGAGGCACCTCAAGTGGTGGAGGTTGAAGAAGAAGAAGAGAAGGAAAAAGAAACTCCTACACCTACTAGGAGAACATCGTAGAGATAGACAACATGAACTGCTACACAAGGCTAAACTCCTCCCAAAGCTAGACCTAAGGCCATGACTAGTGGACCAGGAAAGAAGCTTGGAAAATTTTGGACACTCCTCCATCTTCACAAGAAAAGGATAAGCAAAAAAAGACTTCTCAAGAAGAAGAGAAAAATAAGGAAGTCCAAATGTTGGACAAAAAAAAAATAATGAACAAAAGAAGAAGGAGAAAGAAGATGAAAAAGACAAAAAACTTCAAGAGGCAAATCAAAGGGTACTCGAAGAAAATGAAATAAAAGAAAAAAAAGATGAACAAAAGAAAGGCTAGGAAGCACTAAGGAATCTGTTTAAATCAGACTTAAATGTTCTACAAAAGAGAGCAGTGAATGATGGTAAGATTACTTCTATTAAAAAATATTTTGATCGATATAATGAAGAAGAAAAAAACAAGATACAAGATATAGTTGTGGAGAACATGCTCACCTTTAAGAGGAATCTAATTGAAATAGAAGGTCAAACAAGTAAGGACTTATTTGAAAGATTATAAGGGAGAAAGAAAAGAGCCCTTGATGAGGATATAAAGATGAGACAAGATATTATGTTACAAAATATGCCTACTATGATAGGAAATGAGATGGGAAATTAGCTTGACAAGCTAAGGCCAAAGTTAAGAACTAAAACTAGAATCATAAATTTCATGGCTTGAAAGTATGAAGAGGTGGAACAAGAAAATCATGAAAAGGTTGGACAACTACTCCTAGAGGAGTGACCTGATCTTGGTTAGTCTACAAGGACTCCAACCTCTGTAGTAATCTCTACAAATCCTAAAAATGCAGAGAAGGCTAAAGATCCAAAAGAAACAGAGGTAGTTGACACAACCCTACTTGATTTCTTTATTGACAATGAGCTAGGATTTCAGTTGATACATAGCTAGACACATTAAATCTATTTCAAATGAGTGAAACCTTAACCAACATTGACAAGATAGTAAAAGACCTTGAGCTACTAAAGATCACTCAAGTAGAATCAAATAAAAAAATGCAACAAGAAGAGAAAACACCTAAAAAAGAATAGGTATCAAAAGGAAAAGAGGAACAAACAAAAATAGAAAAGGAAGAAGAACAAGGAAAATAAGAAGAACAACCAAAAGGATTACCAATCACTCCTTTTGCTACACCTAGTTTGTTGGTAAGTGGCTCTCAATCACTTCCAACCAACTTAGAGGACATGGATGTCACTGATCTGATGTAGTGGAACTTAGTACTTGCCTTTGCTAAAGAAAAGGAGAAATCAGAGAAGAAGACTGACAAAATTACCAAGACAATCTAACGAGCTACACAAGTTTTGAGTAAGATTTTGACTACACATCCTACACATATTAAAGATCCTATAAGTAGTCTAAATAATGTTCTAAGTATAGTAGAACAAAATTTTGATACCTTAAAGGAAGCAATGAGACTAAATGTAGTAGATGATTTAAAAAGGCTAAGGATGGAAGATACTCTTGATGGGATCAAGAGTGATCTTAATACATTGATTTCTACTGAAAGAGAAATCAAATCTTGTCTTAAGGATGGACAAGACCTATATAAAATCTGCATGACTTCGCACCAGCATGTGAATTGTATATCAGATATTATAGCTCACAATGAAGAGGCTTTGGTAAAACTCTGAGGATTTTGAAAACAAGAAAATACTAGACATAAATAAAGAAACAAACAGGATCATTGATAAAATCCATATCCTACAATTTGAAAAGGAGAGAATTTAGAAAAGATTCTTTGAAATAAGAAGCTTTTTTACTCCAAAGGTAAATGTCTTGGAGAGTAATCATGAGGACCTTCAACTTGGCCTCAAAACTTTTCAAGGATTAGTACATACAGATGTAAAAGAAACAAACAAGGCCGCATATGGTCTCAATGCACTGATTTAGTTTGTGGAAGCAATTAAGGCAGCTTGGGATGCAGATATGCATATTTTGAAAATAAACTATAGGGATGTACTATAGCCAATTAAGTTGTGATTTTGAACAACTTCAATTTTGTTGTTTTGGAAGCCATTTCAGATATTTTTGGCACCCTTTGCCATTGATGTCAAAGGGGGAGAAATAGACAAAAAAATGTAATGTAAAATGAAAACATAAATAAAAGAAATATTTTCTCTGAAGGCTATGTGTCAAAATTTTATGTGATGCATTTATATCAATAATTCCTTTTACATTTTTGTCTTGATGTTGCACTCAGTCATTTTTTCACTAAATGTTGCCATCAATCCCAAAGAGGGAGATTCTTGGCAAGTGGTTAGTACATGCACATATGGAATATTTCCATTTATGGAAACACTTATTGCATATCATGAATATGTTTGAATATAGTTGGTGAAGGAAAAATTCCTAAGTCCACATACTGTTCTTGTGACCCAGTCTAAAAAAAAAGAGTAGCAAACTTCACAAAAGCTTCCTAAAGGCATACAATCGTAGGTATATTCTTGAAGGACATGAATGAATACATGGGTAAGATCATACATGTTAATATTGTGGTATCAAAGAGATATGTTCAGTTGATTGGATGCGAAGATAATAAACAGACTATAACTTGTTGGTGATCACTAAGGCTAAATTTCTGAGCAATTGAAAAGTTTTTTTGGATGCGCTCTTGGATCTAAGGCTGACTAAGGATGTTAATGAAGCATGTAAATGCACATTAAATAATATGATGTTTAGCTAGAGCAATGCTGACTAGATTTTGTAATATACCTCTAACAAGGTATACGTATATAAACACTTTTGTAATAGTGTGTGATGATGATTATGATGATATAGATGGATGAAAACTATGAAGGCATCTAAGGGAAACAGCAGAGATCAAAAGAAAGGAGAACAAGAGGAGTTCTTCAAGGAATACTTTGTTAACTCTTTGTATTCAGGACAATAGATTGATTGTAAGTGTTGTTGCACCTATTGTACACCCCTAACAGGGTTTGATTGTATTTAAAAAGGTTGGACTCCTAACAAGGTCAATTCTTTAATTGGGATCACATTGTAAAAGACTCCTAATAGGGTCTTTCCTTTAACCAAAACCTACCTATTGTAATATTTGGCTCCTAACAGGTTCAGAACTCTTAACATTGTTATTATACTTATAGTGCATATATTTGTGGGTACCATTCCCATCTAGTTTTTTCCCTTAACAAGGTTTTCCTCAAAAATAAATATGGTGAACTATAAGTTCTTCTATACTTTTTTATGTTGCATAGCTATTTATCTTATGCTATATCTTTATATGCTGCTAGAAGAAGATAAAGAAGTTTAAGAATTAAGTAAAGTACTGTAACACTGATTCACCCCACTCTTAGTGTTCCCAAATCCTAATAGTTTAGGATTCATTTTACTTATTCCTTGGCTGACTCAAATGACCAATATGTTTTACAAACACTTTCAAGTGCAGCTAAACATCTTAATCTTGTTGAAATATGAAAATCCCTAGCTCTCGAAAGACACCTATGTCAAAATAACACTAGTGTCTAAAATACCAATGCACTTTGAATGATATTGTCCAACCTCATAATTTAGATGATTTAATTTGACAAATAGTGAAGCTATAGACCTAGTCATTATATAATAAATTTTACTACATATATCTCTCTCCCTCTCCCTCCTTCACCAATATTCCTTCATGATTAAAGTTCTTAAAATATCATATGATTGAACATGCCATTAATCTAAATAAATCTTCCTCATCTCTTTAGGGTTCTTCACAATATTATTTATAGCTATCAAGAATTCACAAATTTTGATCTCAAGTCCATCTTACAAAAGCCTCTATTTTTATAAATATATTTTCTCTCAAAACTCCTATTGTAGATATGAGATCCATTGATAAAAATCACTTGTATATCAATCCGATTTATATATCCCCCATAATTTTCTACATAAAAGAGGACCACAATAATGCAAAAATCATCTTTCTAAGGTTATTTTTATCTACAAATCCTTTTGTACACTATAAACAACCCACCTAGGAAAAAACAATAATTTGAAAGATTATCGTTGAAGCTAAATGTAGTACTTTAAGATAATAATTTTGTTTCTTAGATAAATACTCATATTTTCTAATTTCTCATTGGAATTCAAACTTCAATACTAAGAGGTTGGAGAAATTTTCAATGATTATATTATCAACAAATTAGTTCCACACCTACAAGAGTGTTGAACGTGAAAATTTATAATACTATAAAATAGGGGGCAAGCTCACCAAGATAGTGTGCAAAAAGGGGGGTATAAGTGGCCACCTTTTTTCTTCTAAAATCAGGTGAACCTGAACTTTAAAGAGAAATTTGAGGGTTCTTTGCACTCAAAATTAGAAGATGTGTAAAAAATAAGAATTGTAGTGCTCTGAATTTAGTTTCTAAACTACTAAAGTTTTTTAAAAATGGATAAGATTAAGAGGGTCAAACCTGTCACACATGAAAAAATGCTCCTGATTTAATAAAAACAAACATAACATAGCTATTTTCATGTAGTTGAAAAAACCAAAATTCAATCGAATATAGAAAAAGCCATAATACATATCGTATATCATATATCCAAGCTCACATGCTATCACAATTAGTATTCTGTACTTGCTGACTAAAACAACTTGACAACTCATTGTGAAGTGACTCTGTACTTAGGCATTTTTCACTTGTCTGAATATCCAAAACTTGTTTCCATTCCAAGAGACCATGGTAGAGATATGTGTTGCTAGAAATGACAACATATACATATTCATATACTTCTCACTTTCCAACAATCTCCCCCTATGGTATTGATGGCAACACTTAGTGAAAAATGACTAAGTGTCCAAAGCCAAACAAAAAAACTATACCCCCCTAAGTACATACTCCTTATTACTACCTATACATATGCACATATCATATATCATTTTTTAACTTGGGTCAATGCACAAAGTTGGGTCCCAATTCCATGGAAGTCTTGTAGAAATGAGAGATGTTGCTTGAAACGGGCACCCATTTTTAAAAAACGGGCGCCCATTTTAGGTTTGGGCACTCGATCCTAAATTCAAAAAATGGGTGCCTATTTTTTTTCAAAACGGGGGCCCATTTTTTGAATTCAAAAAATGGGTGCCTATTTCTAAATGTATTTATTTTTATTATTTTTTAGAATTAAAAATGCATTTTAACACTTTGATTTTTTTTTTAAAAACGAGCGCCCGTTTCTTAAGACATAAGTGGGAAGCACACATCCGCCTCGAATTTCATTCCAAAGTCGGTTTGGTTAAGGCTTGGTAGAAACAAGCCTATGCCTTGACCTCCAAAAATTTGGTTAAGACATTGGAATGCCAGATTTATGCCTTGCTGTAATTTTTTGAGGGCCTTCATGATCGTATCATTTTACGAAAAAAAAACCCATTAGAGTTCTCACCGTCCTGATTTCAAAAATGTAAATTTTATAGTGATGTGATTATTTTTACTATTTTTGCATTATTTATTAGTTAAAAGTGGTACCTAAATGTAAAATACCGAGGTTCACTAAAATGTTAATAAGTTTTTTATTTTTAAGTTTTTTCAAAAATAAATTAAATGAGACCAATCTAGATGCAATTCTTTTGAAGATTAAAAAAAAGAATTTTGAAAAAATATGAAATTCTCATCAAATTATGGTATCCGTACACCAGAGGTTTTGAAAAAGTATTTTATAGTCAATTAAAAATTAATAAAAAAGAAATTTCAATAAAAAAATAAGGAAAAATATGTTGACCAATATTTGGTGTCTTAGGTATATTTCCCCAAAAGGATTTGCAAAAATTCATTTATTTAAGTCAAAATATGGTGTTCATACATAGCTATGGTATGAACCTGAAACAGGCATTTTGAAAACATAGTTTTTTAACATTCCCACTAAAAATAAATTTATACCATGTGGGTATTTAAATAAATTACATATTTGAAAAGTTGACTCCGAGAACTACATTTTCTAGTACTAAATTTTTTTGAGATTCAATCTCTAAGAGCCTCTAATTTAGACATCAATTGAGAGGAAATTTGAAAAAAAGGGAAAACACTTCCACTTTTTGCCCAAAAGTGGGACTCAACTTCTTGCAGCCACCCACTTATCATTCTCCCTTTGACATCAATGAAAAAGGCTAAGGTGCCCAAAAATTCTATGTTGATGACAAAAAATTTCTGATTGTAATCATATAGGGTGAAGGATATCTGCAAATGCTACCTATAGAGTCTGAAACTCTGTATTCCATAACTTCCTCAAAGTCTTAGCTACCTAGATTTCACTGCACAATGCATAGGCTATTGTCTCAACTTCATGTAGATCATTAGGAGTAAAAGGTGAATAGGATTTCTTTTCTTCCTCCAACACTTCTAGATTGTTCTAAAATATCTCTATTTTTTGGGTGAGAAAGCTTCTTAACTCCAAGAATCTCTTTTGCACCCTTCCTTTCTAGGTCTACAACAAGTTGATCTTATCTACAAGTTTGTATACTCCCTTTTCTATATATGTAATAGCCTTGTTTGAGGAAGAGAAACAACTTGTTATCTTACCTAGATTTTCCTCTGCTTATTTTATTAACTTATCTAATTCAATTACATGTTTAGCTATATGAACAAACTTAAGGTACAGAATTTTACCTTGATTTACACAGATTTTGGTGTTAGAGATATGACCCTCAATTATCTTATGATCCTTTATAATGATCCACATATCTCATTAAGTCTTTTCACCTTGTATTATATTTTTTCTTTTGTAGCTGCAACCATCTCCAAGGTGCTAAAATGAGAGTCAAATCCATCCAAAACCTTGTCCAAATTCTCTAAATTGTCATTCCCTTGAAAGATCACAGGGAGAGCTAGAAGTTTATTCACTGTGTCTATGGCTCTTCCCAACACCTTAGCCTTTTTCTTAGTTCTCTTCTCAAACCTTTCCTTTGAAATAGCAAAGGCCATCATTGGAAATTGCATGAGGTCATCCTCATCCATTTTATCTACATTAGTCACTAGAGGTTTCTTCCCACTTCCACTTACCGACAATGGTTTACTAGGAGGTGAAAGAGAAATTTGCGCAAGGACTTTTATCTAATCCTCTTCCTTATTCTCCTTTGCAATATTATTTAATTCAACCTTAACTTCCTTTAGTTCTATTTCCTTTCCCTCAGTACCATTCTTTACTACCTCTTCAACCTTATCAATTACCTTGTTCTGCTCCTCAATCTAGTCTATGAACTTCTCAAAAACTTCCATGGCCTCAAGAGTGGTCTTCTCAAAGGGGTACTTCTCTTACAGGGTTGCATCCATGGTAATACCAACTCCAATGAAGAAGTCAGGTTTCTGCATAGTGTTAAAGAAATGATCATTTCCTTCATACTTTTCTCCTCTACAACTCCACCAGACTTTGATGACTCCCTAATTGTAATGTCCTTAGGATTTAGTGCTATAGGGGTTAGCCTCAATGGTTCTACTCCTTCAGTAAGCAATACCTTGTCTATTACTTTTTGGTTTTCTTCTCTTATCTCATCATACTTCATTGCCATGATTTTGATGAGTCTTTTCTTTGTTCTCAACAAGGGCTTGACCTTCTTCAATATCCTATCTATCTCTTTATAAGGGATAATAGGGTACATATGATCTATAGATTGAATATTAATCTTTTCATCCTCTACTAAGGCTCTTTTCTTCCTTTCTTCCAATATGTGAAATAGATTCTTAGGGATACTATGTTCTAGTTCAATTAAGGTTTTTGAAGACCAACATGTGATAAATCATAATATACTCAATTGTAGGTTTTTACTTCTCCTCATATCTATCATAGTACTTTAGAAGTTGGTTAAGTTTCCCCTGCTCTACTATTCTTTTCTCTAACTAAATTAAGTTAGGTTTGCACAAGTATCTTATAGGTGCTTTCTCAACCTCTTTGTGAGATGGTTCAGTATCCTTCTTTGTTTTCTTCTCCTTTGTCTTCTCTTCTTTCTTTTGTTTCTTTGCAGGGGACTCATCCTTGGGTGGAGTAGCCAATGACTTATTTCTAGTTCCTAGTTCAAATGTCATCATTTTTGGCCTAGAGGACATGGTTTTTCTCATAGGTGTTTCTTCCTCCTTATCTACCTTGACTTCTACATACCTCTGTGAATTTCTCCTAGGAGGGTTAGGAATCTCATCATACACTATAATTATTTCTAGAAGTGATTTTGATACATCCATAGATTTTTCTAACTAAAGGTTTTCATGTTTCATGCTCGCCTATCCAAAAGATATCTCTGCAGTATTTTTCCTCAATTATACCATTTGACCCTTAGTAATTCCTTCACCTTCTCCAATCTTATCTACTATTTTATCTACCTTCCTTTTCCTCTCTCTCCTTTTTAACTCTTCTCTCACCTTTATGAATTTCTCTTCAAAGGTACCTCGTCTCTCTTCATTTGGATCCTTTTTAGATGGTAAGATATGTTCAATGTGAGGAACAAGAATTTGAGCATCTACCTCATACCCCATGGGAGTACACCACTATAATCTAGGTTCTACAACCTCAAAACAAGTGCAATCTATCTCTACCATAAAGTAGACAGTGTCCTTATACTTCTCTATCATCTCTTTTTGTATCCTCATCCTCTATTTCATCTCTCTTTGAAAACCCTTAAATAAGAAAAAAACTCACTGTCTATATGGTTCTTGTCTTGTATTCTATAGTACCGTCTAATTTTTTTAGCCGTGGGATTGTCTGCATTCCATGCATGAGGATGCATGCCTGGAAATCTATGAATTATGTGGAATAAAAGATGTAGTACCAGGGACCCAAACTTGAATGTAATTTATTTTTCATGCTTAATTATCCTCAGATTCCCCAAAAACTATAGTCCAAGTACTTCACATATGTCATAATGCTCATTCTTTGCGATCATCTTGTAGGCCATGTGGATAATATGCGCTAGCACAAAATTTATCATGTAGCTAAAATGCATCTTGTATCCCAAAATCATAATGACCAGCCTTACATCCTTTTGTCCAATGTCTACAATTGTCATTTCCCTCTTATCCCACCTAGAACTAGTCAGAGTTTCTACCTCCTTCTTTGTGTTCTTCACTGCAATAGTTATTTTGCATTTTCTAGCCTTGTCACCACATGGATCAATTCCTTGGTAATTTTAACTAGTTTGTCACCAATCCAAAAGAATTGATCATGGATTCTTCTCAGTACTATCTTAATCCACTCTGGCTCATCAAACTCATGGAATTCGGTCATCCACATAATATTTAGGTTTTGAAGCTTTATGAAGGTAGGTTTTAGATATCCATCATCATTCATCATGCTTAATAGCTCACCGTGTATCTCTATGTCTCCTATGGTCTCCAACTTACAATGAATATATGCCCTAATATCCTCTGTGTATAAAAATCTATGTGGAGTTTGTAAAAATTCTCCTTCCAGGTTGTCTTCCATGGATTTAAAGGGATGCTTCTAGAATTTTCATCTTTTTCTCTTGTTAACATCAAATATTTGTGGCACATACATGTTTACTAGCTGTGAAAATTGAAAGTTGAGCACACAAATAAACCTAAATACCTCTTTCACTGAAATCAGTCCAACTGCTCCAAGATCTCTTTCTGCTCCTTCAACCTTGCTTGAATGGTGATAAAAATGACCAAGTATGCTCATATATAGCTCATAAGATATTTTTGACACATTTCCCAATGGACTCCAAAAAGTTGTTACAAGGCCAGTCAATTATGAAACTACTAGTGATCAATCTAAGTCACTGTATAGACCTCACAAACATAAATTTGAGATCAACACACATCATTCAACTACACACAACGTCATATATTCCCAATCAGCATATCGGGGTCTAAATAATTAACTGGTGAATTCCTCCAATGCTCCCCCTAAGGCCATACTTGGCCATTTATGTTGATGTGGAAATTATAGCATCAAGAGAAGATCTAGTAGAATCTACTGATTCTCCCTGACCTTTAGAATCTCTTTGATTCTTCTCCTTCCATACTTTTCCAATGTTCTTGCTTCCTTCTTTTACAAAAAGGCAATTAAACTCATCCATGTACTCTTCCAAGCTCTTGCTAGTATCACCAATATTTTGCTTTATTACTAAAGGTGGTCTTTTGTTGTTAATGGATCTATTATATCTACAATACTTTTCTATGTGTCTCTCATTGTTGTACTTAAAATAAGTAACATGTGGTATCCTAGACTATGGCCTATTGTAATTAACCCGCAACTTACGATTCCTTGTAATGTGCCCAAAATTGTTAGATTTGTAACATGTAATGTTATTTTTTGTAGAAAGTTGTCTAACATAATCTTATTTCTTCCATCTTTCATCTGGTTTCTTACACTCATTTCTTCTATGTCCATATGCGCAATAATTAAAGCAATAGCCAAAAAAAGATTTAGGAACACTCTTACCTTTGTAATGCTTCTTCATGTGACCAAATTTGTTTCCTTCAAAACATCTTCCTTTGAAGGGTTTGATATACTCTTTAGGTTCTTCATCCCGATTTGGTGCTTTCTCTTCTTTTTCTTTTGATTTCTCCTCGTGAGGTTTGGAAAATTTAGCTTCATTGAAGCCAACACCTATCTTGTCACCTTTAGGTTTTTGTGTCTCTCTTTGTTCATCAATTTTGTCACTGATCACATGAATTTTTTCAATATGGTCCCTTGCCTCCACAAGCTCTTCCTTAATGATGATATTGTACTTCTCCAATTCTTGATACCTAGTTTTGTCATTATTGATTTCTAGCCGCATTCTTCCCATCTATGCATTTGCATCCTTTAAGGCTTCTTCAAGTCTTTTGTTTTCATCTTTCTCTTGCTAAATTTCCTTGGACACCTGCCAAGTAGTAATTTCACATTCATGTTTCAATGCCTCATTTTCCTACTTAAGTTATTCTATCAAATCTGATGAATTATTTTCAAGTTCCTCCTGTATCTTTTCCACAAGTTTTGGCCTTTCGTTCCTTGAGAGTTCAAGTTTCTCCTTAAGCTTCTTGATGTAATATTCATCTCTTCCCAGTTTGAACTTTAATTGCACATTATCAATATTAGCCTTGTCCAAGTCCTCAAGTGTGTTATGTATGTGGAGCCTAATCAGACTTATCCATAGGGTCAAGGGGCAGAGCCCCTTGTGGGGTCCTGGGGCAGTGCCCTAGGCGGGGTCAAGGGGTAGAGCCCCTGATGACTTAATAATATTGTAATGTGTCGGCCATCTATTTTCTATTAGTCAGAGTATTTTTTCCCTAATTTTGTTATGTCAAAAATACTTGTAAAAAGGGCTTAGGGTTTGAGATTAAATGTATGAGGGATTTTTTTGTAGCTTCCTGTGGTGGTATTGAGTTGCAGGTTTCAAATTTTAATCACTGGATAATAATAAAGATATTGGAATCGTTGTTGGTGGACGTAGCCCAAGGATTGGGTGAACCACATTAAATTATGTGTTATTGTGTTCTCTCTTGTTTGTTAATATTTGTTTTTTTTGCTTATTATCCTAACAAAGTGATGACTCAAATTTTTCTTTCAAGCTACTTGAATCCATCATGATCTCCCTTAAGCTATTAGAATTTCTCTCCAAGGGCCTCAAGCTCCGATACCAATTGTTAGGATAAAGAAACACTAAGGTGGGAGGGGGGGTGAAATTGTTAACCATTTAATACCTAACCATGCACTAACTAAAATAATAAAAGCATATACATAAAGTAAATAACTCATAATACCATGATTTATTTTAGAGGAAACCTTAGCCAAGGAAAAACCCTAGTGGAGATGGTACCCACAATATATGCACTAAGAGTATAATGTCCTTGATAGGAGACCTTGCCTTATTAGGAGTAGAATATTATATTTAGTACATGTCCCTATTAGTGGACAAAACTTGTTAAGGGTGATATAAAGGAGCTCACTACTCTTACAAGGACTCACTGTCCAGTATTACAAAATATTTTACAATAACAAAAGTGAACTATAACAATATCTGTTATGCCAAAGTAGTTCCATTTAAATCTCACAACAATAATCAATCTTTGATTAATCAATCATCATATATCAGTGATACATATCTCATCAATCTCACAGCTCAAAACTCACACGTATATATACTCAGTCAACTTTGTTTCTTAGTCGGCTCACTAGTTCTTCACAAAACGTGTCTCCAAACTTGGCCCATAATGAAATAAAAAAAAATGCAACCATTCTTCCATCAAGATCAATGAGGACCTATCATAAACAATGATTTAGATCAATAAGATAACTTACTTTATATATCCAAACGCCGTGTCCACTGATATGCCTTGTTTTCACTATTTCCTGTACTCGCATGTTTTCACTAACTTGTAACTCTTTCTAGTCATAACCAAAATTCAAGAGACTATAGGAGAATCCATAATACATCCCATATATTGTATATCCAAGCTTGCATGCTGTCACAATTAGTATTTCATGTTCACTGACCAAAACAACTTAATTGTTCACTACCAAGTGACTCTGTACTTAGGAATTTTTTATTTGTCTAAGTATCCAAAACTTGCCAGCAATGACAACATACACACATTCATATACTACTCACTTGTAGACATAATATTCATAGGATTTTAAATTCATAGGCATAGGAGAAGATATACATTATCTTAGTTCCCAAATCTTTGCACTGTCCAACATCTTTGTTAAAAATGTTTCTATCAAGTTTTCCTTATGATGTATTTCTTTATTATTTTATCCTATTCACCATGATCTTGTGATTCATGTCATCCTTCAACTGCTTCATCCATAAATGCTATACCCAGGTTGTCATTGATATTGTTGGATTCAATCTAATTTTCATTCAATAAGTACATTACAACCTCATTATATTTTAAAATCCATTATTCCTATAGATAACTAATTACAAGAATGTAACTTCCCATTAGTTAACATACTTAAATTTATAGCTAAACTATAAAACTATCCTAAATTAATGTAAAACTCAAACAATATGTCAAGCCCCCTCTCTTCTTTAGGGAAAAATTTGCCAATCTCCCACTTTTTAGAGACATAAAGAGGTTTCTTACCATGCACAACCACAAAACTATGTTTTACCTTCAGTTGTAGTCAATGCTGTATTTTTCTTCAACTTTTCATCAATGAAATCTTTGGCTCATTGAATGCAATTCATCTGCACATGTCCATTTTTCTAACAATAATAAAATTTAAATTATTTTCTAGTTCAAATGTTAGACTTTTTCCTACCAACCAAAGCACATTCCTCCGAAATTTGATGACCATTATTATCTCTACTTCCTTCATCAATTAGAGAAGAAATTACAGTTTCCAAGCTGGGATTGATTTTGTTCAATGTAAAAATAAAATGATCAAAACTTGATGGCATACTTCTCAGGAAGACCACCTTGGAATCATCATCATCAACTTTGGAGTTTACACCAACAAGTTAATTAATATGTTTAATAATAATATTGTCTCCCTCGTTCATCTTCAACCCAAATAATTTTTGCTTTATGGACCTTTTGGCACTAGAAGCTTGTGAACGACACTAAATGTTAAGCCCATCCCATATTTCTTTCGTCATCTTTGATAGATCAATTTGTGATACAAGTATGCGTCTATAAACCAAGACCAATTAATGTCACGACTCTACAATCTTTAGCTATCCAGTTTGTTCCTTCATTCACATCTTGTGGTTTTCTAACAAGTCCACTTAGAATATCTCACATAACTTTTTCAATCAGAAACAATTATATTTTAATTTTTCATGTATGAAATTCATATCATTCAAATCTAGAAATAGTAATAAATTTTTCCATTTTGATATCCTTTTTACTTCAAGGAAATCTAAAACTACTGTGATTTAGAAATTATCACACAACTCTACTCCACATAGACTTAATTTCTTCATCCAAAAATGAACTAGCTACTTATCTTCTCCAAATCATATCACCAATTTAGGATTTCTGTAATAGAAATTCATAATAAACAAAAAAAATCCATACATTTGAGATGACGTTAAATCTATCCAATAAAAATTTGATTTACGTACTTCTCCATAATCTGCCAGTGTTGTCTCAAACGCTGCACACTTGTTTACAAATGTATTCTCATCTGCCACAACTTCCACTTAACACATTATTTATCATCCTAATCACGCATAAATCAAACTTGAGAAACCCTTCCAAAACTCACGACAAAGAAATAGCGATCAATATTTTCTTCTCTTTAGATGACATTTTTATTTCAGTATTCTGACATCTCTATCAGTGCATGATATCTCCTCCGAAATAGCAACCTCCCTCAATATCCTACTGCTATCGGATCAAGTATTACCCACTAATCTCTATGATAAATGATATTATTTAGCCACTCCAGTTGTTATAAAAATAGAATCACCAACCTTTGATTGGAACAGTATCACAGGAAGACGCCTCCTTTCATTGGATCGTCATTGCCCTAAAATATTTGCACACACATTTAAACTCTTTCACACAAGAACAAAAGAATAATTATGGATCTAATACCAAAATGAGAATGCAGAGAGGAAAGATCCGATCAATGGATGTTTATTCATTTAATCAAAATGCCTTTAAATAGGTGATGCAAGAAGCAGAAACTACCAACGGAAGTAACCGATTACAAATGCAGTATTAAAAAATAAAAAAACTGGCTATCATTAATGATATACACCAAAAATCACTCCTATGATAATGGCCTCAACATAAGTTGAATAATTGAACCATACTCTCAATGAAGAGAAAGAAGTGAAATAAGAGGTTAGCTCGAGGAAGTTAAATGTACGAGTGGTGGAAATTTGATTGAGAGAAGAGGGGATTATGCCCAAGTAGTCATCCATACTTTACATGGATTTAGCCTTTTCTTTACTCATCCTCGGAGCGAAGCCGTGCACGAGTGTATCATAAGTATATAACATGGTACCATAACGACTTATCAAACTTGTATTTATAATTAAATTTATTTCATTTTCTTGAAGTAAATTTGAAATGTACTAAGTTTTAAGAACTGGTAATGATCAATTCTTTTGCAGGCCGTCTGATGAACAATTTAAAAATTACAGTGAAAAGAGCAGAATATAGTTGAAAAACAGAGCCGGATTTAATAGAGAAGACAGCAGAAACAGAACACAGTATTAGGCAGAACAGAGCAGCTGGAAAATTATAAATTGTATTACAATAAACTTGCTTTCACTTGCTTACACAATACCAGAGGGAAACTGAATTTATAGACCTGTTGTAATCTTCTGGAATTTTCCATAGAGGCTACGGTGAGAACAAAAGAGAATTTTGGAGAGTTCTCTACAAAAGCTACGGTGATGGTAGTTAGGAATAATCTAGAATATCTGAAGTCTTCTATTGGTTTAAGAGAGTTCTGGAATGAGCATTAAATGCTCAGCTACTAGTATTGTTAATAAACATTATTCACAATTTAAAAATTACAGTGAAAAGAGCAGAATATAGTTGAGAAACAGAGCTGGATTTAATATAGAAGACAGCAGAAACAGAACACAGTATTAGGCAGAATAGAGTAGCTGGAAAATTATAAATTGTATTACAATAAACTTGCTTTCACTTGCTTACAAGATGCAAGAGGGAAACTGAATTTATAGACCTTGTTGTAATCTTCTGGAATTTTCCATAGAGGCTACGGTGAGAACAAAAGAGAATTTTGGAGAGTTCTCTACAAAAGCTACAGTGATGGTAGTTAGGAATAATCTAGAATATTTGGAGTCTTCTATTGGTTTAAGAGAGTTCTGGAATGAGCATTAAATGCTCAACTACCAGTATTGTTAATAAACATTATTCTAACACTCTCCCATAATGTTTATTTGGAGAGAGTAGGTACTTCCTTGAGTTGTAACAAATTTCTGAGTTTGACAAATTTTACAATAGATAATGCTTCTGTAAAAATGTCAGCTACTTGATCTTATGTTCCACAAAATTGTAGTTCTACCTTTTGTCTTTCAATTAAGTCATGAACAAAATGATGATGTACTTCTATATGCTTGGACCTGGCATGATATACTGGATTTTTTGCTAGCTTAATAGTGCTTTGGTTGTCACAAAATATTATTGCAGGAGCATCTTGTGGATGGTGGATTTCTTCAAGTAGTCTTCTAAGCCACAATGCTTCTTGAGATGCTTTTGATGATCCGATATATTCAGCCCTCTGTAGATGAGAGTGATACTGTTCATTGCTTCTTACTGCTCTAAGAGATTGGTCCTGATCCAAGATGAAAGATGTACCCTGAAGTTGATTTTCTATCATCAATATCACCTGCATAATCAGAATCTGTATATCCAACTAAAGTAGGCTCTCCTCCATACTTGTACTCAATGCCAAGATGATAAGTACCCTTAATGTATTTTAGTATTCTTTTAGCTACTTTCCAATGCTCAATGTGTGGATTTGTCATGTACCTGATTACAATACCAACTGCATATGCAATATCTGGTCTAGTTATAGTAAGATATAAAAGACTTCCTACAAGTTGTCTATACAACTTTCCATCCACCTTCTTTTGAGTAGATTTAGCACTCAATTTTAGTCCTACTTCACATGGTGTATTAGATGATTTACAATCACTCATTTTAAATTTTTCCAATACATCAAGAGCATATTTAGTTTGAGAAAGGATGATCCTTTCTTCTTGTTGCCATACTTGTATACCCAAGAAATAATGCATCAAACCTAAATCAATTATTTCAAAAGCTTGTTTGAGTTGATCCTTAGTTATTTCAATATTATGTGTGTGATCTCCTGTAATGATCAAGTCATCCATATATAATACAATAATAGAAACTTTATCATCACTGTATTTCACATACACATCTAGATCAGCTTTACTTCTTTTGAATCTTGCATCTATGAAGTACTCATTTATCTTGGAGTACCATGCCCTTGGTGCTTTCTTAAGACCATATAATGATTTTTTTAATTTATACACCAAATTTTCTTCACCAACTTTAACAAATCCTGGTGGTTATTGCATGTAAATTTCTTCTTTTAAATCACCATGTAAAAATGCACTTTTTACATCCATTTGAAAAAATTTCCAACCAAACTTTGCAGCTAAAGCAACTATTGTACGAATGGAAGTCATTTTAGCAACTGGAGCAAAGGTTTCAATATAGTCAATACCTTCAGTTTCTAAGAAACCTTTAGCCACTAACCTTGCTTTATGTTTTTCAATAGCTCTATCTGATGTGAACTTTGTTCTATAGGTCCACTTGCAACCAACCACATTTTTCCCTTCTGGAAGTGTTGTTAATTCCCACGTTCTATTTTTCATCAAAGAGTTGTACTCTTCTTGCATGGCTGCTTCCCATTCATCTTTTCCTTTTGCTTCTTCATATGTGCTTGGAGTGTCAACCTGCATCACCTTAGCCATGAGAGTATAGTTAGCAAACATATTTCTAGGACCTTCTTGATAAATTTCTTGAATACTTCTAGTTTTCCTCGTATTTTCTTCATCACTTTCACTTGATTCTTCAACTTGTGTCCCTTCTCCTACACAAGATTACACACCTTGATTTTAATCATTAGTAAAAGTAGACTTATCTTCTTCAAACAAGATTGGAAAGTAAGATAATGTAGGAGGATTATTACTTTCAATATCTTCATCAAACCATACATTCCTTTTGATATGAATTTCATTTGTTTTAGGATTGTATAACCTATATCCTTTTGTCTCCTCACTATATCCAACCATTATGCACTTCTCACTTTTCCTTTCAAGTTTGTTCCTTCTCTCATCAGGAATGTGAGCATATGCATTACAACCAAAGACTCTAAAATGAGATACTGTAGGCTTTCTTCCACTCCATGTCTCTTTTGGTGTTATGTTCAAAACTGCCTTAGTAGGTGTTCTATTCAAGATGTATATGACAGTATGAACTGCTTCAGCCCAAAATTTAGTTTCTAGATTTCTAGAGTGAAGCATACATCTAGCCATTTCTATGATAGTTCTATTTTTTCTTTTAGCAACTCCCTTTTGTTGGGGTGAATAAGAAACAATTGATTCTTTCTTTATGCCATGCACTTTACAAATATTCATGAAGGTTTTATTTAAGTACTCAGTCCCTCTATCCATTCTTATTATTTTTAGATATTTTCCACTTTGTTTTTCAGCCACAGCTTTAAACTCTTTAAACTTTTGAAATACTTCATCCTTCTTTTGTAAAAAATACACCCAAATTCTTCTAGTATAGTCATCTATAAAGTTGAGAACATACCTTGATTCTCCAATTGAAGGTGTTCTAAAAGGACCCATTACATCACTATGAACTAAATATAGAAGAGTTCTTGCCCTCCATGATTTACCTTGTGGGAAACTTTCTACATGTTGCTTTCCCATTGCACATCCTTCACATACCTTATGGCTTGATGATATTTTTGGAAGCCCATGCACCATATGTAATTTCTCCATAAGCTTGAGACTTTGATAGTTGATATGTCCCATTCTTTCATGCCATAACCTGCTCATACCATCATATTTGGAAATAGCATACAAATTCTCATCTCCATTGTTAGAAAAAAAATTCTTGACATTTATATAATTCATTCTCCATTTTACCAATCGCAGTCACTTTATAATTGTTGTTCACATCCTTGATTAAACATTTGTCATTATAGAATTCTATTTTATACCCTTGACTTGCAATTTGAAATACAAAAAGTAGATTTGTTTTTAATTCAAGAACTAACTTCACATTTTTAAACACTCCATTATCAACTTTAACATTTCCAGTCCCTTCAACTTTAAAGTACTATTATTTCCCAAATATATTTTCTCTGCACTACTTTCACTTATTGATTCAAATTGTTCCTTATTATGAGACATGTGTTGTGTAGCACTAGAGTCAATAACCCAATCATCTTTGAAAGAATTATTTTCTTTAAGTGCAACACAAAAAGCATTTCTTTTAGAATCAACAAACTTTGTAAACTTATTTGTCTTTTTCTCTGTATCTCTATTCCTTTTGAAACATTCATTTGCCTTATGACCCATTTTGCCACAATAAGTACATTTCCATTTACTTCTATTATAGTCTATACTTTTACTTTCATTCTTCCAATTTCTTTCTTTAGATTGATTATCTTGTGACTTTTTATAAAACCGTTTTCCTTTTTTTATGAATGCCTGAGATTCATCACTAAATGATTCTCTTTCTTTAATTTTCCTTTTCTCTTCTTGAACTAGCTTAGCACATAATTCTTCAGATTGAATACTTGTTAACTTGTCTACAGTATCTAATCCTCTTATAAATGACTCATAAGATCCTGGAAGACTTTGTAATATAATTTGCACAAAATATCTATCATCTATATCCTTTCCAAGAGAAGAAAGCTCATTTTTCTTTTCCTTTAATTTACTTAGATGGGGGACTACTTCTTGTGAACTTGATAATTTCATATTATATAACTCTGTAGTGAGAGATAAGATCCATACATCACCTAAATTTTGATATAGATTCTTCAAAATTTCCCATACTTTAACTCCACTTCTCTCATTACAAACTTCTAGAAAAACTTCTTCTGAAAGTGTAAGCTTGATTAGTGCTGTTACCTTTTTGTCTCTTTTATCCCAATTTTCTTGATCTTTTCCTGGATCTACTGGTCTTTGTTCATTGCCAATGACAATCTCATAGCAATTTTGAAGAGTTAGAGTAATTTCAATATGAGATACCTAATCATAATAATTCTTTCCATTCAGTTTTACTGTAGGAAAAGTAGTGCCAAGAGAATCCATTATGTTTAATTCTCTCTTTTTTAGATGAGAATGAAACATGCATCAAATCTTCAATATCCAAAGAAAAATGAAAATTTCTCACCAAATTTGTGTAGAGATTCTTTAATCTGCCCTCAAAAAGTCTTAGTATTGCTCCACCAGTTTGTAACCTACAAAAATCAAAACTTCACACTAACAAAATCCTCACATCACATGCCCAAGATTTAAAAATGCGCTGATATCATGATGAATAATTTAAAAATTACAGTGAAAAGAGAAGAATATAGTTGAAAAACAGAGCCGAATTTAATAGACAGAAACATAAGCAGAAACATAACACAGTATTAGACAGAACAGAGTAGCTGAAAAATTAGAAATTGTATTACAATAAACTTGCTTTCACTTGCTTACACAATGCAAGAGGGAAACTAAATTTATAGACCTGTTGTAATCTTCTGGAATTTTCCATAGAGGCTACGGTGAGAACAAAAGAGAATTCTGGAAAGTTCTCTACAAAAGCTATGGTGATGGTAGTTAGGAATAATCTAGAATATTTGGAGTCTTCTATTGATTTAAGAGAGTTCTAGAATGAGCATTAAATGCTCAGCTACCGGTATTGTTAATAAACATTATTCTAACACTGTCCTCCAAAGGAACCTTTAGATTTTGTCTTTTCTCTTCTAAAGAAACTTACTTTCAAATCAAACAAACTCTTTGGTTAGTGAAAATAATGAAAAGCAATGTGAAAAATCCATACCTGCTAGTAAGATCAATTTCAATGCTTTCAGTGTTTCTAATTATTATTGTTAAGGAAAGAGAGTCTAACACTATCCTTACACATCTCTCAAACAATCTATATACTGCATTTTACCATGGATATTAACTTTATACTATTATGGAGTCTATTGAAATCATCATTTCTCTGGAGTTATCAAATACTCTTGATTATAATGGTACTTGTGTGAGCTTGGTTTTAAACCTAATTACTCATCATTTATTAAATACTCTTGATTATAATGGTACTTGTGTGAGCTTGGTTTTAAACCTAATTTTTAATCATTTATCAAATACTCTTGATTATAATAGTACTTGTGTGAGCTTGGTTTTAAACCTAATTTTTCATCATTTATCAAATACTCTTGATTATAATGGTACTTGTGTGAGCTTGGTTTTAAAATTACGTGTAATTATGTACACAATTTCAATTCCTATCAATATATATTGGTATCTATTTATTGTTCTAATATTTGATTTTTCTCTTTAATGAGAATGTAGCTAAAGAAAATTTTGTAACAATAATCTATACATTAAATACAGGAAAATTATTATGCATTTTATCTATTTGCTCAAGCTAAAAAAAATTCTTCCAAAATTTGACACATAGTCTACACATCTAACCATTTGCTTCAGTGAAAAATCTACTATTTGGAGTACTATCCAAAATGACTCTATTAAAAGAAGGCATGGTAAGAATAGGAAAACCGACCTCCCCTTCAAGTATCTTTAACACATGCCTGATTGTATCTAATATTATAATACATTTGTATCCTTCATTATGATGTCCAAGCCCTGTCAGTATGCTCACAAGGGTTGTTGAATCTGGCTTTACACTTTCCAATTGCATTTTTTTGAATGTTTCTTAAGATTTTCAAGAAATCCTTTTTGTGCATATCTTGCAATCATTGCAAGATTTATGAGACGAGTTTTTTTCCCAAGAATACTGCCATATTTTTTGTCTACGCTTTGATGGATGTTTAATCTCTATTTTCAAAGCTTCCATTTTGACACATGTAGGGAGGATGTTGGAAAATATTGTAGAATTTATCTTTACACCTATCAATCGCATTTAGTTTTCTTAATCTTATTATAGCTATAGTGTTTATGCTAGTTTTTCTTTCCATTATACTTAGTTCAAGTTTACAGCCATAGTATCTATTTTTAGACATTATTTATTATCTCTTCACTATTGTGGAAAGCCTACTACAATATTATTTTGGTCCAATTGTATTGTTGTTCAATTGAATGAACGTGTGACCATTCTCTATTGTATCATTTTTGAAGAATAATTTTTCTTGAGATATTTGATCAATTCATTCCACCCATATGTTTGAATAGCATTAAATTCTACTTTTTGGAGATTGAATGGTGACGTCTTTCCTATGTTAATTAGTTACTTAAAAATTGTAATGAAATACTGATGAGAAAAATAGATGTACTTTAAGAAGAAACAAAAAGCTCCCCTTCATCCTTCTATCTTTATGCCATCTTCGAGGAGGAGAATTATGTCTTTGGATGAGGAAGACTTGGATTATGTGCCCTCTCAATATTTTGTGTCTGATTCCTTTGAACCCAGTATGAGGAAAAGCAAGGTGAGTGCTATACCTAGTAGGGATAAGCCAAAATGTAACCCTAATCCCTTGGCTCTCCTTCGAAGGAATATACTCCTCCTTCCATCTTGATAATCAAGGTTTAATGGAGAAGGATAAGGAGTTTTATGTTGAGATTCCCCTATATTAGGGAAAGACACCCCTATGGAAAAGGCTCTTCTATTTGGGAAAGTTCCCCTATCAATGCAAAGGTCAAGAATTTTTTACTAAGTCAGGATGCTCTCCTTGATTTTTTATTGTTTTGAGATTTATGCTTTGAAGAACAATTCCCAAACTACTGAGAAATTAGATGATATCCATGCTAGATCATGAGGAGAAAATTTCTAATTTGGAGAACAAATTTGATGTCATTCAAAAAAAAAAAACTAACTAAAATTATGAATGTTAGTAAAACTACTTTGCAAGAAACTAGCGAGGGATTACAAAAGCTCAATGAGCAAGATGATGTTGTTCGATGTCTCTCAAAGGGTTACTCTCTAGCCACTAGTTCTAGTTCTATATTATGTGTGATACGAGGAATACGAGAAGGAAGAACAAGAATAGAACAGAGGACAAGGAGCAAGATGTTCACATTGATTTTGAGACCCACTCTGACATGTCCGGCCCTGCCACAAGATTAAGGAGAAAAATGAACGGTGATAATCTTCGGGACAATATTTTTAAGAAGTTTAAGGATATCAATGTTGATATTATCAAGAAAAATAAAGAACTAGTATAGGTTTTATAGTTTTCTTAGGGGTTTTGTTTCCCTCTTTTTAACTATATTTTAGCGTCTGATTTATGTCTCATTTTTTTTATATTATTTGTTTGACAGGATGTTTGTTCTTGTTATTTAAACTTGGGTTTCTAGTCCCTATAAAACTAGTTTTTCTCTAATAAAAAATAAATAGATGTATTTCTAGCTTAGTAAAATACAAGGGTGAATTTTAACAATAAAGTTAAATAAATCAAAAGAACTAAGAATCATCTAGCTATGGCACTAACATGCTCTTGCAATGTAGTCCTAAAGGTTAAACTTGTTATCTTCATCATCTACAGTAAAATTCTTTTTCATTAATGTGATTACCATTATGATAGATGCATTATTTTCAAGAAAGAATATACAATATATTTTGAAGTAAAGAGCTACTTTGATTCCTCCAAAAGAACTTTGTACTCAATTTCTTCTTTTTTGCAGCCCTAATTAATTACAACAAAAGTATCTAAAAAGAGACGAGAATAGAATAGAAGACCAGGCTTCAAAATTTTAGAAGCACACATGCTCTTACATAGCTTGCTACATTGAGAACCTTCACTTCCAAGATCCATTTTGATTAAAGCCCTAATTTAGTCTAGGATAAAAATAATCCTAACCTTTGATCTACAAACTAGTGGGAGGTGATAAAGATGTTCCCAAAAGGGTACCATAGAGAGAAGTGGGAACAACTAGGTATAAGCTAAAAAAGGGCTAAAGAATAGTCCTATGCAACCATGAAACTAAATACCTTGATCCCATATGCAATCGTTATCCTTAGAATTTATAAACTGTATTATGTGTTAGAAATAATTTGTTTGGAAGAGTAGCCGCGTGGGGACTACGGGGTGGATATTCAACCATGTTTCTATATGCATTCAATAGTATATTGTAATTAAAATATAATAATATAATAAAAATATAAGATGATAAAAAATATTAATTAAAATATAATACTTTTATAATAAAAATAATATAATAAAAATTTTAAAATAGGTATGTGTTTATATATGCATATTTTTCATTGTAGGAAAATCTTATGAGACACAATATTTAAAATTTGAATAAGTTTTGGGGTGATTAAGTTTTATGTGAGAACTTAATTGTTAATATTCAATCTATATATACATGAATTTGAATGAATTTGTGGAAATACATCTATGATTTGTTAAAAAAATATATTAGTGAATATGCATTTATTTTTCTAATGAAAAATGGGCATCTTGATAAAGATCTCAAAGAGTTTCATACTTTAATAAAGGCGTATTTTTCCTATCTTTAGATTTGATTTAATGATATAATGATAAATAAGATATATAACGAATGTTAATGAAGGAAATTTAGAATTTAAAAATAAATATAATATATATTTAGTATAAAATCAAGGTTTGGAAATGTGTTTCACAAATAAGTGAAATAATTAAAGAATGCTAATGTATGTGATTCTATGAAAAAAGAAAGAGTGATTAAAAGAGTTTCACAATTGGATAAGAATTTCTTTGGAGTGCATTATAGATACTATTGTTTGTGAAAATAATGCAGATCTAATCTATAGGTGCATATTCAATAGTTTGAGTGGAGGCAAAGAGATGTCTTACAGTCAATTTTAAAATTTGAATTTGTCACTGATATGACTAAATATATGAAGCTCCTTTCTAATTTAATAGCAAACAATTAGGGAATCATTTTAGTGGCTTTTAACTCACTAAGAGCAGAATTCAATTAAGTTTTCTGCTAATTTTACAATGGAAGGTATGCTTTGCCTCTTCCACACCATCATTTTTAGAATTATCATAGATGTTTTTCTGATAAGAATTTTTGTGAATTCTGACTATGCTCATTTTAAAAAATATCCTATAGCTTTTATTATTAGCCCTCCAAAATACTACCAAAACATAAAATATTACATAGAATATAAAATAAGAGATAAATAGACTACAAAATCTCCATTTCCATTGCCATTGAAAGGATATTGGAAAACTGCACCTCTTAAGCATCTATGTTTCTAATTTCAAATCAGCATAAAAATAAACGAAAATTCTATAGTTTCTATCTACTCTCTTGTTTGTCTCGTCCCTAATCAGAAAGATGAAATGTCAGAGCAATTGCAAATTATGTGATCTTCATGTTTTGACAATCACGATGATAACAGCTGTGATATTCCTCGATGAAGGCAACATAAATCTACATTTTCTCCGTATAACTTGGCCCGACATGGAAGTTGCAATCAAAGGCATAGCTGCAGAGTTTTTAGGAGGTGAAATTGTCCGATTAAGGCTTTTTAGCCATCTATGTACTTCTAGAAAATGACTACTCGAATATCCAGACATGTAAGGTACAGATTTATTCCACAAAAATCGAGTCCATTCCACTGCGTTTGCAGCGCGGGTATCCCAGCTCATAAATCTCTAATAAGAAACTTGAGAATCTTTAGAGAATCATGATACATGAATGTCCAAACCCTAAAAAACAAAACCTAAAAAACGCCATTTTTTGTTTGCTCCGACCTCCGCCAACTGAGTCTCATTGCAGAATCCGCAGGCCTCTAATATTATGAATCATAGGTGAGAGAATATGTTATATTCCATAGTGATGCTCCATTGTTGTTATAATTATTGCTATAAAAATCCTAACTATGTCGAGGCACAACGCAATGAGTGTTTACACAGAGGAAAGAATGGAGAAAAAAGTGATGGCTAAAAGTATGTTGGTGTGGTGGATGACGGGCTCTTTGATATGGCAAGCAGTTGAAGGAGGAAGAAGTGGGCATATACCAGGAATGTTTGTATTTGGGGACTCATTAGCAGATGCAGGAACTAACAATTTCATTCCAAATTGTACTGCTCGGGCCGACTTTCCACCATATGGTGTATCTTCCTTCCTCAGCCCAACTGGTCGCTTCACAAATGGCCTCACAGTTTTCGATTTCATAGGTTGGTAGAAATGAATATTTTTCACATCTTTTCAATTTGTTTCAAATGTTCAAAGCTGAATCTTATAGAGCTGGGTAAGATCTAATAGAGCTTATAAGTTAGTCAATGGGTTCATAATAGCATGGGATGCACTTGTGAAATTGCAGCTACTTATTTGGAGCTCCCTTTCTTACCTCCCTATCGTGAGCTTCCTTTCAAGACTTCAAATCATGGGCAGGGAATTTATTCCCATGGGGCTAATTTTGCATTGGCAGCGAGTGGATTGCTGGATTCAACAGGCGCTGATAGGGTGTGTTCTTCGTTTAACTGTTTGTTGTTGGAAAGTAATGTGTGACAATTGAACTTTTTTCAGCAGTTTCCATGTTAATTAGACTGTTTTCTATAATATTTAAGTTAATTATTAGACAACTCTCTAGAATTTCTAAGTTTGTTCATGGTTTACTAGTTTGTAGTTTGTAATTTGTAATGTGTCAAAAAAAAACTTTTCTTCTATCTTAGCAAGTTAGTTTTGATGGAAATATTTTTAGTCTTGATTTAGTTTATTTCTGTTTTAAGCTTGTAGTGCACAACTACATAAAAAACAAATTTACACAGTTCTACAAATTTGAGTTAATATTCAGTCCTTTTCTATTCTTCTCTGAAATTTTACATAAAATGGAGCAGTTCTATAATAGTTCTCAACACACTAACTTGTAATACAAAAATAAATAGATATATAAAGAGTTTGTTGTCTCCAAAATTAAAGTAATTTATTTTGATTTTGCTATTTAAAGTTGTAATTATCTTCGGGAACTGTTGTTTTAATTCTTCATTTGTCCTTTAAGAATAATTCTTGGCTTCGACCCCTTGCTTACCAAAACAAAATTGGAACCTCTAAAACAAAATTCCTTTTGTTAGTTTATAATATCAAAGTCATGCCAAACATATGCAATGATAAATTGTTTCAGTATATGTTGATGTTATGATAATGTATATATGTGATGTTTCAAATATGACTATGATTTGACCATTTTAGATTGTTTCTTACCTCTCTTTAATTTTAGGGCTTGCCTTTAATTAATTTGTATCAATATCTAGCATTTGATATATGTGTCAAATCCATAGTTATGTTCTAGTTCAAGGAGGGAAATTCTTACAATAATGATTAATAAGAAGATAGGGCTTTAGGTGATGGTCTATCCATGGGACAAAATGAAAACTGCTAACTGCAATGGTCTATCCATGGGATAAAATGAGAACTACAAACTGCAATTATTAGTCTTTTTTAACTACAATGATTAGTTTTTTTCATAAAGAATATACATCACATAGGGATGATAGTATACCAAAGAGCTTATCTTATTCAGAAAATAGAACAAGTTGAGCATTTTGAGAATTTGTACACAACCACATCAAAAGTGAGTGTAAAGTTAGAAGGTCAAAAGTGTTTAGCAAGAATAATCGAGATATAACACTTTTAATCCTCAAAGGATCTATGTACAAAAAAAGATAATTTTTGATTCAGAACAATCCTAGAGCTATAATATCCATATGGATAGCCTTAACACAATAAAAAGTATTATCATTAATGTTATAATTTATAATATTTTCTTTATAAGTTAATCATTATTTATTGATAAGTAGGAGATATTTTCTACAGTAAGTCAAATTGTGATATTGCTATCAGAATTCAACTGTGTAGTTTTTTTGAGTCAAACTTATTGACCTATTTTTCATAAGACACAAAACTTGCTGAAGGTTTTTCAAATGGGTTTGCAAGCAGAGTGGGCTTAACCATGGAGGAAACTCCACAGTTAAGCACACTTGACCGAGAGTAGTACTGGGATGGGTGACCTCCCCTACAATGAGTGCTAAGTGTTTCATTCATTCTCATGAGAGATAGATTCTTGTGAACCACTACTCATAAAATATGAACCAACAAATTTGACTTAAAAAACTATGCAATTAAATCTTGATAATAATATCACATATTATTATCTAACTTAAAAAAACGTTCTGCAATTTCTTATCTTACAAATACACATTGAAATATTCAAATGCTTTCCAAACCCTTTACTGACATACAATTCAACAAACGTAAACTGGTGCAGAACACTGTTAAATTGAGTGATCAGATATCAAAATTTGAAGAATTCTCTAGGAGTGTACATAAAAAGTCGTACCTCAGAAATTCTTTATATTGCATTTCCAGTGGAGGCAACGAAATTAATGCCTACTTCAACAGCACTTTGTCAAAACCAAATGCTACAGAATTTGTCACTGGGCTGGTTGGTGCACATGGCCAGCACATCGAAGTAAGTTTCACAATGACTATGTTTTTCACACAAATCTGACGTTTTTTGAGTACCATTTGCAATAAAATTGTAATAATTTGTTGTGGCAGAGGCTTCATCGTGCAGGAGCAAGAAAATTTCTGATAATAGACATCTCCGCTTTAGGATGTACTCCTTTTGCAAGATTTAAATATAATTTTGCTTTCAATGGAGGCTGTGCGGAACTTGGAAATGATGTTGCCCAGGAATATAACATTGCTCTGAAAAAGCTTGTGGATCACCTGAATGAAAAACTACAAGAAGTAATTATTATTCTACTTAATTCGTTTGATTACTTGAGAAACATGATTGATAATGGCGAAGCTTTTGGTAAGTCAATCTCCACTTTAATAATAACCTCCTTATTTATCAATCTTTTCTATGTATAGGTCCCTGATTTGAATGCATGTCTTAAAATTGTAGGTTTTTCAGAGACAAAATCAGCGTGCTGTGGATCAGGATTGTTCGGAGATAATGTGAGCTGTGGATTAACCAACCCCCCAGATTTGTATTGCAGTGATATAGACAAATACTTGTTTTGGGATGCGGTTCATCCCACTCAAAGAGTTTACTCAATATTTTCAGAAGAAATATGGCGAGGAAATTCTTCCGTTATGCATCCATTTAACCTTTCCACGCTCACCTTGGGGAGAAAAGCCTAAACAAATCTACATTCTTTAGGTTTGGACTATTGAGGAACTTTGCATTTCTCTTGGGAATAGATAAATGGAAAACTGCTTCGTCTAGTAGGACACCAATTGGGTTTCCCGAGAATAATGTTCATAAACTATATGAAAAGACATGGAGGAATTATTACTCACTACATATAGTAGAATAAGTTTTATAATGTACTTATTTTATTAAATGAGAGGCATTTTAAATTTGAAAAAGTTTGATATAAAAATGTCAATAGAAATTATAAAAGCATTATAAAATTTGAAATTAAAAAAAATAAATGGTGTGCATAAATTGTAAAACAAGAATTATTTGGAATTAAAAAATGAATTAGAAATGTTGTTATAAGAAATGGTGTTATTATTTAAGTATTGTGAATTTGAAATTAGAATAAATGTATTATTTGTGTATGAGTGAATGTGACCTCAAATTCAACACACACGCAACATGATCATTACTCACATAATAGGATTACAGAAAAGAATATGAGTTATTCAATCCGAAATCCGTAGTGAAGCGATCTGTTGCCTCCTATGTAGACGAGGTGTTTACAAGATTGCTCTTAGATCGAAAGCCAACAACCATAAGACCGAACTACAATGGAGGATTTTAAAGAAAAACATATGCATGAAAAAAAAATTGCAAGTAATCTAGAATGAATGCATGTAATCTAACATGAGAATGCAAGTAATCTAATATGAAAATGCAAGTTCTTTTTAGAGTTTTCAAAGGAAAATGTGACTAAATCTAAGAACAAGTAAGTAAACTAAGAAGATGAGAAATGCAATATTATACTAAATGAACTAACTAAAATGATAACAATCAAAAGCTATGAATCTCAAAGAATGTATTAGAATTTCACTATAATCTCTATGCTCTCAAAAATTCGATCCTTTGAAATGAAAAGGCAAGCTCTTAAATAGAAAAAGAGGGGGAATCTCGCATGTAACTCCTTTTGCCACATGTCCTAAGTGACTTCATTTTCCATTAAGGCTCTTCACTTTTTGGACAAATAGGCATGGAATTATTTAATTAAAAAGTGGAATTTATGCCACATATGGGGGTGTGACTAATTTGAATAATTTGAATAATTAAATTCAAATAGAGAGATGTCCACTCAAATAATTAAATGATATTAATTCCTTTTTGATGTGTATTAGCTAAAGGGGTAGATTTAATTTAATTTAAAGCACTTAGGACTTTAGAATTAAATTAATTTATCATAGGGATAATTTAGCTAATATAAGTCAAAGACTTTTAGGAATTAATTTAGCATTTGATTATTGCAATTTAGGGTCTTTGCAACTGACATCAAGTCAAATAGAGTCAAGTAGGAGAGAGAAAATTGCCTAGGAAACTAGGACTTTGATGACATAGAATTGAAGAAATACACCAAAATTTGCCTGAAATAAATAGGTGCCAATTTTGGGGTATTACATTTTGCCCCTCTTTGAATTGATGTGCGAGCAGCGCGTTGATTCAAAGAATAGTCTGAAGTGACAGATGACGAGAATTTCCAAAGTCTAAGTTAGATTGTGAAGACATCGGTCTTAGAACAGAACCAGGATCAGGGTTAGATTGCTCCAATACCAATTGATGAAGATGCAGATTTAGGACTGTCTCTAGAATCAAGGTTAGATTGCCCCAATACGTAGCTTAGCCCTCCAAGACCTGGGTTAGATTGCCCAGATAACAGTCTAAAAGAGATTTTGAGAGCCATCTCCAGAATGAAGCTTGACTCCCAGGAATCAGGGTTAGATTGCCCCAATACCTTAAAGATTTCAAGAACCATCTCTAGAATGAAGCTTGATTCTCGAGGATCTAAGTTAGATTGCTCAAATACCTAAGAGATAGATGATAAGATAACAGGATACGAGGCATTGAGATGCCCCAAGCAATGAGAACTAAAGATTCAGATTAGACTGATTCAAGAATTGATTCGACAAGATTCAATGATGCAATCATCCTGCCCCCTCGGGAGCGAAATCGAAAGATGACACGTCAGAAGATGATTGATAGCAAGAGATTACAGATAAAGATAAGATCAAAGATTGAGAAGAATTCAAAGCAGATTAAAGAAGCATCGAGAAGATGCAGAAGTAAATCGGAGCAATGCAGAGGTCCTGTTGACCAAGTTTGACCATGGTTGACCAAATTTTGACTAGGGTTGACTTTGATGAGAAGAACAAAGAGATCTCGAGAACATGATGCAAAGATGAGAGTCTGGTAGGAAGATGACGCCAGAAGGCTGACTGCACAAGCATCCGATCCCAAAGGGTCTCAGAATTTAAAATGTGATTTCAAGCTATGTAGAGATGTCAAATTTTGATTTCGATCCTGAAAACTTGTGCAATCGTGATGAAATTGGGATGGAAGAGGAGAACCTCCGATGAACAAAAAGCAATCAAGGGAGTAGCAAGATATCATCTCAAATGCAAGCCTAAAATGGACATGCAAGCCTAGAAAGTGCAAGCTTAGAATGAAAATACAAACCTAAGCTAAAGATGCAAGCCTAGAAAAAAAAATACAAACCCTAGGACTTGGTTGTTGGACTCCCCATGTTTTCATCACAGAGCCATTTAAGTTTAGAAAATCGCAAGATGTCATACAATCCTCACTAATATCACTATCATGAGAATATGAATATGACATAAGTCTTAGATTTGTCGGAATGAGGTGTAAGCATTAAGGCACAAGAAGCCAGAATGACCTGAACACCTATTCCTTTTAATCTAGCAAGTTAACATAAGCATTAGAACATAGATGCTAGAATGACCTGAATGTTGCTTGCAACAAACACACCAAACACGCAGGAGTTCCTCCTTTTGCCAAAGATTGCTCGTAGTGACCCTTATGTTCACTTAGCAGGATGAGCATTTACAATTTCACTAGTAGCAAAAAGAAGTCACTCAAAAGACAAGGAGAAGAACCAACCTCACCAAAGCATCCATATGAAAGGAGTCAAGGTACGCATGGCCATCCAATACGAGATGGAGGCTCTTACAGACGGACACCCCTCTTATATGAATTTTTTGGTTCATTGGAACTAAACCAACAAGCAAAAAGAAAAGAAAGCAAACAAACAAACCCTCAAAGAAAACAAAGCTCATCATGCCTCAAAAGAACACACATTTAGTTTTAGTTTCATTTTATGCTCGTGTTCAAGCGAATTGGAGTCGAATCAGAAAGATGACATTTGAAGTCTCGATGAGATAACGACAATAGGCAAACACAGTGAGAAGCACTGGTGACTGATGCAAGGGAGAGATCCTGAAAGAGAGAGGTCAAACAAGAGCTAGGTATCAGCAGGTAGATGTAGCGAGAGTCGCTGGTGACTGATGCTTGAAAGAGTTTCCGAAAGTGATAGGACAATGCCCCCTAGACCAAGCGGGTGCCCCCAAGCGTGAACCAATTCCAATCTATGAAGAGTCGAGAAAAAACTCGAAAACAATCGAAGGAAAGTGCATGAGCTAGCAAACCAAAGCGGGAAACAAACTAAAGCAGGAAACAAAGGAAGCAAACTAAAGCTGGAAAGCAAACTAAAGCAAGAAACTAAGAGCCAAGCGACGCTGAGAGAGGATGTTACTTTAGGAAACAAGTGGCACTTGTTTACCAAGTTTTCACCAACTTGGCAGAGATTCTATTTTTGCTACCATGATGCCTGTTTACCAGGTTTTCAGCAATGACACATTTTTTTCTTTTTCAATTTTTTTGTACTTTTCTTTTTTTTTGCTCTTTTTGTATTTTTTTCAAATTTTCTATTTTTTTGAGTATTATCAAGGCACCTATTTGCCAAGTTTTCACCAGGATAATAGATACATCAAAGCGCTTGTTTACCAAGGTTTCACTAAGATGATCATTTTTTCAGGATATTTTGCAATTTTTAGGATTTTTTTTGAAAATATACCATTTTTAGGATTTTTTTAGGACCAATAAGTATGTACATGAGCACATAGAGAATGTCAGTTGTAGAACTTCTTCAGATGAAGAGCGTTGATTGACTCTTTGAGTGCCTCTCCACTAAGTCCAACCATCAAGAGATTCGTAGTCAAGGAAAGATCACTTAAGTGAAACCCACAAATATCCTCATAGACACACCTTAACTCTTTGTCAGATTTCCCATGCTCTAAATGCTTAGGAAGAGTACGTTCTAGATTTTCCTTAGTCATGTCATTAGTAATAAGGAGATACTAATATGCACTTTGGGAAAAGGCAAGATGGAGTGAAGAGGGTAAAGTATGAGAGGCAAGGGTGATGGAATGGAGGGAAGTATGAGAATTTTGGAAGCTTGAATGACAACTTTGATTTTTCCTTTCTTTGGAATCCACATAGCTTTTGAATTTTTTCTTCTTTACTTTGAGGTTCTTTTGATGACAATGCCTGTAGAATGGATTTTGAGATCCATTTCTTATTTTATTTTCTGGCTTTTGATTGTCTTCTTCTTTGAGGACCTTTGCGGTCTTTTGAACACCTCTGTTGCTTTCCTTTCTTTGTAGTCACATGTAGATTAGATAGGACATGGTGACCTTGAGATATAAGTGGATTCTTATTATTTTTGTTTTTATGTTGCACATCCAAGTTACTTCCAAAAGACTCAGGAATGGTGGATGAAAGAGGCTTATATGACTGGTTCAGGTGGAGAGGTGGAAATGGAAGTGGACAGGCCACTTTTCTGGGAGATGAAGGGGGAAGAGAAGTCGATGGGATGGGCTCAAGTGCAAATATATCAGTATCATCCTCATCATTCATGAATGCATCAGATAGATCAAGAAAGTAATCTTCCATAGAGCATTGTCGATTGTGAGTCATCTTAGAAGAGTCGGATAAGTTTGGAGGAATATTATGTGAGCCTAACCAAGATGGTCTATTCCAAGAGTTAGGTCCCCTTTCAGGTGGTAAGAGTGCACAAATAGGAACCATTTCAATTCTGGATCTACCAATATTCCATGAAGCTGTAACAGAATGGGGTCTCAGATACCCATGATTTGTTGGAGTAGTAGAAGTATAGCTTGAAGTAGATGGCCTACGAGCCATAGGAATGATCTCCATAGGAGGGTGGAAAGGATCATCATCAATAGCTTGATCTGGAGGATCATAACTTTCTCCTCTTTCTGAGTTGTTAAGACTAGCATATAAGTGCGTAGCATCAATGGGTATTTCTGTAGTAGCATCTGATATAGAGTCCCATTCAGCTAGAGACATAGTCAGAGGCAGACTTTCTTCATTGTTGTCATCTAACATAGGAAGTGTTTCTTTAACAGTAGGATCTTGTTCAGTAGTAGAAGCATCAAAGTAATCTGGAATAGGCATACCTTGAGGCATACCCAAGAGGAGGGAAGCATCCAATAGTTTCTCCCAATCAGTATGTGTATCATTGGAGTCGGCAGTAGTAGGAGTTTGCTCAGTAGTAGAAGTGGTGGAATAATCTAGAGTAGGCATACCTTGGGGCATACCCAAGATAAGGGAAGCATCCAACAGTTTCTCCCAATAAAGATGTGTTCCATTAGAGGTAGTGACATATTCAATATTTTTTGCAGTAGTAGAAATTTGTTCAGTAGAGTGTATAAAATCCTCCTAGTGAGGACCAAGATCATGTTCTTGAAGCACTTGAGAAGGTAGATAAGACTCTTTCTGGTAGTCTGAATCAGAATTTTGATCATTCAAAGGTCTTTCATATGTCATAGGTTGAATCTATATTTCTTCATTATTTGAATCCTTGCATAATTCAAAGCTACAGCTAGGTTGGTCAAGCTCATAGCTCTGATAGCCAATACCAAATCTGTCTTTAGAGGGTTCCTCACAGGAACGTGGAGATATGGGGAGAGCTGTCAGTGACAAGATGGACTCAATCTGATATTCCCCCATGCCAATATCTTTGATCTTTAGGGTCTTTTCTATTTCTTTTAGCTTAGCATCATAGAACTCAGTGGACTCCCTATTGGCAGGAACAAAGTTGTCTGTCGTTTGGGGAAGCAGCTTAGCAGAGCAAGTATTTAGGCCAACATTATTGTCAATGAGGATGCAGTGGACATGCTTGGGACCTTCCTTAAATTCATGTGCAGGGGAGCATCATGCAGATGGCTTAAGGAATGATCATCTTCTTTGGAAAAGCACAAATAGTGAGGCAAAGTTAAATGACCCACCATAGATTGGAACAGATTGAGATTGAGATCTTTGGGGACATTTTCCTTAGTAAGGGCTTTATCCATAGATAGTTTTGGTCTGGATGTCGAAGGTTCAGGAACTTTGAGAACAATCTTCACACAAGATCGAGTGATAGCATTCGCACAAGCTGGAGACTATGTGGATTTATAAGAGGGAGATGCAGGGCCTTGCAAGACAAAGGGAGTTTTGGGTTTAGGAGTATCCTCATTCCCTGGAGCAGTGATCATGTCACAGTACTCAACATCAATAGGTTCAATCTCATTGATGACAATGTCGCTAGTATCATACATATAGTTGACCACATCGTTGGTACCTTTAGACTTGGATAATTCACTTTTCCCATGAGGAGGAAAGGAGTCTTTGAAGTCCTGATGATTTGAATTCTTGTTATGGTTCTGCATCAAAGTCCTATAAACCACATCAAGAGGTTCTCCCAAGGAAGTAGAGTTACGCTTGGGTTGAGAGATCCAAGGTTTGTTTCTTGCGAATATTGAAGGTGGTTGAGCTTCTGTTGCAGCCTTCTCAATGACTTTGACCATTTGTATGCTAGAGCTAAGATTAAAGACAGACTTTGAGGGTTTTGGTGTCACATTATCAACAACCTTGTCATTCATAACATCTATGTTTTTGTTGACAATCTTATCATTATCTTTGTTTGAGGGAGAAGGTCCTTGCTTGTTGTCTTTGTTCAAAGTCAATTCTCCCTTCTTGACCATAAATGCTTCTATCCTCACAGCCCACCTAATCATATTGTCAAAAGTGAGGGGACCTCGTAATCATACTTGGTATCCAAAATTTGAGACAAGATTGTCCAAGAAGATATCAAACCTTTTAGACTCGGTTAATTCATGTGAATACTTCGTGCATAGTTGTCTCCATCTCTAGAGAAATGTTAGGAGAGGCTCCCCTTGTCATTGTTTCAAATTGCAAAGGTCCTGGATGTTGACCGGATATTGAATATTGTGGGATTGATCATAATGCTTGTCATTTAGAGACTGACCATGACCTTGGTCATTCTGTGATTGCTCATGAATTTTGTTGAATTTACCTCCCCTTGGGAAGTGGAATGGATCTCCCATATTGTTGGTAGTATTCTGAGAGATCGTGAAAGAGTCGATAGGTTCAAAAGAATCAATAGGTTCAATTTTAGAAAGTGACCCTTCAGATTCTTGCTGGTCTTCAAACAATGGGTTATAATATTCTTGAAATAATAAGTCAGACTGTATCTGAAACAATGGATTGTAATACTCTTGGAATGAGGAGGAATGTGAGGATCTCTCACAAAGTTCAGATTCCATAATAGATTCAGAATGACCTATGTCTTGATTATGAGGTTTACTTCAATCTTGATCAGTATTCTAAAAGGGATAAGTCTTGCCACTTCGAGTCGTGATAGTCATAGACGAAGATGTAATGAGCGAAGATTCAGGATAAAGCTAGATTCTGTCTCAAAGATAACGAAAGGAGATGAATGGCTAGAACAGCCAAGATGTAAGATGAACCTGGTACGAGTCATCAAAAGAGATGGCTAGACCAGCTGAGATAAGACTATCGTAATGCGAGGTACAAAAGGCATAAAGAGATAAGATGAATAGATGAGAGACAACATGAGTCAAAGCAAAGATCAATCGATTCCTAACTCAAGACAACTAGTTTCTGACGGTGAACGACAGGAAAATAGAAAAATAGATCACGGACAGAAGGCAGATCAAATTTATGTCATTGATCAAGCATGTAAGATAGCAATCAAGGAGTTCAAGCAAATAGTCTTCAAGCAATGGGCAAGGGACAAAGCAACCTTGCACATGAACAGGAATAGTGACTTAGTATTTCTACTCCCTAAGGACTCTACTTGTGTATGTTCTTGAAAATATTTTAGCAGGCACTTAAAACACAACAACATCCTAGCAAGTTGTCTATAAGGATATACATGGCTTTTCTAAAGGATTCCTCGATATACGCAAGGTACATGAGGCACAAATCTGTAGATGAGAAGAATCTAAAATCACACAGCCAAGGGGAGACGGTAACCCAAATCTCCTCCTTCACTTCTCAAAGGTATAAAGTTCTTTGAGGCTTAGCCAAGAGTGAAATCTAACTCATTCTCAAGAGAGGTGTCTTTGGATTCACCTCCCAATATTTATACTCTGTCGAAACACGGGAGTTAAGGTCGTCCCTTAAGGTGATGAAATCCCCAAGCAGGCCTTCTAAAAATGAAAAAGTAAGTAATTCACTATCAAAAGTATTGGAAAGCACTAAAGGTGGTGCATTTAACCCTTCAAGTAAATGTGAGGTGAGTCCACAAAGTGGTGCATTTAACTCCTCACACAAACTCAAAGTGAGTCCACACCCTAGAAAACAAGTGAGTTCCAAAAAGCACAAAAGGGTTGCCTAGTGGAACAATTAACGCTTCTTTCCTGTAGACCCCTCCCCTTTAATGTGGCGCTGAGATTGCAACCACGGGGTGGAATGAGGGGCCGATGGATGAGCGAGTCCAATAAACCAAGATAGAAATCTAGATCAATCACAAGTAATCTAAGATAGCTAATCAATACTACTCATAAGTGCAAGAGGGTTTGAATAATGAAATATTTAACTTTTCAAGTAAACATGAAGTGAGTCCACAAAGTGGTGCATTTAACTCTTCATGTAAACAAGGAATGAATCCATGCCCTAGATTACTCAATGAGATTTTTTTGATATTGGAACCAAGAATTACTTAAATGTTTAAAAGACAAGCATGCACTTAAACACAAACTTCTATGAAAGCAAATCTATGTTCATTTATTTCCCATTAAGAGCATAAAAAATGTGTTCTATGAAAGCATGTAACACTCAAGCCAAACACATGAGAGATTAATTTTATGTCCAAACCAAGTGTTATAGAGATTTTAAGAACTCACCTTAGGTCCAAAGATCTGCAATCCAGCATTTAGCACACATCCAAAAGTACAGAATCAAGACAAATCAATGGCAAACCGTAAGATATGTAACATTGTTGTCTTCAAGACAATCTTTAAAGATTGATTTATTTGACCCATAAAATCACAATATTAAAATTTTTGGAAATAATGAAGTTTTTAGAAAACATCAAGAAATATCATTTCCCAAAATTACAAGGTCTTATGATTCAATTTGGTTCCTCAACCAATAACCTTTTCAGACTGCCATTTTTCTGTCATAAAGCATATTTAAAACACCAGGCCCTACCTAGGGAATCACATATCTTTCTTAGAAAGAATCCAAATGAAACAAAACCAATTTCATAGTAACTATTAATGAATCTAGTTTCCAAATATGTAAGCCATTTATTTTTTCCATTCATAAATCATTTTCTAAGAATAAATCATTGCCTGCAACTCCAATACAGATTGTTAAAAACTAGTTTTCACTCAAATGCCCATAACTTTCACAAATCTGCATAAAAATGACTCAAACTAAAAGGAAATGAAATATAATTCATGTATATTTCTAATTAATATTATTAGAGATCTTGATTCTTCACAATTTGTCTGTACCATACGTTTCAATCTAACTGTATTCAGAGAATCCCAAATCTGCAAATACCCACTTTCACCAAAATGTTCATAACTTATTCATTTCTTAATAAAAATGAACCAAACAAAAATTATGAGAAAGAATATTTATCATTCTATCCATCCATTACTATATTACAAGGTTTCTAGGCTTTACATGTCCGTACAAGGCCTGGAACCAACACTAAAACTGAAAAACTAATCAAGAATGAGGCCAAAAATTGATCTTTTCTACCCCACGGTGGGTGCCAAAATGTGTATGAGTGAATGTGACCTCAAATTAAACACACACACAATATGATCATTACTCAAATGATTGGATTACAGAAAAAAATATGAGTTATTCAGTCCGAAATCCATAGTGAAGCGATCTGTTGCCTCCTATGTAGACGGGGTGTTTTCAAGATTGCTCTCAGATCGAAAGCCAACGACCATAAGACCGAACTACAATGGAGGATTTTAAAGAAAAGCATATGCATGAAAAAAAATTTGCAAGTAATCTAGAATGAATGCATGTAATCTAACATGAGAATGCAAGTAATCTAATATGAGAATGCAAGTAATCTAATATGAAAATGCAAGTTCTTTTTAGAGTTTTCAAAAGAAAATGTGACTAAATCTAAGAACAAGTAAGTAAACTAAGAAGATGAGAAATGAAATATTATACTAAATGAACTAACTAAAATGATAACAATCAAAAGCTATGAATCTCAAAGAATGTAGTAGAATTTCACTATAATCTCTATGCTCTCAAAAATTTGATCCTTTGAAATGAAAAGGCAAGCTCTTAAATAGAAAAAGAGGGGGAATCTCGCATGTAACTCCTTTTGCCACATGTCCTAAGTGACTTCATTTTCCATTAAGGCTCTTCACTTTTTGGACAAATAGGCATGGAATTATTTAATTAAAAAGTGGAATTTATGCCACATATGGGGGTGTGACTAATTTGAATAATTTGAATAATTAAATTCAAATAGAGAGATGTCCACTCAAATAATTAAATGATATTAATTCCTTTTTGATGTCTATTAGCTAAAGGGGTAGATTTAATTTAATTTAAAGCACTTAGGACTTTAGAATTAAATTAATTTATCATAGGGATAATTTAGCTAATATAAGTCAAAGACTTTTAAGAATTAATTTAGCATTTAATTATTGTAATTTAGGGTCTTTGCAACTGACATCAAGTCAAATAGAGTCAAGTAGGAGAGAGAAAATTTCCTAGGGAACTAGGACTTTGATGACATAGAATTGAAGAAATACACCAAAATTTGCCTGAAATAAATAGGTGCCAATTTTGGGGTATTATATTATTTACCATCTATAAGGGCCTGTTTGGTACATGGAATATGGGCCCTAGTTCTGAAATACCATTTTCCGATTATTGTCTTCCATATTTGTGTCCATCTAAATAAGTTGGAATTAGAATTTTGGAATTCCAATTTTGCCCACAAAATGGGCATTCTGTCTTCCACTTGAAAAGGTAGAATTAGAATTTGAGGGTCTAATTCCACTTTTCAAATGCCAATTTCAAGGTATAATTTTTGACGTCCGCATTTTGACCATTCGTTTTCACCGTTGTGTTGGGATAATTTTTGAGGTTGCATTTCATTTTCACCTCACTCTGCAACACGACTAGTCTACAACTCGGCTAAACTCTGCAAAGAGGGATAATTTTTGGGGTCATGTGGGAGCTTCATTGTCTGGTAAGTCTGGACACTTTCTCCCACATTATTTCCTCTTTTCTCTATTACCTACCTGACCCTAGGGTTTGAAGGTGTTCAGTGATATCTGTGAGAAATGTTTGATATTAAAAATGTTTGAAGTTGTTCTGCAAATATATGAAGTTGTTTCTCCTATTTATGTTTGTGATCAATCGGATTACTACAAGGGTTTTGAATATAAGGGTTTATTTTTTATTGTCTCAGTTGAAGACAACACTTAATGCTCCTTGCAGGAAATCTTTGTTACTCTTTTCTCTATCGCCTCCCTAACCCTAGGGTTTGAAGGTGTTCATGATCTCTGTGAGAAATGTTTAATATTAAAAATGTTTGAAGTTATTTTGCAAATATATGAAGTTGTTTCTCCTTTTGATGTCTGAGATCAATCAGATTACTACAAGGGTTTTTAATAGAAGGGTTTATTTTTTATTGTCTCAGTTGAAGACAAGACTTAATGCTCCTTGCAGGAAATCTTTGTTACTCTTTGCTCTATTGCCTAGTTGACCCTAGGGTTTGAAGGTGTTAAGTGATCTCTATGAGAAATGTTTGATATTAAAAATGTTTGAAGTTGTTCTACAAATATATGAAGTTGTTTCTCCTTTTTAGGTCTGAGATCAATCGGATTACTAAATAGAATAATAAAAAATTATATACGACGTTTTATACCCAGATTTATTTTTTCTTTAACTAGCCTACCTATGTTGCCTCAAATTTCCTTAACATACATATTGGCTGTGACGTTGAACATGCTCCTCAACCTCTATAATGAATTGCCATTGAATTTTTTGAGCTCCTTTATCAAACGCCCAAATTTCTATCGAGAGATTTGAACATAATACCAAGACAAAATTGTGTATTGGAACTTATCCATGAATAAACAAGTTACAAAAAAACAAAAACTAGATTACTATTTCTACCATGTATGGTACAATCATCATAACTATTACAACTCCACAATCGGAATAAATGAAGGGGAAAATCTTGGCCTGCTAAGAAACAACATTTCTCAGCACAAAGCTCCCTAGTTAAAATAAAAATCTAGATAATTGTGTTGCCAAAATGAAATGATACACATCCACACTGTGTACAGCAGTAACTTACCCTAGATGAGAAACCCTAACTTCAGTGCTACAACAAACACTTTTTTTCTACATCTCCCATGAAATTATCTTGGGTCTCTGCCAAGCTTCATGTTTGGAATACCAAGCACCAAGAACATCAATATCATCCTTCACACACCCCAAATCCACTCGAAATCTGCAACCTATATTATCACACCTGTAACTCCACCCAGATTTATTCTTTTTACACCTGCTACAACTAAAACTCCCCCCATCCCCATAATAAGCTTCACAGTATGCTCCACATTAAGTCCTTGTTTAATAGTGATAGTGACAATTCTCTTTTTACAGTCACAGTCACTGTTAAACATTATAGGTAAAGTATAAAATATGAACATTTTTAACAGTCACACTCACAGACACTGTTAAACTATAATATATGAACATGTTTAATAATGACTATGACTGTAAAAAGAGAACTGTATCCTTTTTACTTTGAATGTATTGGTATTGAACCATGCAAATATGGGCTCATTGCCACTTGAATGTATTGGTATTGGTACTGAACCATGTTAACTTGTAGTCTCATAAACATATTACGATATATAACACCAGTTTCAGTTGAAGATAGTTTATAATTCTGTGGTCATTCAACCACTTATGACTGTCCTCATTACAATATGGTCGCAACATGAATTAAACAACTCATGTATATCTAATAATGTTCCCAAAATTATGCTTAGTCTAAATCTCACCCTCATTTTGATCAAGTTTGACAAAGAAAGTCAGTCATATACACTTTTCTGACTACTCGATCAGTTAGTTTCCTATAGATTTGTACTTAACCTGACACTTTGTGAAGTTCATGAAAGCACTAACTTACCTTACTAAACTAAAATAGATGTTATGTCTTTCTCAAAAGCCCTTTATTGTAAACATTTCAAAGGTTTTCCTTAACTATCTTACTTCACCATTTTGAAAGAAAAGTTTACAAAGTCACCAACTTTGTTGACCATGCCTAGTTGATTTGAGATCTCTTAATATATTTTTGTGTAGATCAACATTTGGTGATGTAATTACATCTTTTCTTTCCTATTTAAGCAAAATAATTACATTTTAGAACTATGGTAGAGAATATTGTCATAGTAACTTTATTGAAAGAGAGATATCTAATTCAGTTGAGCTTCCTCAATTTTATATATATATTTTTATGGACTATTTTTCATTTTGGAGTATCAGTCGAATGAGAAAGTTGGCTACATATAGAGGTCCATTTTAAAGTCTTTATAGTTAGCAAGTCGGGTAAGATCATGTACTACCAAACTAGTTTGAAACTTCAAGATGGTCACTAATACTTGGCAACGTCTGATTTGCAACTTCATTATTTGATTGATCATTGTCATTTCATTTTTATTGATGGCAACTTTACCATAAAAGACCACTATCCAATTACTGTGCTTGTTCACTATTACAAGGCCTTTGTTCTGGTTCATATTCAATTGGTCATATGCACCTTCTCTTTGTCATTCATTGCCTCATGTCTTTTCATTTCTATTGTCTTCACTCATTGGTTATTGAATTTTCATTCCCTTGCATGTTCTTCATTGTCCTTCTATCTCCAATATTGCTTTGAACACATGCACTTTGACCATCACGGTCTCTTTCAAGCTTGTATACCTTCTTCAATTTCTCACAATTGATCCCATCACTATTTTGATAGAGCCATGTCTCTATTTTACCTTTGGAATTGATGCATTTTGTAATCTTTAAAGAGATTGGCAATCATTTGGGTAATTTTGTAGGGATAGAGGAGGTTTTTATATCATTTTATGATGTTATTATCTTAGTAGATATGGATATTATCATTAAAAAGATAGAAACAAATGAGGATATAAACAAAAAAGGGGATGTGCATGTAGATGGTACTTCTAATAGAGAGGATCGAATACACGATGACATTCCCCATGAATTTAACCTTCCATCGAATAGTGATATGATGAGGATGGGTTTTAGATTAAATACCAATATAGCAGAAGTCGATGCATTATAGTTGGGTGTTTTCTTATGTTGTTTGGTGATTATTTTGTTGGAATGTTTAGGTAATTGATGGATCTCTTTGATGATATTGAACTTGAAGGACAATTTATGAGGAGGAGAAGACTCTTGCCTATTGTTGTAGTTCTTCTTGCCACCCTTGTCGCAACCATAGCAGTGTCTGTAAAAGAAGGTAGTCAAAATATGCGTAAGCAGAAAAGAGATGTAATTCCTTTTTATAAGTGTATTATCAACTCCAATGAGATAGATGGCTTTGACAAAATACACATGAGTAGACGATCCTTCTTTAAACTAGCCAATATTTTAAGGAAAAAAGGAAGCATTAGAGATACAGAAATCCTCGCATTAGAAGAATAATTAGTCATGTTCCTCCATACTCTTGGCCACAATCTAAGGAATCGTAAGATTGCCCATAAATTTGGGCACTCCGGAGAGACAGTAAGCCGATACTTCCACAAGGTCTTGAAGGCTATCTTAGCACTCCATCTAGATTATTTTATACCCCCTAGTCCAAGCACTCCTTGGGAAATCAGTGGGAAGACCCGTTTTGATCCATACTTCAAGGTATATCTCCCAGTGGTTTAATTTTTTTTTATTGAGTTGTAATCCTATTATCGCATTTTCATTAGATTATGATTTTTCTGACTATGGGACTATGTGGGAGCAATTGATGGATCCCATATACCAATCACTGTGGATGTCAACATGCAAGCTAAATATCATGATAGAAAAGGCAACTTGTCGCATAATGTTATGGGAGTGTGTTCATTTGATTATAAGTTTCAATACATCCTTGCTGGTTGGGAAGGGTCTGCTGCAAATAGTCATGTTCTAGCTTCGGCTCTATCTAGAGCAGATCCACTAGTAGTTCCCCCAAGTTTGTAAAATATGATTATATTACTGAAGCCTATAAAAAATAAGACAACATTATAACCATGACAATTTGTTTTGTTTAGGTAAATATTATTTGGTCGATGCTGGATATCCAAATTTACCTGGATTACTCGCACCTTATTGGTGCACGTGCTACCACCTAAAGGAGTTTTCAAGAGCAAACCCAATAAACACCCTAGAATAGTTGTTTAATCATCGAAACTCCTCACTCAGGAATGTAATAGAGTGTACATTTGGGATTTTGAAGTAGGATTTTCCTATCTTGAAGCATGCGATGTCTTATCAAATCAAGACACAAACAAGGATTATTTTGGCATGTTGCATACTTCACAACTTCATTACGATAGAGGATAGCCTTCCATCCAAGGTAGAATTTGAAGAGGAAGATGGTCATGATCGGATAGATGTACAAGTGCTTGAGACATATGGGTTGATCCAGCGTGAAAGAGATGATTGGGGGAAATTTGGAGATGAAATAGCAAGAAGGATGTGGGAAGACTATAGATCTCACTCTTAGTCGGTTGAATAACTACTATGGTAGTGTTTAAACTTTAATGTTAGATTTCATAATTTTCATGAGCTGATATTATATATTAAAGTCGTTATGGCATATGTAGTGTTGTCATGTTGTATTCAATGTTGTTATATTTAATGTTGTCATGTTATATTTAATATTATCATGTTATGTTTAATGTTATATTTAATGTTTACATCTATGTATATGCCTATTTGCATCTATTTACATTGTAATTGACAAGTCATCCCTAACTTAGATTTAGATCTGATCATCAACATTGTGTTATGACATATTGTAGAGTTGTTGTGTTATATTCAATGTTATATTTAATATTTTCATGTTATGTTTAATGTTGTTATATTTAATGTTTACATCTATGTGTATGCCTCTTTGCATCTGTTTACATTGCAATTGATCTTTCACCCTAACTTAGATTTAGATTTGATCATCAACATTGCGTTATGACATATTTAGTGCTATCAAAAGAAGTGGGCAACTCATGTTGTGCATGCCTTAGGTATGTCTATGGATGTATTGATGAACATGGATGCTGAGGTTGAAGTGATACATCCAACTTCTTCTTCCAAGAAGGTATTCTGGACAAAAGAAATGGAATGCAAGTTGCTAGACTTTCTACAGGAGATTGTGTAGCTTGGTAAAAAAGTTGAAGGGGGTTTCAAGAAAGAGGCTTGGACCGCCATTGAAAGGAGGTTCAATAACGAGTTGAAAATGAAGCTATCGAAGGATAACTTCAAGAACAAGCTGAAAACTTGGAAGCAAGGCTATAGAGTAATGAAAGACTTGAGGAATACAAGTGGCTTAGCATGGAATGAGAGTACCCAAACTATGGATGCTGATGATAGTGTTTGGGATGAATTGTTGAAGGTAACATGGTCTTAATATCTACTTTTAAGTTGAATACATCTTTTTAAGTAATGAAAGACAACTAATGAATTCAATTGTTATGCCATCATGCAGAGAAAGGAATTTAAAAATTCCAGAATGTATAAGAGGCAGTCGTTTCAATACTACAATGAATTATCCTGTATTGTTGGGAATGACATAGCTAAGGGCACTGCAGCTGCAATAGTTCAAGAGATAGAGGAAGATTTCACTTATCATGGTATCGATACTACATCTTTTGAGACTCTTGCTGATTTGTCTAGTGTTAGTATTGATACACCGCCATCGAACCAATCTAGTGCAAGCGTTAGAGACAACCCTTCAGCATCGTCAAGGAGGACAAAGAGGAAGAGGGGAAGCATTGTAGGTTCCTTAGATTCAATTTGTGAAGTGATCAAAGATATGTCTGCAGGCCTTATAGAGCCTCTGAAAGTGGATAGAATATCATCTGGAATAAAAATTGATGCAATGGATATGTATAAAGCACTTAAAGAAATCCCTAACCTTAGCGAGGGTACTATGCTTGATGCATATGATACTCTTTTGCATGATATTGTAGTAGCCATAGGGTTCTAGACAATGACTGAAGGGGAGAGAGTTAAATATATTATACGGAAGTTTGGAGGACTTTAGTTGATCAATGTTTATTTGATCCATGTTTCAAATCAAAACTAATGTTTCATATTAAAATAATTAGACTTATGGATTTAATCTGTTATTTTTAAAATATGATCTTATGATGGTTTTAATTAGAATTATGGATTTAATCTGTTGTTTTTAATTAGCATTCTAAGGTTGATTTTTGGCCTTGATAGATGTATCTGATTATGTACTCTGTTATGTATCTGATTATGTATCTGATTATAAATCATTCATTCCTTAGATTAATCAAACTGTCAGTTTCTTTTCAATTAGCATATTCCCAGATTTGTAGATTTATCCATGACTGCTTATCTCATCTATAAATTTGTTCATTAACACTTCTGTAACTATACATTTGTCATCTTAGGTCTCATGTTTATTCAAGCATGTCCATTAGTTTTCCCAATATGCATTTGTCTGGCTGTGAGTGATGATGCAATGAATGTAAAATAATCACTATGATGTGATGTTTAACATGAAAACATCTTTAACATATTAACAATTAGACTTGACATATGACCATTCAATATGCCTAGCTTTATGAGCAAGAATCTCTAGTAAAGCACTTTTTTCCATTTCATTCTGATATATTTATAAGGTATCATGTCCATATCAGCTTCCAAGACCAACAGTTACAAAAGGTACAAAAAGAGAGAATATTTTTGGTCATCCTATCATGCAGTTTCTCAGATAATAGTATTTTATTATCATTTATAAAACAAAGACCCACATTCTCCTAAATTTTCTGGTGTATTCTTTAGTTTGTCGATCTGCTGTTGTCTTTTTATTAGAAGTGGATTGTTTGACTTCTGATATAACTCCTCTAGTGCTTCACCTAAGATGAGTACATCAATTAAATAATTTCCTATTTAGGATTTTGGGCTTCAGACCTTCAGGTTTCTCCTTTGGTCTCATGCTTCACTTCTTGAGGTTAAGTACAACCAATCCCTTTAACCAACAAAATAGAAAATGCTAAGTCAATGTTCTTACATATGTAACTGGTGACATGTCAATGCACCCAAAGCAATCCACTTAATTGAGTATGAATAAAAATCATTATAAATAATGACTGTTGGTCCAAGGTGTTGTTATTGGACAACATTAGTGCCAAGCAGATGCTACAATAAGTACCTTATCTTTCCATGCAAAGTGTAGAGCCCCATTTTCATTTTTAAGCCTATACCTAGCAAGTTTCATACAACTTCCTTACACGTTTGTCAATATTTGAGCTGAGGGGATAAATAGTAAAACCAACCATCATCATTCTTGCCTTCCATTTTCCTGCTACTTCATACCTCTCAGTTCTTTCTGCCCCCTCACATGTAATAATATTTAATAGGTTACGTGCAAAGAAATGCTTCTCAATGTTGATCATGTCTTTGCTTTCCCTTGCACGGTGAATATCCAGGGATTCAAACACTACTGAATAGTAGTTCAACGCTTCCAAAAAATGTGGCATGAAAGGAGAAGTATTAGTATTGATTTCATTTTCCACAATAGTTACAACTTTAGGATTCAGGATTTTTACCATTCTCAAAAGTTGATCATAGGGATTCTTTGTAGAGACACTTTCATCAGGTATGTGATGCAGCTAGACTACAAAATTTATTGCTACTGCCTCTTCTAGTAGACATTTCAACATCAGTGGTTGCACATCTGTTGTCTTTGCCAAAATGATGTTGAACTGTAAATTAACACCAACAACATTTGTAAGTTTTTCAAGTACTTCCCCTACCACATGCAAGCTTCCAACAACATGGGAGGTTGACTCGGGGTCATCCACTACAGTCATGTAAACCTTGGGAGGTCCATCAGTTCTTCTAGCAAGATCATGGAGAAGGCTGATGTATTGGAGAAGGCTGATATAATGGACAAATATATCAGTCCTTTGATATATTTGTCCATTATATTGACATGATTACTTTCTTGATTGATTGGTTTGACCCTTAAATTATAGACTTGGGAGTTTGAGGGATTGTTCATTGTTTAAGGCTTACTATTGAATCAACCTTGCACTCAAAAATAGCAGAAATTGTGTTCAACCAATTATGGTTGAACATAATTTTTGCTATTTTTTAGTGCAAGGTTGATTCACTAGTTTAAGAATGAACAATCTTAAACTAGTGAATCACCCTTGCACTTAGGCTGATTCACTGTGAGATGTCCTCATTTGTGACAAGGATAGTCACAAATGAGGACAATCACTGTAAATACAACATGATAATGTACAGTCAGTTTAACATGGATCAGTACCAATACCAATACATTCAAGTGGCAATGAGCCCATATTTGCATGGTTCAATACCAATACATTCAAGTGGCAATTACACAAGGGACAGTCACTGAGATGTCCTCATTTATGACAAGGATAGTCACAAATGAGGACAGTCACTATAAAGATAACATGGTAATGTGCAGTCAGTGTAACATGGATCAGTACCGATACCATTACTTCAATACCAATACATTCAAGTGGCAATTACACAAGGGACAGTCACTATGAGATGTCCTCATTTGGTATTGAAGTATTGGTATTGGTATTGATCCATGTTACACTGACTATACATTATCATGTTGTCTTTACAGTGACTGTCCTCATTTGTGACTATCCTTGTCACAATTGAGGACATCTCATAGTGAATCATCCTGAGTGCAAGGGTGATTCACTAGTTTAAGATTGTTCATTCTTAAACTAGTGAATCAGCCTTGCACTCAAAAATAGCAAAAATTATGTTCAACCATAATTGGTTGAACATAATTTCTGCTATTTTTGAGTGCAAGGCTGATTCACTAGTAAGCCTTAAACAATGAACAATCCCTCAAACTCCCAAGTCTATAATTTTTGGGTCAAACCAATCAATCAAGAAAGTAATCTTTTGTCCAAAATACCTTCTTGCAAGAAGAAGTTGGATGGATCACTTCAACCTCAACATCCATGTTTTGCACTTCTTTTGACAGCTCTAAATATGTCATAACGCAATGTTGATAACATGACAATATTAAATATAACATGAGAACATTAAATATAACACGAAAACACTACAATATATCATAACTAATTATGGTTGAATCATCCTTGCCACTTTTTGTTTTTCTCAATGAATTTTGTTTAATTTTCGGATTGTTGTGGGTCATAAACTCTCAAGTATGAGTCTAATAGACTTTTTAAATGTAGAATTTTTCATTATTTGTATTGTTCTGATATAATTATATGTATTATTTGTATTGCATTATAGGTTATAATATTTATGTAATAAACGTAGTAAAGATGGTGTGGTGCATTATTGATATAGGCTCGATGGCTCTTCTCAATGTGCCAAACTATCAATGTGGTGGTGGACAGTGCATGTTGAGGACTTCACGGACACAAAACAACCCTAGATGACAATTTTGGTGCTTCCCGAATAGAAAAAAGGTTGCTAATGTGTATATAATATTATTCATTATATTATAAGAACTAATGTAGATTGGGCATCACAGGGAAAAAATGGCTACAAATATTTTAGTTGGGCTGATTACAACTCATCTACATCAATCTGCCCATCTCCACTTATCCGCAATGAAGGATTTGAGTGTAAAACATGTCAGACTAGGGCAAATGCGGAAATTATATTTTTACGATGCCTTCTCTATATTGTAATTGCATATCTTTGTTTCGACCATATGCGGAGATGAGCTCATGAATTAGTTAGTTTAGTATTTTCATATTGTAACTAGTATTTTAATATGGATATGACGTAACTTCTCTTTGCATCAAGTGCACATATATATGGTTTCTATATTTTTTTATAATAATTCTTCATGTTTATGGCTCAGGTGAGCCCCAATCTACTATCAGTCACATGATTTAATGTTAGTGTTTTCTTGGTTATTGCTTTGTAGAATTCTAACCTAGGTTTGCTAAATGTACTTCATTGTTGTACTAACAAAAGCACAAAGTAGTCGTATGCTCTATGTATGCAGTGTCCACAGACAAAAACATGAGTTTGGGCATGAGAGAGCATCAAAGAATCATCAGATTATAACACTATATCTGCATTATGTAAATGAGGAATGCCTCATTCAAGTTGTAATTTCATATCTGCATTATGTAATGAGGAATGCCTCATTCAAGTTGTAATTTCATATTTGCATTATGTAATGAGGAATGCCTCATTCAAGTTTTAATTTCATATCTACTAATGAGGAATGCCTCATCCAAATTGTAATCTTATGTTTTGGGGCTAGACCAGAGGTTTTCTCCACCCGACTCTTTCCTACTGGTGCTTCTATTGAGCCAAGTTGGCAACATTTTGAAAAAAATAAATAATAAAATAAAAGGTTTGTTTATAAAGATGACTTGTGTATTTTGGAGTTTTTTATTTTATAAATTTGTATAGGAATTTATTTTTTTTTAAAGTTTTACAAAATGTTAAATTTTTTAAAAAGTTTTACAAAATGTTAAATTTTTTAAAAACTTACAAACATATTTTTATTTCAAAAGATTATAAAATTAACCTTGATAGAAAAATAAAATAAATATTCAAAAACACCATGTGAAAAACATAATTCCATTTGAAAAAAAAACAAAAGTTATACAAAATGTTAAAATTTTTAAAAACTTATAAACAAAATTTTATTTCAAAATATTATAAAATTAATTTTGAGAGAAAAATAAAATAAATATTCAAAAAAGCTTACAAAATTTGAAAAACATAATTACATTTGAAAAATCACAAAACATTTATACAAAATGTTAAAATTTTAAAAAACTTATAAACATAATTTTATTTCTAAATATTATAAAATTAACGTTGACAGAAAAATAAAATAAATATTCAAAAACGCCTAGAAAATGTAAAAAACATAATTAAATTTAAAAAAATCCAAATTGTTTATATTCAAATAAATTAAACAATAAAACAAATTCTTATTCAATGCATATTCCAATTCCAGTTTGTTGCACCCAAACGCAGAAAATACATCTTCTCAGTCATCTTTTGGGTGCACCAAACGGTTCAAACACATATTCTGGATATCATTTTGAGGATATGTATCTTCCAGAATTGTAGCATATTCCAGAATTGGCTATATCTAGCATTCTGTATGCCATGCACCAAATGGGCCCTAAAGGAACATGATAATACATGAGTTTATATATAGAAAATCACATGTTGAGTGTTTTAGATACATATTAGAAATATCTTAGTTTACAGGTTTAAGGTAAGAGAGCCTAAGACTTCCATAAATTGTTCCTATTTTCAAAATTGTAGATGTTTTCTTTTGGTTTCTAAATGGCTATAGTGTTGATTTTGATCTTATCTATTAAGAAATGAGAGCTTTATTTGTATAAGTTGTTACATAAGAGACCACATCTTAGAATTATTTATCTAGGCATTTAAATTTTTATCACGATTCTATAATCTTGTAAAGAATGTCCATGCAGTGGTCCCCTTGTTTACTTTATTTTAACTAGTTTTATCTTTTATAACTTGGTTTATACATGTCTTTTTATTAGCTATTTTAAAACATTAGTTCAAAGCATATTTGTGACCCTAGTTTGAAATTTTCATTCAGATATTTCTTCTCTTGGTTAAGTTTCAAGTATATTAATTTTCATTAATTCATATTTTGACTACATTTTAATGATTCCCTCCAATTACTTATTTATGATCTATTTTGGATTTATGTTATTCTTGTCAAAACCATCATCATGTGGTGTTCTTTGTTTCTTTTATTTTCTTGTATAATATATTGCAATATTCTTTTGATAATTTATGTATTTTTTATCCCATTCAACTAAAAAAAATTGGATTACTGAGACCACTCATGCCTTAGTTTAGGTACTTTTCATTTTACTTTCTATGATCCTTTGTTGATGAGTGCACTGTAAAACTTTAAATATTTTGAATTGTGGTATGGTGGATGTATATAATGCTCCTATTTAATAAAATTAAATTTGTAAATAAACTCCTCTTAATGTTTCTAAACCAAAAAAAATATTGTTGAACAACAATTTTTGTATAGAGTATGTCTTATGTTAGAGACTCTTGTCCATTTTGAATGCAACATCGTTTGTGTTTAGATTAATTCATTACTAACCTAGAAACCAAACAAGAACCCCTCATCCAATAATAGAGAGCCTCAAGATCTAGTCATGAATAACCACTAAGCTATGCAGCCATATATTTGCTCAAAAATACATTTATAACAAGTACATTAAAAAATTTACTCTTACATAGAATATAAAATTCAAAATAAATGAACTCTAAAATTTCCATTTTCGTTGCCATCGAAAGAATATTGGAAAACTGTACCTCCATTGCTGAGTTAAAATCACCATAAAAATAAACAAAAGAATCTATAGTTTCTATCAACTCTCTTGTGTCTCTCATTCCTAATCAGAAAGATGAAATATCAAAGATTTGGTACAACATGTGATCTGTGACAATTAACTATTGGAATCACTGATTGTTAATCTCCTATCTTGAAAGATTATTTAACTGCCAAAACTAATTTACAACCAAATATTGAATAACAACACAATTGCAACTTCACAAAAATAATGCGAAAATAAATTTGAACACGATGACACAATATTTTTGGACAAAATTGTCCTTGGAAAAACCCCTAAGGGAAAACCAGTTCTACAGATGGAAAATATACTAATCTTTAGGAATATAAGAGTTACAAAAGATCCCTTGCCTCTTTTTGGCAGAACTCGAATAAACTCCTAATATCTCCCGCTGATATTCCCCATTTCTATCCAAACGCTATCACTATGACCTTACTCCCACTGCAAGAATGTTTTCTATTAGTGCAAATACCTTTGCTTTCACTACAAATGATTTCTTCACAACTTGATATTTTCCAAATTCCCCCTAGCCCCCTTTTATACTACCCTCATTGAAATATCAACGATCGAGATTGATCTCAATTAACGGCTGAAATTAAAAGGAACTCAACAACCAAAACTGAATTGGTTGTCAACAACCACCAATTATATAAATATTTATTAACCTAAGCATTCTTAGGAAAACAAATATTAATTAATCTGGGCAAATGGAAGCTTTCTCGCTACATAACTAACATGCCCTTTTAGCGAGGAAGCTATTTTGCATGACACCCAACCTATCTCTAAAGAAGATAAATTTTGCCTTCCCCAAACCCTTTGTCAGAATGTATGCTACCTGTTCCTCTGTAGGTATGTACTATAGCTAAACAATCCCTCTCTATACACAATCTCTAATGAAGTGATATTTGATGTCTATATGTTTAGACCTATCATGAAACACTGGATTCTCGGACAACTTGATGCAACTCTGATTGTCAAAGTGTATCATAGTAGTCTCAACTCTCTAACCAAACAAGGCTACTAGCAACTTTTGAAGCCAAATAGCTTCACATGTTGCCATGCTAGCTGCTATGTATTCTTCTTTTACAGAATTCAAAGCCACAGACTTCTACTTCCTGCTAAACCAAGAAAAAACTCCTGATCCCAAATTGAAACAAAACCCTGAAGTTCTTCTCTTGTCCATTGTACTACCTACCCAATCTACATCAGTATAGCCTATCAACCTTGCCTTGTATTTCTCGATGCTTCCATCTACACCATGCTTGATCTTGTAGATCCAGCATGATCCAATCACTGCCCTATCTGTTGGTGTAGGAACTATCTCCCACACATCATTCTGCATTATTGAGGTATATTCCTCAAGCATCACATCTCACCACACCTGATGCTGTGTAGCCTCCTAATAACTAGAAGGCTCACTGTCTACCAACTAACTAACTAAAGCCACATAATCATTGAACTTGGCTGGTTTTCTCTTTTGTCTCATACTCCTCCTAGGAGCTCCCACAACCTCCTAAGTATCCCTTTGAGTCTCTTGAACCTCACGGTTTCCACTACCAACTGTAGAGGATGGAATATCAACCTCTATGTCTTCTTGATGCACATCCTCCTACAATGAATGCTCCATATTTTTTGAATCTCAACCACCTAAGCCAATGCTCATACTAGTAACAATACTTGGGCTTTGATGCCCTTGACTTGGTGAAGTTATCCTTGGAGCTTCTGTTGGCTTCTCACTCTGATCTTTTGCTGTCAAATCTCCAGACCTCCTGAATGTCTTGTCCTCCATGAACTTGACATCACATTTAACTATAATTTTTCTAGTCCCTGGAATAAAAATCCTATATGCCTTTGAGGTTTCACTCTACCCAACAAAGTACCCCCCTCTTTGTAGTCTTATCTAACTTTGTACATGTATCACCTGGAATATGAAAATATGCCAAACTTCCAAATGTCCTGAAGTGACTAACATCTGGCTTCTTCCCTGTGAAAGCCTCCATTGGTGTCATCTTACCTAGTACCTTATGTGGACCCCTATTTTGTATGTACACTTTTGTACTACATGCCTCTACCCATAAATAGTGGGGCATATCCAGGTCATGTAGCATAGCCCTTGGTGCCTCCGATATGGACTGGTTCTTCATCTCAACAACTCCATTCTACTATGGATTGTAAGGAACCATCCACTATCTCTTGATTCCTTCTCTAGTACAGAACTCTTGGAATTCATTTCCTTTGTACTCGCCTCCATTATTTGACTAAAGAACCTTTATCTTCCTTCCTGTCAAGTTCTCCACAAGATCCTTAAACTCTTGGAAGCAACTGAAAACCTCATCCTTGGTCTTCAAGAAGTATATCCAAGTCTTCCTAGAGAAATCATCAATAAAAGTAACATAGTACTCATATCCTCTGCGAGACTTCATCGACATTGGTCCACCTACATCTAAATGTACTAGATCAAGAACACCCTCAAATCTGGTGTCAATCCTTGGAAAAGATGCTTTCACAAACTTACCCAACACACATCCCTTACAAACATCATCATGCTCTATGCTCACCTCAGGAACACATGTCACTATCCCATGAAGCAATTTGAGTTCTCCATGATGTATATGGCCCATCCTCCTATGCCATAGCTCTCCAAGATCTCTAGGATTATTGTTTCTCATGAGTGCCTTAGGAGTATCAAACTGCAGTCTATAAAGGTGACCACTCCTAACTCCAATAGATGTGGGTGATTTCCAATCCTTGTGCTTGATCAACACATGTCCCTCTAAAAAGTATATTATACCCTTTATCCTGAAGAACATATACATAAATAAAATTCATACCTAATCCTAGCACATGCAACACATCATGAAGGGGAATAATTTTCCCATTCTCCCTCTGAAACTGAACAATCCCTTTCCCAACTGAGTTGAGCTTGGACAAGTTTCCCATAGAAATATGGATACTGGTGTTCTCCTCCTTATAACTAGAGAAGTACTCTCTAGCTCATGTCATATGAAATGATGCCCCACTGTCTATATACCAAATAATCTATGAGGTTGAGCTAACCATACAAGCTATGAGTGTGAACTCATCTTCTAATCTACTAGAGAGCTCATTTACAGTTGCTGAAGCTACCACCTACTTCTTGCCCTTATTTTCATTCTTCTTCCTTTGCAGGAAATCAGTGACATAGTGGCCAAACTCATGACAACCAAAGCACTTGACCTTAGATAGGTCCTTTTTCTTCTTCTCACCTTGTGAGTTTGGTCCTTTGCTAGACCCCTTCTTCTCTTTCCCCTAGGAATGGGAACACTAAGAGGGGGGGGGTGGGGGGGGCTGAATCAGTGTTCACTATATTTTAACTTTTCACTTTAATCTTTATACTAAACATAAATGCTTAATTACTGAAATAAATATTCACATAAACATGAAACATGAAATCAACACCTGACACCAATATGATTATGGGGAAACCCAAATAGGTAAAAGCCCTGGTGGGAATTGACACCCACTAATATTCTACACTAGTGTTTTGTGATCCTTGCTAGAAGATCCTTTACCCTATTAGGAGTAGCTTTATAATGCTTTAAGTACAGTAGACCTTGTTAAGGGTCAAACCTTGTTAGGAGTCTTTTACAATTGTCCCTGTTAGGGGAGAGGATGCACTATCCAAGAGCTCACTACTCAAGTGGTGAAGGATACAACCTTCTGATCTTAGATACACACTATATCTACAGGATGAACTATCACTATGATAGTACTTGTCAGATTAGTTCCTTTGATGCGTTGATGCTTTGACCTCTTGCAAAGCTCTAATACATCTAGTGTCTTTGCATACTTCTGCTCTTCTTATCACAACTCTATTACAACTTCCCTGCCGAATACAATGGGCGCACCTTATATTTATATACTCATACAAAATACACAATTAGGTAAACATTTCAAAAACCTAAATACAATGGGCACATAGCCTTTAAAACATTACATTATAATCACAAACCAAAATGCTAACTATCGACTCCATTCTCTGTTCTCTACTAGAACACACTAGTTGTGCAACTTCAATTGACTATAACTTTCTCATCCTTGAACATTTGATCATGCGCTCATAGACTAAGCAAGAATATAGTCTAGCCAACTTAACTTCTAGGGCACATACCATAATTCATCCATACACATGTGTGTTGATGCTTTGAGCTATAGGAACTCTGTACACTATCCAGTCTTCAACACTTAACTAATTTTTTATCTTTTCTTCAAGTACGCTGACTACAAACTGCTAAATGACTTTGTTGCCATAATGAAAACACTATATCTAGTCATATACCTCAATATAGATAACTTTCCAAAAATCTCCCCCTTTTTCATTGATGGCAACAAAGGAATATGGCCAAGTTGCTAACTATCCCTTAACACAAGAAACTTTTGTCTTCTATACATTTCTTATACATAATCTTATATCTCCTTATACATATTATACTCCATATCCTATACACAACTCCCCCTTTGACATTAATGACAAAGGTGTACCAAAATAAAAACTGTATCTTCACATACATACTTAGGGAAAACATCCGAATATGCCATCTTGAGGTTCTGGATCTCCTTCTTCCAAAAATGTATCAAAGAGTTAACTATCTAGAGATGGGTGCATAAAACATATTGAAGCTTCTCCATCTTCTTTATATCTATGCTCAGACCTTGATCATAGGTTATCATGGTGGCATCAATCTCCTTTATGTTTTGATTGAGAATTTCTAGTGAGGGCGCAAGAGCATTCCTCAACTGAGTCTGTCTAGACCTTATCTTTTCCATCTCTTTCCCTGCCTTCTCAATTTTGTCCAATTGACCTTGGTAGACATTGTTGCACATGTTCACATCAGTGGATGTGTCTTTCACTGAACTCTTCACCTGTTCAATCATAGCTTCTACCTCTTGTATTTTCTTAAGATGGGCATCAGTAAGCTTATCCTGATCCATGCAGTTTGCAATGAATTTCCTTCCTTGATTAGCAAATTCTTTTAAAGATTCTTGTCCTGTCTTGAGTGAATTCAGATCTAGTACAAAGTTTCTCATTAACTCATTCAATCTCTTCTTTAGGTACTTCTCTTCACAACTTTGGATGCAGATTCTTCAAATCTTGAAAAATTAATTTTGAACTATGAGATAACTGTACTCACATCATCAACCAAGTGTACCTTATTCACTTTCATGTCCACAGGCAACAAACTATTTGGTATGTTCACTGATTCCACAAGGAGAGGAGTTCTCATTACTTGTTTCTCCTTTTCCTTCTCCATAGCTAATACGTTGGGCTTAATCAGGTCTTTTTCTCTCTATGAGTCCAAACTGGATGTGTCAAGTGTTAAACTTGACAACAACACTGAGGAGGGAGTGATGGGAGTGCTATCCATAGTTTTAATTTGGCTAGTTCCATAGAAGTTTCATCTTTTTCTTGTTCTTTTTCTTCTTTCTTTTCTTCCTCTTCTATTTTCTCTTCTTCTTTATTATCTGATATATTTTCAATGTGTACTTCTTGATGAGTGGGAGGTGAGTGCTACATAAAATCTCAACTTCTTGTGTGCTCACAAAAGCTTCCTCAAACTTTTCCAATTCTGTGTTAGTGGCCACCATGGCTATCTCCACATTATCAATGACAATGGTGCTATCTTTGAGTGATACTAACATGGGTGCAAACATATCTAACTCTATTTGTACTTCCACTATAGGTGATGAATTTAGAGGACTTGTAGACTGTACCTTGATAGTCTCTGCTACTTTTTCTTGCTTACTAGGTATTTGAGAGATGGGTACAGACATAGGTTTCATGTGATGTTCTAAGAATACCTTCTCAAAGGCCTTCTTTGTTTCCTTAGAGATCATCTCATAGTCTTTGTTCATGAGGTGTAGTGTTCTCATCTTTGATCTTAAGTGCGGCTTCGCCAAATTCAACAATAGTGACTTTTCTTCAATAGAACATACTGGAAGAGTGGAATCAAGAATTTGTTCCCTTATTCTGAAGTCTTCTTCAGTGGCTTGTCTCTTCAAGGTATCTATTATCTCCCATACTTTATCTAGAATTGCTATTTTCAATTCAAGAACTATCTTCTTGAAGTTTATCATATGTTTAACAATCATATCATGTATTTCTGATTTGTCAATCTCACTCTATGTTTCACAAAACTTCCCTACTTGATCAATTCTACCTTCATCAACAATTCTTGTGCTCAATACTTTAAGGCTTGGTTTGAATCCTACCTTAGGAGGTGCTTGAATGTTTTTCTTGCTCCTTGTAGCTCGTGAGGATGGATGACTAGTGTTGGTTTCTTTCTTCCTTTTGACTATTGGATTATACTCCGGAGGAGCATTAGAATCGTTGGTTTCTTTGGGTGTAGAAGGAGTGTCATCAGTTATATCCTTCTGACTGTCATCTTTTTCAATATTTATCTTCTTCATCTTAGGATCTTTGTGTTATTCTTTTGTTGTTGTGCTTTTCATTTCCAAAGAAATCTTCTCTTCCCTTGCCTTGTCAAGGTCTACTTGGGACACACCATGTATTATCAAGATTTGTGATGTGACTTTAGAAACCCTCCTTTTTGTTGCTACACTGTTAAGATTTGCATCTACTTCTCTAGTTTTCTCCTCATATGTTCCCCACCTAGGTTCATTAGGATCTTTGGGGGCTGAAAGTAGTACCTGCTCATATGTTTCAAGTACCTGTTCCTCTACCTCGTAGCCAAGTGGATGAATCCACTTAGTTCTTGGTTCAACAACTTCCATACAAGTTGTGTCTATATCTACCATAAAGCAAATTGAATCCTTATATTTTTCCACAATACTCTCTGGAATCATGTATCTCATTTGCATCTTGACCCTAAAGGTCTTCAATTCTAATGTTATATAATCCCTTAATGTGCTTTTTGTGGATGCTTTGTTGGATATCTAAGGCATGGTTGGAATGGACTTGTCCAAATGCAAATATGATATCTTCCCAGCTATATGAAGGTAAATGTAAATGATCAATGAACCAAACCTAAATATCTTTGTCTTATCATGCTTGATGGCCTCGATGTTATCAATCAACCATGCGTGCAAGATCTCACACAAGTTGAATTCCCCATCTTCCTTCACAAGTCTGATGATAGCTAGAATAGTGCCCACAGACACACTATTCACCCTGCTGGTGTGATGAAACTTGTATCCCAGTATCATTGACATCAATTTGATGTCTTCTTGTTCAATAGGCTCTATTGTCATGTCGCACCTATTGCTCCTTGACTTACATGTTTTCTCAACTATCTTTTTGACATCCTTGCCCACAAGAAGGATGGCGCCTACCCTAAAAAGGCCTATCATCTCATGTATCAATTCACCAATGATTCTAACTAGTACATAACCAATCCAAAACAAATCATCATGAATTCTACTCATAAAATGTTTATCCATTATGTCTCATAGAATTCATATGTCGTAGCATACTCAACTAAAGGGTGATCATTCCATTTAGCATATTCATCCATGAATGTTCTGTCTGGTTTCAACATGGTGTCCATGTGCACTCTTAGTCTATCCAATCCAACTGGTTCCTTCTTACAGTAGATATATGCCCTAATATCTTCCACATGCATGACGCCCATAGGCGTGTGGGAGTAAGCTCCCTCTAAATTATCGAGGGTTGATTTAAATGGATGTTACTTGAAAACATATCTCTTTTTCTTAGAGACATCATAAACAATGGGAGTGGCCATGACTTACTTGTAAATGCTTTCCAACTGAACTCTGAGATAATCTGAAGGTTTCCGAATCAGTGCAACGAGCTTAGGGTTTCTACAACTGACCAAATGCACTGCAAACAATGATAGATCAATCTCCAAATCTTCACAACAACTTCCAAGGCTCTTTCTGCTCTTCAATCACTCTGAATTCAAATGCAATGAGTGATTAAACAAATTTTTGTGTACTTAAAAGTGAAAATTCCACCATTAATGCAAGTCGCGTAAACCAGTTTGTCACTTCAAAATTTCCAACTTGAGTTCTGTTCACAATTAGCCTGTGCGCTCTTGCACATAGGTACCTTTATACTCCAAAAGCTTAAGTCCAAAGGCACATACTCTAAGGATGAGTATACCAGCCACATAGGGGTCTAGAGCTAAATTAGCTCCCCCTATGACCCTGAGGGCCATTCATCTAGATGTAGAGGGTGCGTCGACTGCGAATGCATCCAACACATTCTCATCAGTCTTGTCCTTCTTTTTCTCTGACCAAATAATGCTCACATCATCTGAGGCTTTGACAAAATTAACTTCTCCTACAGGATCCAAAATTGGTTCTTTGGCCTTTTTAGGGCTTCCCTGACCTTGTTTCCTTGATCTACATAACCTTGAGATATGTCCAGCCTTGTTACAAGAGTGACAAATGACTAGAGGTCTTATATTCCTCAGTGCATTAACATGAGTCACCATTCTGCATTATTTTGTTGTGTGACCATTATAGTTACATATCTGGTATGTAACATTCTGAGAACTTCTTACATTTGTCTGATTCTCATTTCTTTGATCTTGTTGAATCATGTTCTTCTTGCTAGTCTTGTAATTAATAGCTCTATGACCAAACTTTTTGCATGAATAACAGTAGCCATTAAAAGGTCTTACCTCTATACAGTTCCTTGCAATGTGTCCATGCTTGTTACATGCAAAATAAGTGCATTCTACTTGCTTGCACTCATTCTTAAGTGGTCCACCATTATCTATGGTTTGATCTTCTATTTTTTCAGCATTAGTAGAGTCCTTTTGTGAATCCTTTCTTGCTCACATATTGTCAATCTGATTTTGTGCTTCATTGTATCCAATATAGCTAGTGTCTCCTTTGGCTCTTCTTGCATATAACTGAGATTCTATCAAGTTAGAACTGGTGTGTAATTTGTCAATGTGATTCTTTGCTTCTTTCAATTTAGACTCCAAGCTTTCTTTGCTATTCCTTAGTTCCAAGATTTCCATGTTTTCTTGCCTTAGTTCTTCATTCAGTTGAAGGTTCTCTTTGATCTGTTCATCATAGACTTCCTAATTATTAGTCAACTTATCATCAATCTCTTCAAGTTGTTCTTTTAAGGATTTGTTTTCTTCATTGAGCTTCTTGACCATTGTCCCTAGATCATTGGTAGAGTATTCTTTCAAATCTTTCCTTAGCCTTTTTATGACTAATTGAGCATCACTGAGTTTATCCCTTAGTTCTTTAGATTCTCTTTTTGACTTGTCCAGGTCTTCAAGAGAAGCTTCAAGATTTCTTTTCAGATGCTTCATTTCTACTTTTTGCATGATCTCCTCAAGTGGTTAAACTTCTTTGCCAAGGACCAGAGCTCTGATACCAATTGTTAGGAATGGGAACATTGAGAGGGGGGCGGGGGTGAATCAGTGTTCAATTTATTTTAACTTTTCACTTAAATCTTTATTCTGAACATAAATGCTTAAGTACTGAAATAAACATTCACATAAACATGAAACATGAAATCAACACATGACACCAATATGACTACAGGGAAACCTAAATAGGTAAAAACCCCGGTGGGAATTGACACCCACCAATATTCTACACTAGTGTTTTGTGATCCTTGTTAGAAGATCCTTTACCCTGTTAGGAGTAGCTTTACAATTCTTTAAGTATAGTAGACCTTGTTGATGTTTGGACCCTGTTAGGAGTCTTTTACAATCATCCCTATTATGGGAGAGGATGCACTATCCAAGAGCTCACTTCTCAAGTGGTGAATGATATAACCTTCTGATCTCAGATACACACTATATCTGCAGCATGAACTGTCACTGTGACATTGCTTGTCAGATTAGTTCCTTTGATGCACTGATGCTTTGACCTCTTGCAAAGCTCTAATACATCTTCTAGTGTCTTCACACACTTCTGCTCTACTTATCACAACTCTATTACAACTTCCATGCCAAATACAATGGGCACACCTTATATTTATACACTCATACAAAATACACAATTAGGTTGGCCCTATAACTAATTACAAACAATGCTTCCAAATGAATTGGCTTAAATGTGCTTACAATTATACATATAAACATGTCAGCAACCTAAATACAATGGGTTCATAGACTTTACAACATTACATTATAATCGCAAACCAAAATGCTACTATCGGCTCCATGCTCTGTTCTCTGCTGGCACACACTGGCTGTGCAACTTCAACTAACTATAACTTTCTCATCCTTGCACATCTGATCATGCACTCATAGAATAAGAAAGAATATAGTCTAACAAACTTAACTTCTAGGGCACATACCATAATTCATCCGTACACACGTGCGTTGATTCTCTAAGCTGTAGGAACTCTGTACACTATCCAGTCTTCAACACTTAACTGATTTCTGATCTTTTCTTCAAGTGCGCTGACTCCAAACTGCTATATGACTTTGTTGCCATAATGACAACACTATATCTAGTCATATACCTTAGTATAGATAACTTGCCAACATTTCCTACTAGGGCAACATTTTCTTGTTCTACCTCACTTTTCTTACTCTTGTTGTTGGCTCCATTGACAAGACTAAGTCTAAAGTCCTCTTGAGTGAAATCACTCGACAGTCAACCCCAACTCGGTAAGGTGTCTCATCCACTGACAAATTGAACAAAGACATCCCACTATTTAGTAAACCTATTTAGGGCTATTCTGACTAGCTCATCATCACTGGGGCTATCTCCAACTACTGTTAACTCATCCTTGACAAGTCTAAGCCTGATGAGGTAACTTATGATGTCTTCTCCCTTATTCATCCGGGTATTCTTCAACTTTTTTTTGAGAATCAACTTTTGGTTGGTGGTAGCATTCTGGTACAAATTCATAATGGCATCCCACATCTTCTTCACTATATCTAACTCTACGATATGTGGAATAATATGATCCTTGACACCATCAAGTATTATCCTACTCACCTTGGCATCATCCTTCTTGTATGTTGCAAGCTATGTTGCATCTATGGGTACAACTACAACATTGGTAACATACTCCTTGATGCCATTCCCATCCAACAATAAAGAAATTCTGGCTTTCCAAACACCAAAATTTGAGGCACCATCTAGTCTATCCTGATCTCTCAAACCAGCTACGGCCATCTCAAAGAAATAAAATAAATAACTTGAAAGAGGTCAAACTAGGTTTTATAAACCCTTAATTTCTTTCCTTTCCTAGAGTAAACCTTTTCTACCCTCAACTTAGCACTGATACCATGTGAAAATTAACTATTGGAATCACTGATTGTTAATCTCCTATCTTGAAATATTATTTAACTACCAAAACTAATTTACAACCAAATATTGGATAAAAACACAATTGCAACTTCACAAAAATAAATGAAGAAATAAATTTGAACACAATGACACAATATTTTCAGACAAAATTGTCCCTGGAAAAACCCTTAAGGGAAAACCAATTCTACAGATGGAAAATATATTAATCTTTAGCAATATAATAGTTACAAAATATTCCTTGCCTCTATCTGGAAGAACTCCGATAAACTCCTAATATCTCCCGCTAATATTCCCCACTGCTATCCCAATGCTATCACTACACCCTTGCTCCCACTGCAAGAATATTTGCTATCAGTGCAAATACATTTTCTTTCACTGCAAATTATTTCTTCACAACTTGATATTTTCCAAATGCCCCCTAGCCCCCCTTTTATACTACCCTCACTGAAAAATCAATAGCTGAGATTGATCTCAATTAACGATTGAGATTAAAAGGAACTCAACAACCAAAACTAAATTGGTTGTCAACAACTACCAAGTAAATAAATATTTATTAACCTAAGCATTCTCGAGAAAAAATATATTAATTAATCTAGGCAAATGGAAGCTTGCTACATAACTAACATGATCTTCATGTTTTTACTAACAAAATGATAACAACTATGAGATTCATTGATGAAGGCAATGTAGATCTAATCTTTCTCCACACAATTTGCCCAATAAATGACATGGAAGTTGCAATCGAAGGAATAGTTGTAGAATTTCAATGAGGTGAAATGGTCCAATCAAGACTTTTCAGCCATCTATGCTCTAAAAAATGACTACTCAAATTTCCTTTCATGTAAGAGGCTCCTCTTAATAGATTGGTAATATTCATAAGAGTACTTATGTTAACAATCATGTTAGTTTTCTTCGAATGACATGGTGTTCATGTCTCCAAGGAGGTTTCTTCAACTGAGGATGAGGACTATAACCCTAATTCTGAGAAGAAAATCTAGAAGGTTGAGGGTTCATCTTCTACGTCAGATTTAGAGGATTCTTTTGAGGGTGGTAGTGATCCAGAGAGAGTTCAGGGTGTCAAATCTATGGTTGGTCTTGCTGATATGGAAGGGGGAAATAAAGGCAATGATGAAGATAATAAGATCATGAAGGATAGTAGCAAAATGGTTAAGGTGACAATTGGGATCCTTATCTATGAAGATTTGGTTGACGGTGAACAACATGATGTTTATTTCTCTAGTGAGGATTATGTTGATGTGGAAGATGCTGAGCCTCATGATCCTAAAATTAGGGATTCATTGGTTAAATTGACTCTAGATTATTTTACTGATCATAAGGAAATCACTATTGGTGTGCTTCAATCTACTAAGGCTAAGGCTTTGTATATGTTTAAGTTGGATAAATGGTGCTTCCATGAAATTAAGCACCTAAATCTCAAATATAGAGCATTGGAGGCTAAGCATAACATCCTGGCAGAGAAAGTCAACAATTTGGATAGTACCCCTTCCTTGTCAAAGGTTATGTAGGATGATCATGGTACTGATACTAAGATGGACAATATGGAAAGGTCCTTTTGCGACATTATCAAGCATAGTAAGGAAGGTATGCAAACTTCCATTAGTAATTTGAAGATTCTAGCTCACTTGCTAGATAAGGGCAATAATTTTGTGGAGGGGGATACTATGGATACTCCAAAGGGGACAAGTAAAGGAATAGGTTCTAGAGACAGAGATAAAAGTAAACAAATCTCTTCTTCTAAGGAAATCATTAATCTAAGGACTACTCTATAGAGGATATCGGAGATGGATAGTCAGATGGAGACTACCATGAAGACTATGGGGTGGAACATAGTGCGGGTTGATTTGTTGGTGGTGGTTCTATTTTTTTGTTGCTGCTACATTAGGGTGTCTTTCCCCCCTTGGTTGTTGTTTTTTTTTTTGCCTTTGTTTCTTTAATGTTGTATCCTAATGTACTGATACTTGTGGGTTTTGGGTCCTTGTAAAACCTATTTTTGATTTAATTTCAAAACAATCATGTTAGTTTTATCAACTACAATTATAAAAATAATGTCAGCATTCTTAATAATATTATTGTTAGTATATATTAGATTATTCCTAAAACTGACACTAGTGTTGTTATCTATTATTTTCGATCATGGTAACATCCACAATAATGTTAATGCTTATGTTTTGAAATTTAAGAAAAAATAGGTTTTGTAGGGACCTGAAATGAAAGTGTTTCGATAGGGGAGGTAGAGTTATATAAATGTTAATATTATGTTAATGTTTATATTTTGGTAAGGGAGGTAGAGTTAATTAAATAAATGTTAATATTATTTTTTATTTAGTCAACAAAGAGAGGGCCATGTTTTCATTATAGAAAAGAAGACATTAAGAAATAACATTATAACCCCTACTTTGGGCTGTTATAGTCAAAATTTAAAAAATCCCCCTACAACAAAATAATAAAAAACAACAACTAACAACTTCAAGAATCAACCTAACACTACTACTAACAACATTATTAGTATCATAACCTATCATCAAAATGCATCTATAAGAGTTTATATTTTTCAAAATACTAATGAAACTTAACAAAGTTCCCTCTCATGAAGTTCCAATGGTTTAGATAACAACAAATATGTTGTGATGAACAAAATAATGAGCAACTGTCTAAAACTATCATAATATCAAAATAAAGCATCATCAAGGAAAGTAACACAAAAACTAACAAACTTAACTATAATTGAAATTAGAAATCATATCCCAACCTTAGAAATATTGTTGAACATGCTCTACCAATCTTCAATATCTTCATATTTCTCTTCGTCCTCACTATGCATCTCCTCTTTCCTTTGCTTCATCGCTTTCCTAATTCTACTTTTCCTGGTGACCACTCCAAAAAGAGCCTTTTTCATAAGGCCATCCATAACCCTATAGAGAGAGGATATAGTAGTGTTGAAATGTTCCATGGTAGTGACAAACATGGTTTTAGAACACTCAAGAGTTGTGAGACTCTTATGCAGGTCTTCAATTTGATTTTGAAGATTATATGTATCATTTTTATTACCTAGATCAGGAGAAGGGGGGTTGTTCTCTAGAATGTCATTATCACTCGGAGTAGGGGAGTTGCAAACTATATTTATAGTTTCCTCTAATTCACTTAAATTCACTATAATATATGAAGCTCCTCCTTCTCCTCCTTCTCCTTCTCCTTCTCCTTCTTCTCCTTCTTCTTCTCCTTCTTCTCCTTCTGCTTCTTCTCCTCCTCCTTCTGGTTCTTCTTCTCCTCCTCCTCCTCCTCATCCTACTTCTTCTCCTCCTCCTCCTCCTCCTCCTCCTTAATTTTCTTATCCTTCCTTTCCTTATTGAGTACTCCTCCTCCTTAATTTTCTTATCCTTCCTTTCCTTATTGACTAGACAGTCCAACCTCCTCTCACCTGAGCTACTCTCATATTTTAGCTCATCAACATTTTCAATTCCATCATCAACATCTTCCTCTTTATCAACATCCTTCCTTTCCTTATTGAGTACTCCTCCTCCTCCTCCTCCTTAATTTTCTTATCCTTCCTTTCCTTATTGAGTAGACGGTCTGATCTCCTCTAACCTGAGCTACTCTCATATTTTAGCTCATCAACATTTTCAATTCCCTCATCAACATCTTCCTCTTTATCAACATTAATAGAAGAACTCAAATTTTTAACTTTTTAAGTCATTTTTTAAGCTTTTGAAGGAGTAGGTTTATTGGCTGGGACCTTTCTTTTTATAGGGGTGGTATCAAGAAGGGCCTCTATAAGAGGGTTATCTTCATATATGGCCTTAGGTTTTTTTCTCTTTTTTTTTTCCACTAGGGTTGGGTTTTTAGGAAATGGGTTACTTTAAATTACCTCAATCTTGATAGAGATTTTAGTCGACTTCACATTTTAGTTTTGTTCATACTAGGGATATGAAAAGAGATTAATGTGAATTAGTGGTTTTTTAAAATCATTTTGGTATAGAGCATAAATAAGGATCTGTTGAAGTAGAGGCAACACACCCTTAGCAATGCTAGTGCTTAAAGATGAGAAGAGGGAAAACATAACATTTATCCTATGGTCATTCCTAATGTGATTGAAGATGGGAAAGTGGTACCCATGGAAGATGGTGTACTAACCATCAAGAGTGAAGTACTTCATCACATAGGAAAAGACCAAAGCATAAGTGGGGAAGGGGGGGTGGTTAAGGAGAATCTATCATACTCATTATCATTGCAACCACTACAAGTTTTTACCCTTTTATAAAAAATTCTTCATTTAAATCTTGTAATCTCCAAAGGTTTTCTTCTCGACTTTATCACCTTCACATTTTAACCCCATAGCCTTGACAATAAATTCAGGAGTCACATAGAGCTTGATGTTGCCAATGGTGACATTTTCTTGATGCCATGAGTTTCAAAACTTCATTGACAATGTGTTGTTGTATCTCCTCATTGTTTGGAAGTTTAATGTAAGATTAGATATACTAAAAATATCCCACAGTTCGCTATTCTGCAATAATTATCTGTAATCCTTTGGTTTTGAGTGCTTAAGAGGCCCACCTATTGCTCTCACCATTGAGAGATTCAATTGTAGATTAGAAGCAAAAATTTAAGGCCCACACTTACCAATTTTGAAATAAAACAAAAGGCCCTTTTCACTCTTTTTACCAGACAAAAAATGAAGATTCTCAAAAACAAAACCCTTTTGCATTTGAGAAAAATAAATAGGCTTAATATTATAATTTTTCATCATCACACAACATCTTTGGTTGCTATGAGAGATATTGAAGTGATTTTTTAGAATATTGAAAAGATAACTCTCGCTAAGGGTGTCTTTAAAATTGTCATTAATGATAAATCCAATTGATTGTTCATTAATGATGTAATCATTATTTTGAACTGGTAAGTTATTTGGGTGGTAGTGCCGAGTTGGCTGCCAATTGGTCTCATAGTCCATGTGATTATACTTTAAACAAGTGTGGAAAAAAAGGCCTTGCCCATATAATTTGGAGCTCTTTTAAAAATTTATTTTCTCTTAAAGAAAGTCAATGATGGGTCCACCCTACTAGCCTTAACACCACTTTTTAACTCTCTCTCTTTGGGTAATCTTTCCTTCGTATGTAATTATAAATATTCATAATCTTTATATTATTGTCTGGCTTATAATTCAACTATTTAGAATCCATCGAACCTTCTCCTGAGACCCACCCCAGAATAGTATTCATAAATGTTAATATTGTTGTTTAATTATTGCCTATGAATTAACCATACCATCAATATATTTAGCATACAAAATTCTTTTAATATAAATCATTAAAATTATGCTATTGTGGACTATAAGTCTATTTTTGTTAATGTTGGGATTATCGGTAGGACCAACTAAAATTGATTACTTTAATATTGTTGTTAATACCCATATGGAGTCTTACACTAGATAGTAGTGCTTCACTTTCATTATCTCTTGAAGCCATATCTACCTTTATTGTCCTTAGATGTATTATTACTAGCAATTTCACCTTGTTGTGGAGTGGGTGTGCCAAATATATATCAAGAAGATCTATTGTGTTCAAATAATATATAAAAAAGGAGAGGGGTAGATAGATAATAGCATCATTACACTTCATGAATACTTATAATTCATTTAAGAGTTAAGTTTTGAGGGTGACTATTAATTACATATGAGAAAAATAATTTCATATGAGAACAACAAACGTAGTTAATTTGGAATTTTTATTTATTAAGGAAATCATAACCTAATGCATAAATTATTATTTTTTAAAATCACAAAGAGGGGAATTCAGTTCAACAACTCATAAATCATCAAATTATAAACAGGCCTTGACTTCGGCCTCAAGTGAATTAAAAGATCTCATCCTCAACATAGTACATTTAAAAAGGATTCAAAGATTACATAATTGCACAAGATTTAAAGAAAAATTAATAAGATTTTTTTTAATTACCAACTTGAGATGCAAACATTACATGAGATTTAGAATAGTCCATGTTTTTAGAGGGGGAGTGCCCATCTACTCAGTAGATCCACTATGATTGAATCCTCTTGTCCGAGGTCATTAGTAGGAAAAATGATTGTTTGGTGCAAAACAAAATTTAATTGAGAATTTATACCTTCAAACTAACTATGCATCCACTTGTATGATCCAAACATGATATAAACAAAAATTTAAATTAAAAGATAATTAGACTCTATTATCAATAGGGTGACATGTTATATATATATATATATATATATATATATATAGAGAGAGAGAGAGAGAGAGAGAGGAGAGAGAGAGAGAGGAGAGAGAGAGAGAGAGAGAGAGAGAGAGAGAGAGAGAGAGAGAGAGAGAAGAGAGAGAGAGAGGAGAGGAGAGAGAGAGAGATGTAAATAGGCAAAAGAAGAGGATGGATATTAGGGAGAGAGATATTCCTAGAGAGGGAGAGAGAGAGATAGAGATGAAGAGGTAGTGGAGAGGGAGAGATATCACACTATATAGAGGAATATGGAGAGGAAGTAGAAGGAGATCATTTTACCATCACAAATGCTTTGGAATTGGAAATCTATAGACGTGGTTAAATGTTTTAGCTTCATCGAAGAAGTTATCTACTAACCAAAATGAAATACAATTTGTTCAATCCATGTATAATTGAAAATCAACTCTTTATTGCAAAGACTATGATTCTCAACATGGTGCAAATGAAAATGATTGTTTCTAGACATTATGTTGAATTCTTTGGCATCTCTAATTTCCTCTTTGACTACATTTCCTTCTCCTTTTTTCCCTTTGATAGCATCTTCATTTTAAATAAATGTATGTTTCTAATTTCCCATGCATATTCCTCTCAAAACTAATGATAAAAACTATTTTATAAATTTCCAAAAAGAGAATAATCAAGACATGACCTTTGTTTAGTTAACTCCTTCCTAGAGTATTGATTATTGCCTCCATCACTTCTATGGTGAAATACTACTTGATTTTTGTGGATATATGTTTTTGAAAACTTTGGGGCACTTTTAGGGAGCACTTACCATAATTTTATGTTGGCATATCTCTCACCTAAAGCAAGGCTTCATTTCTACATTACACATAGATCTTGGATTTTCATGTCCATTTCTATCATTCACTTGACAACTTAACATTCTAAGTTGTCTCTCGCGTGTATATAATTTTTTTTTTTGATGTTACAATAGATTGTTTCTTCTTGTGAACCGATATGATGAATTCAAGGAAAAATAAATAAAAATTAAGCACAACTATAAAAATTGCATGTAATTACATATATATTTTAAAGAAAAATTAGAAAAAGTAAAAATAACAATATATCATTAGACCTTCTAAACTAACTATGAAATAACTGGAAAAAGATCATTTATGTAAATAAAAAATACAAAATTTATAAATTAGTACATATTGAAACTTAGTGACTATAATTACTACTCGACATGCCAAAGACTTGGAAAAATAAAAATAAATGGGGGGACCCATAGAAGATAGAATGCAAAGACAAGAGTAGTACCAAATTCATATAAAGAAATAAGATAGATAAATTCAATATTCATTAAGAACAATTCATATTAAGAAAGGAGGGAGGATAATTTCCAAAATTTGAAAAGGGATGTTTTTAAAAATCTCTCTCTCTCTCTCTCTCTCTCTCTCTCTCTCTCACCCACACACAGTTTATGTATAACTAAAAGCTTGCATAAGTTTTAGTTCTATAGAACTAGCACATGTTATGATGAAATATTAATGTTAACATTTTTAGCTCAATGGAACACATATGTGTTCCATTGAGATAAATATATTATTCCCAACAACCAAAAAAATATCATTGCAACTTGTTCGAATGTCCCACTATTGTTTTTCATGTCTTTCTACGATAGTATCAAACAAGTTTTCATGTTTTTTTGTCAAATTTGATTGTTTTCTCTTGTTTTTAATATTTTTATTGACGGTATTTTAGTTTTATTACTTTAGATCATTACAGATTATGATAATTTACTATTTTTTTGGTAAGGTTTTAAAAAAACTTATAGTTTTTAACAACTTGTGCAGGTTATGAAGAACTATAAGTTTTTTTAAAATTAATTTTTAGGCTAGGCATGGCTTGGTTTTTCCAACCCTAATTGTTTTGAATTTCACATAGCCTACAGTTGTTTTGTAAAATATGAGTTTTTAGTTTCATGTGGCCACTTTTTTTACCAGCACTTGGTGCACTTACCTAGCTCCTATGTTTCATGTTTTTCAATTGAAGCAATTTCTTCATCCATGGGGTTAATCCATACTTCATCTCTTGTAGCCACCTCAAATTATCTTGGTTCAACTTGAATATGTGATAATAAAGAAAAATTTACATTTGCATCAAGATTAGTAGTTCCTTAATAAAATTTCTTAAGACTTTTTACCTTCCTCGAAGGAGGACTTGAGCTTGAAGAAGTAGAAGGAAATGATTCTGAACTTGATGAATTGGGGTTGTAGCAATAATTGCACTAGTACGTAGAAAAAGTGAGGAGGTTGGAACATCTAGTTCTAAATCAATTATTATTCCCTTTTTCTTGTTCGCATTATCATTCCATTACCAAGCTTCATCTTTAGCAAAGATAACATTTCTACTAATAATCAAATTTTCACTAGTTGGATTAAAAGAATGATACCCCTTTATCTTCCTTACTTGATCAGATATGTGAAAATAAGTAATACATCCAAATACTTTTAAGTGTGCAACACTAGGTTTTCTTCCAAACCATGCCTCATACAATGTCATATTTTATAAACTTTTTGTTGGACACCTATTTAATAAATATACATATGTCGCAACAACTTCAGCCCAATAAATGTTTTGTAGGACCTTATCTTTGACCATGCTTCTAGCTATTTCCACAATGGTGAGGTTTTTTCATTCAACAACTCCATTATGTTGAGGAGTATAACTTGCAGTTGATTGCCTCTGTATCCCATTATTTAAACAAAAATCTTGAAACTTGTTAGAGCTAAATTCTTTCCCTTTATCTAAACATAGGTTTTTGATGGGATAAGCCATTTTATTTTCTACTTTAGCCTTAAATTGTTTAAATTTATTAAAGGATTCTAATTTTTCTTTTATTAAGTGGACCCAAGTGTTTCTACTAAAATCAATCACAAAGATTATAAAATATCTATTTTTACTAAGTGATAATGTTTGTATTGGGCCACATATATCAGTATGTACTAATTCAAGTGATATACTTTCTATTAAATTATATCTTCCTATTGGAAAGGAGTCACAATGCTATTTACCAATAACACAACCTTTAGAGACCTCATCACCATGTGAAATGTGTGGTATTCCCCTTACCATATTATTTTGAGAGAGAAAGTTTACTCCTAAAATTTAAATGTCCATATTTAATGTGCCACAACCAAGATTGATGTTTACAATTAGTTCTAGAAGGACTTGAGTTTCAATATATGAAAGCTTCAAAGGGAAAATCCTATTCTAGAACATGCCATTCTTTGCTATTATTTGATTAATTTTATTTTTTGTCATAAATGAACATTTACTATTTTTAAATAATATTCCTTGTCGACTAGTTTAAACCCATGGTAAATAAATTATGTGCTTATCCAGGTATGTACAAAACCTCACATATATACCTTTCTTGACCTTGTTTGGATTTCATTGTGATTGTCCCCTTACCCATGACTTCAACTTCTTTGTTATCACCAAGTTGTACTTCTATTCTAATTTCATCATCCATATCTATGAACATATTTTTATTTCTTGTCATGTGGCTACTACAACCACTATCCAAGATCCATACATTGTCTACCTCTTCATTTGTAGCACAATAGACAAAAAAATGGTATTTGATTGGTCTTTTTCTTTAGAAAAATGTGCAAGTTGTTTATTCTTTTACCAATAGTCTCGTTCATAATGAAAAAAGTTTGTAGTAGTGATAATGTACATGTGATTCATCAAAGTTTTGACTAATTCTTTTTGTATCATCATAATTTATTGGTCTGAAATAATTTCTTCTTTGTGAACTTCTAGCTCCTTTATGGAAATTATTGTTTCTACCTCTTCCCCTATAATTTCCAACATTCTTATGAGATAATTTTGTACACACTAAATAGTGCACTTCTCTAAGTCATTACTTCCAAGGGAATCCATGAATGGGAAACCTTGAGAAAGTGACCTAGAGCTCCCTAGGCATGGAGTCACAAGGATGTTTGATAGTGCTCTCGGCTAGAGCTATTGAAGCATGCAACCTTGCTAGTAAACCACACAATGAGAGATTCAAAGAGACAAGGGAAAGAATGCCAATATCCTCAAGAATCAACAATGGAAGTGCAATGCAACTATGCTAAGAATGAAGATGCAAGCTAAGCTATGAAAGGAAATTATTACAAGCCTTACTAATTAAGCTATGTGAGCTAATCTAGAGCATAAAGGAAACTAAGCTAGATGTCATGAAAGCTTAAGCTAAGAATGCAAGAATGAAAGCTAAATGCATGAAGATCTTCAAAGCTCCAAAGTCTCCAAGAAATCATGTAGCATAAGATTAGTATTCAAAGTTGGGATATAAGAATGAGAAAAGAGTTCTCCTTTTAAAGGAACTGAAAAATGAATGGACCATGGAGATTAAGAGGCTAAAGATTTAGTCAAGGGTGGAGCTTGAAAGAGGAGAAATCCATGTGCACAAATATCCTCCAATGAGAAAATAAGAGTTGACTTTTGTGTCCATATGAGACAAAAAGGTCTTTTCTTCTTTTTATAAAATAAGAATAATGCTTTATTTGTGCAACTTAGGATAAGAGGAAAAGTAGGGGATTTTTATTTAATAAAAGGGGAGGAAATTCCTTTTAAATAAATAAAGACTTAGGATAAAATGGTTAGCCCATAGAAAATAATTGAAAATGATAAAAATAGGATTTGATCAAGGAAACTGATATAATTGAAAAATGTTGATTTTTGAAAATATTGATTCAGGGATTTGATAAATTGCTGAATTGGGGCCCAAAGTCTAGGCGACCATTTTAGGGTGCATACATTTTCCCCTCTTTGACTAATGTGAGATCGATTTGGGATCACATGTGGTCAAAGAATGGAATTGGAAGGTGAGATCGATTTGGGATCACAAAACAACCCAGATGTGTGTTTGACAGATGGGAACACATCAAGACAAAGATAAGCATAAGCTGACAAAGATAAGCTGAAGGACAAGACCAAAATACCTGTAAATAGAAAATTTTCAAGTCTCAAATAAGAGATAAGAATCTCAAGCAAGGTTTGATTGATAAGATGAATCAAGGATTGAAGCTGGTAAGTAATGCCCCCTCGGAATCAAAATCGAAATCAGGTAGAGGAGAAACAGAAAATTGATAAATTTGATCAAATCTCTAGAAATCATAATCGAAGGTGAAAGATGATAAGATAACCATCAAGTAGTGAAGATATGCCCTAGTTTGACTAGGTCTGACTAAGAAAGATATAGGATAAAGATGAAGTCAAACCTCAGAGAGATGAAGCAAATGAAAATGAATGAAAGACTAGAAGGTTTAAAGAGATGGGGATGAAGAAATAAAGATGCCCCAATGAAGATCGAAGGATTAGGCCTCAAACGGTCAGCCAACTACACAAAAGAAGGAGAAAATTTGAAATGTGATTTTGACTATCAAGATGAACTCGGATTTCGGTTTTGATCCCAAAAATGGATCCAAATCATAGAAAAGGATGCGATGTGAAAGACAATGAGAGAAAGACATGATTGAGAAAAGGTGAAAGGTGAGTGCAGTTGACCGACAAGTCCACAAAAGATGAAGGAGAGCTCTCTCCATATGCAAGATGAAAAATTAAACTAACACGAACCTAGAAAATGCAAGATACTATGAAAAGTGGTTTACTTCCAAGCTCACAAAGCTTTTAGACTCTAATATTCATCATCAAGAATTATTGGTAGTGTCGCAAGATCATACAATGCACACTAGTATGACTATCTGAATCTGAATATGATCTATATCAGATAGATATGTGGGAATCCCACCTAAGCACCAAAGACATATAAGTCAAGATGACTAGTGTAGTGAGATTTCCTAAGTTTAGTATGGCAAGATTATACTCACATCGAGACACAAGGAAAGTCAAGATGGCTATAAGTATGCACTTGTGAAAATAGTCAAGGATAATACCTTGTAGATCCTAATGTCAAGTGGAACAAGCATAAATGCTAATGATGGTTAGGACCAACAAAATATACCCACAAGCAGAAAAAAAATAAAACATGTCCTCATGCCCCTAGTCTTCTAGCTCGGCATCATCGAAAACTATTAGGGAGAGAACACTCATCAAATAAATCATCATAGACAGCACACAAAGAAATAAAGTCAAACAAGTCTCCGCAAGTCGAGTGTTTAAGTGTGTGTGTGTGTGTAGGTCATAGAGTCAAACTTTGAGTATCACATTTGCCAATGAGAAATATCATATCATGCTAGACTATGGGTAAGATATCTGATAAGTGTTGAGAAACACTTGACACTAGGGTAGTGTTGAAAAAAAACATTTTGGGGTGGTATTGAAAAACACCATTTACAAGATGTCCTAAAGACCAATGCATCATAGAGATCAAAGCTAACATAGTGATGCCCCCTAGACAAAGACAATGACCAATTCAAAACCAAGGCAACAAGGTCAAGGCATGATGGAGAAAAGTTAAGTGTCGAGGACACATGCTAAGAAACAAGGGTGCAAAGGCCTCAAGTAGTGTGTGTGTGTGTGTGAAAATTGTACCTGATCTGTAGACACAACACTTCAGTAAAACATTAGAGGTTAGCAAAAATCAAAATCGTGCAAAATTGAAAGCTAATCTAACCAAGCGATTTACTACCTTCTAATAGGTGCCAAATTGATGTTCTCAGATTTTTATCCAGATCAGTGACCTAGATGACACCTAAACGAAGGATTTGAATGCAAAACTGATATGAAATATGAATGCAATTAATCTATATTTTTTTAATTTTCTATGCAATAATAATGAAAAACTTATATGAATCTATGCTAATATGGAAATTGATATGCTAAAATGATCTAACAATGATATGAAAAAGAATCTAAATGAATGTAAAACAAACAAATTGATCTCACAATAGCCTTGATTCGCAATAAGCTTTGATTCTCCAATTTCAATTCTCCAGCGTGATTATGCAATTCTTGTGGATTTGAGAGATGAATTATGAAGAGCTGAGCCTTGATTTTATAGAAATCTAGGGCTTTAGAGGTGCATGAAAAAAAGCCATAAATCACTCAAATAACTCAGGTTGATTTTTGAGTTCTTTTTAAATAAAGATAATTAACTCACAAAAACATGCAAAAGCGGAGTTTAACTCAAATTAGAAGTTTAGATCAACTTTAAAACTCAAAAATGATGTTGAGTTCCAAAAAGTCAATAACTTGCATTGATTTTCTGATTTGGAGTTTAACTGCTCTTTGATTGTGCACATGGATAATTATGAATTAATAAATAAATAAAGTGATTTATTCTCAACTTAACTGATTTTAAAATATAAAATAATTGATTTATGGGTTAATCAATTATTTTTCAAACTTTTATTCAAAATTACAATATTAAAAATTGACAAAATGATTTAATTAATTAAATAAAATATTTAATCAATTATTTGTAAGATTTTGGATTTATTGTCAAAATTAAATATCATAATTAGGAATAATGGAATTAAATTCAATTAAATAATTAAGTGGCCAAATTAAATCTAATTAATTAAATATTCAGAATATTCAATTAATCAAACTTTAGGATAAATATGATTTATCGCCAAATAATTATAAAATTAAAGATAATTAAGATAATTAGGAATATTACTAGGAATATTCCCTGATGCAGAATTTGAGATAATCAATTAGGATTCGATGATGTTCAGATGTGCCTTTAGTTAGGACTTCAATGTCAATTTCATTCGATATGTCAATATTGTTGGAAATATAGATGCAGTGACTAAGAGGGGGGGTGAATCAGTTAACCACAAAAATATTACCACTGATCCCTTAAATATCTTAAGATTCTTTTGATTGCCATCATGTGATTTTCTATGGATTTAGCTGAGAATCTTGCCACTATACCAACTGCTAAGGCAATATCAGGCCTTGTGTGTACTACATACTGTAATTTTCCAATCATTGATCTATATAAGGTCTGATCTACTTCTTTTGAATCATCATCTTTGGTAAGCTTCAGTCCAGTACACATGGGTGTACCAACTGGTTTTGAATCTTCCATACCAAAGTTCTTAAGTATTTCCCTGATATATTTAGACTGAGTAATGTAGATACCATTTTTGTTCTACTAAATCTGAAGTCCAACAAAAAATTTTATCTGACCAAACATAAACATTTCAAATTCTTTGTTCATATGCTCTGAAAATTCTTTGCACTGATCATCATTTCCTGTAAACACAGTATCATCCACAAATATTTCTACCAAAACAATTTTGTTATCTGATCCTTCTTTGATGTATAAATTACTGTTGTCATTAGCTCTTTTGAAATCAATCTGAGTAAGATAGTTATGTAATCTTTCATACCATGCTCTAGGAGCTTGTTTTAGACCATACAATGCTTTGTGTAATTTGCAGACCATATCCCTTTTGTCTGGATCAATAAAACCTTCAGGTTGCTCAATGTAGACTTCTTCCTCAAGAATACCATTGAGAAATGCAGATTTTATATCCATCTAATATACCTTAAATCCTTTATGTGTTGCATATGCAAGTAAAGTCCTCACACCTTCTAATCTTGCAAAAGGAGAAAAAGTCTCTCCATAATCTATTCTTTCTTTTTGAGAATATCCTTTACATACCAATCTTGCTTTGTTTCTTGATACTTGACCATCTTCATTCAAATTATTTCTGAATACCCATTTTGTCCCAATTACATTTTTATCTTTAGGCCTAGGTACAAGAGTCCATGTCTTATTTTTCTCTATTTTCTCTATTTCTTCATTCATAGCCTCAATCCAACTTTCATTTTCCAATGCATCTTTGACATTTTTAGGTTCAAAATCAGCAAATAAACATGTACCTTTTAGTTTACTTCTTGTCATAGTATGATCTAATTTGTTTCCAATAATCTGATCTGGTTTATGATGCTTTCTGACATAATTGGCCAATACAAGTTCCTTGCTTCCTGAATGAGTTACATTGTCATCTTCTTCATCTTCAGGTTCAAGTTGCTCGGGCTCGGTAGATACTTGCTCGGTAGCTTCAGACTGAGACTCGGTACTTTGTGACTCGGTCTGAACTTCTTCTTGTGACTCAGTTACTGTACTGGGCTCTGTAGATGTAGTTTCCTTATATGTGTCTGGCAATGTATCAGGTTCAATGTAAACAAATTTTATGTAATCCTTTGGTTCCTTTTTGCTTTCTTCTTCAGTCTTTTCTCCAAACTCATCAATTCTCACATGTGCACTTTCTATGATTTTGTGAGTAGACAAATTTAGACATCTATATGCCTTAATTTTGCAAGAATATCCCAAAAATATTCCTTCATCATTTTTTACATCAAATTTTCCTTTTCTAGATTCTTTTAAGATGTAACATTTACTACCAAATACTTTTAGGTAACTTACATTTGGTTTGTAGCCATACCATAGCTCATATGGAGTCTTGAATGTGTCTTTTCTCAGCTGTACTCGGTTCAAGGTATGAACTATAGTGCTAATAGCTTCCTTCCAATATTTCATAGCAATGTTCTTTTCAATCATTAGAGTCCTTGCACAGTCCATGATAGATCTGTTCCTTCTTTCAGCTATTCCATTCTGCTCAGGATTTCTTGGGGCTGATACTTGTCTTTTGATTCCTCTTTCAATGCAAAAATTATTGAATTCATGGGAGATGAATTCACCACCTCTGTCTGATCTCAAGCATTTTATTCTTTTTCCTGTTTTCTTTTCTACTCTTCCTAAATACCATTTGAACTTCTCAAATGCTTCTAACTTTTCTCTTAAATACATAAGAGTCATCATTCTAGAGTAATCATCAACAAAGAGAATAAAGATTTTTTCTCCGGTATAGCTCTCAATTCGAATAGGTCCACATAAATCAGTATGCACAATTTTCAAAATATCTTCAGACTGATAGTTTTTACTTTTAAAACTAGACTTTCCCATTTTACCAATTTGACAATTCTTGCATAGACCAACATCAGGTTTCGTCAAAGTAGGAATACCTCTTACTTTCTTGAATTTGCTTATTTTCATCATGTTGTCAAAATTTACATGACATAACCTTTTGTGCCATAACCAACTTTCTTCAATTTGAGCAATAAAACATGAGTAATCACCAAGATCAAGATAAAATAGGTTACCTTTGGTTTGTTTGCCTGATCCTATCAATTTTTCTTTGTCATCCAGCAGTCTTTCTTTTCCATTCATGAATTCAACCTTGAATCCAATGTTAATTAGCTGTGCTACACTTAGAAGATTATGCTTTAGTCCTTCAACCCAATATGCATTATCACATATAAGTTCTTTGGTTAATGAAATTCATCCCTTTCCTTTTATACAACAAGGTTCATTGTTTCCAAACCTTACATTACCACCATCAAAGTTTTCAAAGTGTTCAAACTTAGTCCTATCACCAGTCATATGATCTGAACATCCACTGTCTATAATCCATGTATCATTCTTGCTTATATGAGAGATAAGTCCCATCTCATCTTCATCATTATCAGATTCATCTTTTACAGCAATGAAAACAATTTCTTCTTCACTATCATCTGAATCTTTAGCTAAAAAACATGTTTTCTTACCTTTATCCTTGAATGATTTGGAAATTTTCTTGCCATTGTACTTGTAACTTTTCTTCTCACCTTTGCTTTGCTTGTTTGGACACCTAGCTACAATATGACCAATTTCTTCACATGAAAAATAGATTAAGGGAGTTTTACCTTTGTATTTTCCTCTGCCTCTTGAATACTTCTTTGCAAGTAATGCTTCAATAACTTCAAGATCGCTATCAGAACTTTCCTCTGATTCTTCTTCACTTTCTGATTGGATTTTCTTCCCTTTCTTGAGTGAAAGTTTGGCCTCAAAAGCTGATTCAATATTTTTAGAAGTTGGAACATAGTTGTCATAGTTATCCAGTTCAAAGGCTGTCAATCTTCCAACTAAGGCATCCAAAGTTATATTGTGATTTTCTTCACATCTTCTTTCTTGAATAGCAGAAACTCTTATTGCATAAATAGGAAGTAATGTTCTAAGAACCTTACTTATAACAATTTCATCATCAATTTTTCCTCCAGAAGCTTTGATTGCACTAACACTTGTCTTGATCCTTTCAACATATTTTGCAATGTTTTCTTCTTCTCTCATTTTCATCTGATCAAACTGTCCTCTTAGGCTCTCTGCTTTGGCTCTCTTCACATTGTCATCACCACCATAGATTTTCTTCAGCTTGTTCCACATTTCATGAGTAGTTGTGCAATCTTTGATTTCATCAAATTCTTCATAGCTAAGAGCTGATGCAATGTCTATCATCATAGTGTTATGGTTCTTCTTCTCTGCAATGTCTTCAATAGTTAATGTGCCAGTAGGAATTATATATTCTTGATCAATATATTTGCATCCTGAATCACCAATGGAAGCCAGATGTAGTCTCATGAGACCTTGCCATGCTGAAAAGTTATTTCTGTTAAGCCTTGGAATTTCTCTTTTGTAAGATATCCTGATATTTAGCTTAGGTCCTTGAAACCCTTCCTTCAAGCACCAAAACCTCTGATACCAATTGTTGGAAATATAGATGCAGTAACTAAGAGGGGGAGTGAATCAGTTAACCACAAAAATATTACCACTGATCCCTTAAATATCTTAACAAATTATTTACTGTGCCACTTGGTAAATATATAGAGAAATGTTGAAACTTGATCTTTGAAGTGTGTAATAATTAAACTATTCTTAAGCATTCATCACTGATTAACTTACATGAATAAATAAAATAACATGAACACAAGAGACACCAAATTTACCGTGGAAACCCAATATGGGAAAAACCACCAATGTAACTAGTTACTATTTTTCACTCTTCTGAAGTGATGCTCGGTTAGAAGCCAACCCAGTAAAAGGTTACAAAACACACTGTTAGGTGTGACCTTGTTAGAGGATTTAATCACCCTACTAGGAGTGGCCTTGTAAGAGGTCTTGAAACAATTCAATAGAACTGTCACCTTGTTAGAGGATTTACAAAATGGTTGTTAAACCAACTTGGTTAAGAGATTTTGATATCACTGCTACAATTGTAAGAGAGTAACAATGAAATGACTTGCAACTGAATTGCTGAATATAGATCTCTGTTCTGCTTCACTAGATCCTTACTGATCAAATAAATCTTTGTTTCTCCTCAAGGATATCTAACCATCCTTCAAAATTCGGACATACCTTTCTTCAAAATGATTTTTGCATGTTGTATATCTTTTATTCACCACTTGACCTTCTATATATATATGCCATTTTAATTAACATTTAGATTGTCAAGTCGACACTAATAATTATTATAACAATCGGCTTGGATAAACAAACTGTAACAACAAAATCCTTTGAAGGGCTGACCTTACTCGGTAAACATTAATCCTGAAAAGATTTCCTTCAGTGACCGAGTGAACTTGGTAACCACAGTGAATTCTGCAACATCCTTCGGAGACTGAGAGAGCTCGGTAACCACTACTTTTCCTTCGATAATCGAGGAGACTCGGTTAACACTATTTCCCTATCATGTTTCCTTTAGACACCCGAGAGATCTCGGTAGACACTAAAAACCACCTAGCTGACCGACTGAGCTCGGTAGATACTGAGAACCACTTAGCTGACCAACTGAACTCGGTAGACACTGAGAATGATAATTGATATGACATTTGTGTGACATCAAAGATAACACATAGCTAATCCAACAATGTCCTTCAGATAAGTGGTGGAGCATTCTTTCTTGTCAAGAGGTTAGTATCTTGGACTAGTAAAAAGCAAAACTACACATCCCAATCCACAGCAGAAGCAGAATATGTTGCTACAGTAGTAAACTGCTCTAATATTGTATGGTTTAAACAGCTTTTGGAAGGCATGAAGGTTGAGATCAAAGAACCAGTTGTTATGTTTTGTGATAATACAAGTGCAATAAATATTTCAAAGAATCCAGTAATGCATTCCAAAACCAAGCACATTGCAATAAAATATCACTTTGTTAGAGAATTGGTGCAGGAGAAGGAAATCAGATTGGAATATATTCATACAAAAGAACAAATTGCAGATATCTTCACCAAGCCACTACCTAAGGATGCATTCTTGTATCTAAGAGGCAAGTTAGGGGTCACTCCCCTATCCGAGGTTCACTAAATAAATTTTTAGTGATGCATCAACCAGAACATGTTGAAGATCAATCAGTTGATGCAGCATAGTCAAGGAATCATTGCATATGAATCAGTACATAAGGTACATTGATATTTACCAAAACTGTGTAAGTTGTCTTTGGTATGTGTTGTCAAAGAGGGAGAGTTTGCTATCATTTCAAGAAATTTCTAAGAAGAATAATTTGAGAAGTTAAGAGGGAGAGTTCTCAGTCAGAAGAAGTTTGAAGATGATGGGAATTAGAATGAAGCTAAGGATATGTTTCTTACTCTAGGTTTCTCTGTGAAATTTCATTGTGCTATGACATGTTGTGTTTCCATCAATGCCAAAGAGGGAGATTGTTGGATACAATTGTCTGAAGGACATTGTTGGATTAGCTATGTGTTGTCTTTGATGTCACACAAATGTCATATCAATTATCATTCTCAGTGTCTACCAAGTTCAGTCGGTCAGCTAAGTGGTTCTCAGTGTCTACCGAGCTTAGTCGATCAGCTAGGCGGTTTTTAGTGTCTACCGAGATCTCTCAGGTGTCTAAAGGAAACATGATAGGGAAATAGTGTTAACCAAGCCTCCTCGGTTATCAAAGGAAAATTCATGGTTACCAAGCTCTCTCAGTCTCTGAAGGATGTTGCAGAATTCACTGTGGTTACCGAGCTCACTCAGTCACCGAAGGAAATCTTTTCAGGATTAATGTTTACCGAGCAAGGTTGGCCCTTCAAAAGATTTTGTTGTTACAGTTTGTTTATCCAAGCTGACTGTTATAATAATTATTAGTGCCGACTTGACAATCTAAATGTTAATTAAAATGGCATATATATATAGAAGGTCAAGTGGTGAATAAAAGATATACCGCATGCAGAAATCATTTTGAAGAAAGGTATGTGCAAATTTTGAAGGATGGTTAGATATCCTTGAGGAGCAGCAAAGATTTATTTGATCAGTAAGGATCTAGTGAAGTAGAATAGAGATCTATATTTAGCAATTCAGTTGTAGGTCATTTCATTGTTACTCTCTTACAATTGTAGCAGTGATATCAAAATCTCTTAACCAAGTTGGTTTAACAACCATTTTGTAAATCCTCTAACAAGGTGACAGTTCTATTGAATTATTTCAAGACATCTTACAAGGCCACTCCTAGCAGGGTGATTAAATCCTCTAACAAGGTCACACCTAACAGTGTGTTTTGTAACCTTTTACGGGGTTGGCTTCTAACTGAGCATCACTTCAGAAGAGTGAAAAATAGTAACTAGTTACATTGGTGGTTTTTCCCATATTGGGTTTCCATGGTAAATCTGGTGTCTCTTGTGTTCATTTTATTTTCTTTATTCATTTAAGTTAATCAATGATGAATGCTTAAGAATAGTTTAATTATTACAAACTTCAAAGATCAAGTTTCAGCATTTCTCTGTATATTTACCGAGTGGCACAGTAAATAATTTGTTAAGATATTTAAGGGATCAATGGTAATATTTTTGTGGTTAACTGATTCACCCCCCCTCTTAGTTACTGTATCTATATTTCCAATAGATATAGAAGATTAATGAACTTATAGCCCATTTTTGGGATATTACATTTTTCCCCTCTTTGAATTACTATGTGAAGTGCAGTGGTTCAAAGACAGTCTATGTTTGATAGAGATATGAAATAGATTCGAAATTGATAATTGATATGAGACAGAAGTTGATTGATATTGACTTGATATGAAGATAATAGGTCCTAAATGACCAAAGATGATGTTCACTATAGCAGTGATGAACCGAGGATTTTGAAAAAAAAGTGTCAAAATGCCTGATTCTGAACCTTATGATTGCGAAGAAGTGAGTGACCGGTTCTAGACTCGATTGTCTTAGAAGAACTAGCAGGTATCACATCTGAACCTTTCAGTTGCCGAAGAACCAAGGAAATAAAACTATTGAACTGATAGTTGCAAAAACTGATACAATTTACAAGATTAGGAGAATACCAGATTGATATGGATCTTGATGAATCTGGTATGCCCCCAAGTGATGATAGATTTGCCCTGAGTGATGAGGTCTTTTTTGATGAATCAGTAACTAGACATGGTTGTTGTCTTGATTACTGAGGAATATATGATTTCCATAAAGATATGATTTCAAATTAGATTACAGACATTGAATGATGTGTAATACCATGCCCCCTTCGGGATGAAAATTAAAATCTGACAAGAAAAGTCAGCGTTGATAGTTCAAAAGCATGTTAATTGATTTGAGAAGTGGTTAAACATGTCCGAGAATGCATTTTGCATCGTTTAGAGGTCCAAAAGACCAAGTTTGACTAGGTTTGACCATGAGTTGACCATAGTTAAAAGTTTGAAATTTTGATAGTTTGATGTTAGATAATCAGTTAAGTTGAATACTAGATTTCTGTGATGACTGAAGGTTGATTATGAAAGTAGTTGACAATATAAACAATCTCAGATTTTGATTTTGATCCTGAAAAAAGATTCTACTTGTTGTTTCATTGGAGGAACCTTCATGTGAGATTCAGTTCTTGTTAGATTTGAAGAGACAAGTGGAGAATTGTTTAAGCATTGAAGTTCATTTAGCCATTATGAGATCATGCAACATGCAAAATGCAAAGAGACATGCAAAATGAAATGCAACCTAAGACCTAGGACCTAGTCACTGATCATGTGTCAATTTGTTATCATCATTGAACTTTTAGGTAACCAGATAAATCAATACAATGCCCACTAGCTATGAAACCATAAACATATGAATATTGATTTGTATGCGCAAGAATCAATACAACACCCACTAGTCAACAACCATGGATATATGAATATTGATTTTATTTTCGGAATGTCAGATTAGATATAAGCACCAAGGCACAAGCGCCAAGATGACCTGAATATCATGTCCATTTTGATATTGCAATTTGTATAAGCATCAAAACATAAATGTCATGATGACCAGAATACACCTTGCATGACAAACATATCAAACAGCCAAGAGATTATTCTAAATCCAATGTGAATTACTCGTAGTGACCCTTTATCATTCACATCCTTAGGTAAGATCGCATTTCACAGTAGGAGAAAGAACTCACTCAAAAAGATAGTAGTTAGATCAAACTTCCTTGAATTTTCTAGGTATCAATGGTTGAGGTACGCATGGCCATCCAATTCAAGATAGAGGCTCTTACAGTCAGACACCATTTCAATCCAAAATTTACAAAGTTATTAGATTTTCACATACAAGCAGAAGACAAAGAAAAGAGTATGCCCTGAGTCATCACTCTCTAAATCCTATAAAGGACATCATCGAAGAGCTCAAAGGGACATAATATGCAAAAATCTCAATGCGAATCAGTAAGCATACAAGGAGATCAAAGCATGAAAAGCACAGATTGTTTTCAATTTGATGTTTGATTGTGCTGTTGTAGATGCAAAAAATCCTTTTTGGAGACAAGACTGACTAACTAACTCAAGTGAAGCTTCAAAGGACTCTGACTGGATATGATACGTCTAAGATATACTAGAGGCCATAGGATATAACATTGATTGCCCCCAAGTGTTAAGCATTGATAGGATACAGACGCTTGAGCTGAGTGGTGTACAGACCGACTTATTGAAATCTGGAAATGTAGAAACAAACCGGGAGATATGTACAATCTAAAGAAAAACTGAAAGTCGAGAAAGACCAAGATTGCACTGATAGATGGAGCATTTTGAAACAAGTGGCACCCGTTTGCCAGGTTTTCACCATCTTGGCAGAGATTCTATTTTTTCTACCAAGGCGCCTATTTCCAGGTTTTCACTAAGGCACTTTTTCTTTTTCTCATTTTTTTTGTATTTTTCATTTTTTCAATTTTTTTGAATTTTTGATATTTTCTTATTTTTTTTGTGAATCATCAAGGTGCCTATTACTAGGTTTTCACCAAGATGTTCATTTTTTCAGGACATTTTCCAAATTTAAGTATTTTTTTAGGACATTTTACCATAGACTGAATGCTTTAGGCGTAGAATTTCTTTAGATGGAGAATGTTGATTGGTTCTTGGAGCTAGTCTCCTTCAGTCATTGAGAGTTGATAGGCACCAGAGCCAAAAGTAGCAGTGATCACAAAGGGACCCAACCAATTGGGTTCAAACTTCCCCTTGCATTCTCGATGGGATTGATTTTTAGGATTTTCTCTCAAGACTAGATCACCAACCTGAAATTCTCTCTGTCTAACTTTCTTGTTGTAGCATCTAGACATTCTCTTCTGATATACTCTGAGATGATCATACGCTACTTGTCTGTGCTCATCTAGTAGTTCAATTTCTTGCAACCTAGACACTTTGTAGTCATCATCAGTTACTAGACCATGCATTCTGATTCTTAGTGATGGGATTTTGACCTCAATAGGTAGTACCGCTTCAGACCCATAAACTAAAGTGAAAGGTGTAGCCCCAGCAGGTGTTTTGATACTTGTTTTGTAGGCCCAGAGAGCTGGATTGATCATGAGATGCCAGTCTCTACCGATTTTGTTTACTATTCTATGTAAGATCTTCAATAGATTTTTGTTAGAGGCCTCAGCTTGTCCATTCCCTTGAGGATAGTAGATAGAAGACCAATGTTGGGTGATCTTGAATTTGGCACATAGATCATTTAGGTCTTTATTCCTGAATTGCCCACCATTATCTTTGATTATGGAATGAGGGATCCCATATCTGCATATGATATAGTTCAAGATGAACATTGATATCTTCTTTCTAGTTGCTTGTGTCAAAGGGACCGCTTCTACCCATTTTGTAAAATAATCTGTGGCTGTGATTATATGGGTATGTCCGTTAGAAGAATGAGGATGAATCATCTTGATAAGATCAAATGCCCATTGATGGAAAGGCCATTATGTAGTAAAGGGGATTAGATCCTTCCCTGGGGCATGAATTAAGTTGCCATGTACTTGACACTTTTGACAATTCTTAGCAAATTTGATAGACTCTTTCTCCATTTCAGGCCAATAGTACCCAACCCTAATAAGTTTTTGAGCTATTGTTAAACCGTTCAAGTGTGACCCACAAATACCATCATGGACTTCCTCTAATGCACATTGAGACTCTTCCTGTTCTAAACATCTAAGTAGCATACCATCTAGACCTCTTTTTTATAGATTGTGACCAATGATGACATATTGGGAGGCATTACGGATAAGGTATCTCTTTTCATGGTGATTGAAGGTATCAGGAATGATTTGGTCTTGGAGATAGGAAAAGAGGTCTTTGTATCTGGATGAATCATGACCAACAATGACGCAGATCATGTGGGTTTCAGGGGAGTCATATGTAGGATAAGAGAGTTCTTCCACCAGGAACTTGTAGCATAGCTCATGTTCAAGCTGTTGTAATAAAGTAGATAGTGTTGCCATTGCATCGGCAACCTTGTTCTCCATTCTAGGAATTTGCTCAAATGTGATAGATATGAAATATTTCTTAAGATCGTCTACCATTCTCTTGTAAGGAATGAGCTTTTCATCTTTAGTTTGGTACACATCATTGACTTGATGAATAACAAGTTGAGAGTCTCCATGAATGTGTAGCTCTATTACTCTCCATTCAATTGCTATTTTCATACCATTCAAAAGGGCTTCATATTCTACAATATTGTTTGTGTAGGGGAACTTTAGTCTGAATGCTTTTGGGATGGAGTATCCTTGAGGATTTATGAACAATATGCCTGCTCCAGATCCATTTTGTGTATATGAGCCATTAAAGAACAATTGCCATTCTCTAGAAGATAGGTGCATAATAGAGGAGTCTGGAAATTCCATTTGCATTGGTCTGTCATCAAACATGGGTGCATCTGCTAGTTGATCAGCAATAACTTGACCTTTTATAGCTTTTCTTTCAACATATTCAATGTCAAATTCGCTTAGAAGCATGACCCATTTAGCCAATCTACCTGTGAGGCCAGCCTTGCTGAGTAGGTATTTTAGTGGATCAATTTTTGCTACTAGATGCGTGGTATGAGCTAACATATAGTGTCTCAATTTCTATGATGCAAATATCATAGTGAGACAAGATTTCTCAATCATAGAATAGTTCTTTTCATATGCCACCAATGTTCTTCTTATATAATAAATGGCTCTTTCCTTTTTGTCTTCATCATGTTGCGCTAGCAATGCCCCTATGATGTGGCTGTTGCGGAGACATATAAGATCAATGGCTTCCCATGAATAGGAGGCATCAAGATAGGCAGATTTGATAGATACTTCTTGATATGGTTAAAGTTGTTCTCACATTCTTCATTCCATGCAAAGGTCACACCTTTATGTAATGTTTTTGTAAAAGGCTATGATATGTCCGCTAGCTGTGATATGAATCTTCCGATAGATTGAAATCTTCCTTGCAACATCCTCATTTGACTGATATTCGTGGGAGGTTGCATCTCTATTATAGCCTTGACTTTAGCTAGATTAATGTCAATGCCCTTCTTTGAAACTATGTATCCTAAGAGCTTTCTAGAAGTGACACCAAAAGCACACTTCTTAGGATTTAGTCAGAGACTAAACTTTTCCATTCTGTCTAGGATCATGCTCAAGTCCTTTAGATGTTCAATTTTGATCATAGATTTTGCTAAAGTATCATCAACATAATCTTCCATAGTTCAATGCATCATGTCGTGGAAAATAGATGTCATTGCTCTTTGATATGTAGCACCAGCATTTTTAAGCCCAAATGGCATGACATTCCAACAAAAGGTGCCCCATGCACATGTGAAAGTAGTTTTCTCTTGGTCCTCTAGAGCAATTCTTATTTGGTTATATCCAGAGAAACTATCCATTAAGGAATACATCTCGAAACCCGCAGTCATGTCCACTATCATATCAATGTTAGGCAATGGAAAATCATCCTTAGGGCATGCTCTATTCACATCTCTAAAGTTTGTACACACTCTGATTGAGCCATTTGGTTTAGAAATAGGTACAATATTAGAGATCCACTCTGCATAGTCAATAACTCAGATGAATCCAGTGTTTAGGGGCTTCTCTAATTTAGCTTTAAGAAGAGTGCAACATGAGGATGCATCTTTCTCAATTTTTGTTTGACAGGTTTAACATTTGGAGCAATAGATAAATGATGCATTATAAGATTAGGATCCAATCCTGGCATATCTAAATATTTCCATGCAAATTTGATCTTCTTCTCTGTTAGGAATGCTGTAAATTGTTTCTTTTCTTCTTTGGATAATGATTGTGCTACATGTACCAATTGTGGTTCCTCTGTTGTACCCAAATTGATGGATTGAGTGGGCTCAATTAGAACTGGAGATCTATCCTATAAATGACTTGGAAGGACATCAAATATCTCATCCTTAGGCACCTCAAAGAGGTTTTCACCTTTGGATACGTCTTTTATTTTTACTTTTGTAGGTTCTGAGACTGCCACAAAGTGGTTTTCACCCTCAAAACTCTTTTTCTGTTTCTTTTTATTCTTATTTTTTGACTAAGATATTTGATGTCTGACTTGGTCATGTTGACGCTTGGTTCACTGATGGAAGTACTCATAGGCTCAATTGCATTTAGGTAGAAAGCAAGGGCATAGTCATTCGGGAAGATATAAATACCATGGCTCAGATTTGTGGAGGTTTGATCAATAAGTTTTGGATATTGGATAGTCAAAGTAGGGAAAGATTGGGAGATAGTGTTTATGGATATGGATCTTTCATCATTGGTACTAACCCAACACTCAAGTTCAAAGGTGATATTACAACTTAAGATATTCAATTTGGGAATAGGCTCAATGTCATCGTGGGAGTTCAATTCAACCATAGGTAGATCAGACTCGATAGGGTCATCATTTCACTCTAGACTCACATTGGGATTAGGTACATATTGGTGAATAACATCAACATGTTTCTCTATAATAAGCTCATCTTCATCTAGTTCTGAAATGGCTCCCCATTCATAGTCATTTGATTTAGCTTTTGATTCAGGATCTCTAGGAAATCTTAGAACATGAGTAAAGTCGGGGTGAATACCCCAAGAAGGGTTACCCTCAGATTCTAATTTGAATTCATACTCATGGGAATCTATCTTAGAATCACTACCACTTCCCTCTTCTTGATTGTTTTTGAGATTATTTGGTTCTTGTGTTGCAACTATCTCTTGATTGATAGTAGGTTCTTGTGTTTCTACCACATTAATTCTTTTGATTAGATCATCTTTATCATCAAGAAGGTCTTTGATTTCCTTAGGCCATTTTTCATAGGGGATGAGTTCTGAGCTGTCTGAATCACTCTCTGATGGTTATGTTTCTTCTTTCTTAAGAAGAGGTTCTCCTAGTGTGATCTTCTCTATGACATGGGAACAATTACCTTTGAGGTGATATGGTTTCTTCTTAAATCCTAAGCCAACTTTGTTTTTATTTTCTCTACCAGTATGTGGGAGAGGTACCTCAAGACCTTTTCCTCTAATTCCTAGAGGTCCTTTACCTGACTATCCCATCTTACCTATTAATTTATCTCCTGGACCATACAACTTAGAAGGGAGTTTGGATACTGTAGAGTTACTAGTTTGAACAACTTGAGATTCAGGTTTGTCTCTCTATAGCCATGATAGCACAACTTCATCCTCTTCAAATTCTTTCTTGGATACTTATTCTGCTACAAAATTCTTGTTATATGCTTCAAGAGGTTCTTTAGAGTCTGGTTTGGATTGTTTCAAAGATTGCCCATAAGACTTAGGCGAGATAGGGAGAGATGTCAAAGATAAGACTGGCTCGATAGTATATTCTCCCATGCTATTTTCTTTGATATTAACCTCTTTTGCAAGATCTCCCATTTTAGATGTGGATGCTTCTTTAGTTGGTTCAATGGAAGATTCTCTGTTATTAGGTACAAGTTTATCTACACTTTCCTTCAAGGTGTTGCAAGTTGTATTCAGATCTGCGGGGATAGTAACCTCTACTCCTTCATAAGGAAACTTTAAACATTGATGGTATGTAGAAGTAATAGCTTGCATTTCATGTATCCATGGTCTCCCTAGAAGGACATTGTAGGCCAAAGGTAGATCAAGCACTTGACAGATGGTATCTTTGATAACTAGACCCACTCTGATAGGTAAGATAATGGTGCCTTTAGAAGATCTTTCTTGTTCATCATAGGCTTTGATAGTTATTTTCTTTCTAGGATCAATAGCCAATTTTGAAAATCCCAATTGTGTGATCAAGCTATAAGAACAAATGTTTAGGCCAGCACCCCCATCTATCAACACACGTTTGACTCTATGGTTCTAGATCAAGACTTGTATATGCAGAGGCTGATTATGTGGGTGACTCAAGGAGTTTTCATCTTCCTCTAAAAAGGAGATATATTGTGGAGATGTAAGATGTCCAACCATAGTCTGGAACCTGTCTAAATCAAGGTCATCAGGAACATTGGAACCGAGCAAAGCTTTATCAAGAATGGCTCTATGAGCTGGAGATATTTGAAGCAACTCAAACATGGAGATTTTCACATTAGTGTGTTGGAGTTCTTGAACAATGCTATAAGATGTAAGCCTTGTATCCTTTGGATTGGAAGATTTGGAAGCAGCCTTCTGTTTAGAAGCAGATGAAAGATTAAAGGGCACCTTAGGGACATTTGATGAATCTGGGATTTGTCCTTTTAGATGCGGTGGAGCTTGTGATAGAGTAATTGCGTTAGCTAAGGAATGATCTCTGTCTCTTCATACAATTATGATGACATTGCAAATTTCAAAGAGACATGGTTCAACCATATTGATGACAGTATTATTTCTAGGGTAGGCATAGTTGACTTTTGCCCCCATATTAGGCTGAGAAGTTGAAACTTCTTGACCATGTTTCAGAAATGGTTCTGTGAATGATGTATGATCATTATTGCTCTAGGGATTGTCAATTGTGATGTCTCCACTATCGATCAGATCTTGAATGGTATGCTTCAAGTGGTAGCAATTATTAGTTTTGTGACCTTTACTTCGATGGAAATCATAGAATTCATTTCCTCTCCACCATTTTGGTTTGGGGTCCTGATCATTTGGTCGGATTGGTGGTAAAGAGATGATGTTATCAGCCAGTAGAGTTTTCATAGCTGATTCTAAAGACTCTCCTAGAGGAGTAAACTTTCGATGTTTATCCCATCTTTTGTATTCTGGCTTCTTTTGAGATGGTTCAGAAGACTTTTGCTCTGAAGCTTTAATGGCTTGAGTGCCAAGAGTGAGATTGTAGGCTGGTGCCTCTGATGGGGCACGGACAGTGTCAACAATGCCATCTGTGAAGATGCCCTTGTTCTTGTTCCAATTTTTGTTCTTGTCTTTAGAACTGGATCCTGATTCGTACTTGTCTTTTTGAAGTGTGATTTCTCCTTTTTTCATAAGCACTTTTTTTATTTTGATAGCATTATCCACCATCTTATCAAAAGATGTATGATCTTGCATTTGTAGAGGATAATTGATTTTGGGAACAAGATTATTGATGAAGATTTCCAGTTTTTCTATTTCTGGAATAGGTCTGGCATATAGAGAGAACTTCTTCCTCCATCTCTTGAGAAATGTTAGGAATGGTTCCCCTGGGTATTTTTTGAGATTACAGATATCGATCATGGTGATCGGGTGCTGAATATTGTAGGAGTATTGTTGATAAAACAATTTGATCAACTCCTCAAAATTTTTGATAGTAGAAGGCAATTTTGAAAACCAATGAATGGATGCTCCTCCCAAAGATCTAGGAAAGAGGCGTATAAGGTAGGTCGGTTCATGCATGAACTCCATTGATTCTGTAAAAAATTCCCTAACATGATCTTAAGGGTTAGAGTGCCCATCATATTTATCATACTTCGGCATCTCCACTCTTTTTGGAAATGGTGGCATGTACAAGTCTTTGTCAAATGGAAAAGGACATAGAGCCTCCATGGAGAACTCTTTAGGTTCCTTCTCTTTCTTGAGATTGTTAAGTTCAACTTGTATAGCATGCATTTGTTTCATCATAGCCATGAGTGGATTCTCTTCCTCATGTGTAATGATGTCATCAACATTAAAGTTGGGAGGAATTTTAGCTCCTTGATGAGCTAATTGTAAAAAGTATGCTTCTCTATCTTCTTTCAAGAAATGCTTCATCATTCGTTTGAAGTTATCATCATTTTGATATTGAGCAATTTCTTCAGGTGTGGGTTCCTAATCTGCACCATGTTGAGATTGAGCTCTTTGAGAGCCAAAATTTGTCCTTGCTTGAGACATGGTAGGAGTTTGTGGACTCCCTGGATTAGATTGATGAGGGGTATGTTGAGTACCTCTATGAGTTGATGGAGGAGGTATGTAACCAGATTTCAATCGATAGTTGCCAAGACCGTCACCCTTATAAAGACCAGAATTGATGAGTTGCTCAAGATTTGGAGTTTGGAGAGTGGTGATAGATTTCTTGTGAGAGGAAGCTCTAGTCTCCACCATTAACCTCAAGTGAAAAAAAAGAATAAGATCCAGATAACCGAAGAATGAATTGAATCAAGATGATTAGATGATGCAACCTTGTCAAGGTTTGATTGATTTAAAGATTTGATTAGATGTGGATGAAGAATACTATGCCCTAGATGTATGGGTAGGTTCCCAAAAGATAGTGGACAAGATATCACAACACTTAGTCATTTTGATGATTGATTGAAGATTGATAGTTATGACAAGGTTTTGACACGGGATGATAAAGACTCAAATCAATTAAATAGAAGGTTGAATTAGATTCAAAAGGCCACTTTAGGAAAATGATTGGATTCTCAATAGCTACTACTCTATTCCTGACATGGTGATTCATTCGACAGATTTTGAAATTAGGCTGAAAAAGCTAAATATCAGGCAATTCTAACAATTTTCTGACAAATCTCAACAATTTCCCAAACAACACTCTGCAAACTCGTATGACAGTGGGTATGCTATGAAACAACAGTTGCAAAACTTGTACAACAATTGAAAAACTCGTACGACAGTGGGTACCGATGAAACGATAGTGAAAATCTCATATGACAGTTGCAAGATTTTGGCTTTGAGGATTTGCTGGCATGAAAACTCGTACGACACTGGGTCATCAATCATATGACAGATGGGCTATAATGAAATGACACTTGATAGAAACTTGTATGACTTTCTGACTTCCTGAGATGACTTTTGACTCCAGAAAAGGATTTTACTTCAAATTTTTTAAATTTTGAGTTTTCAGATTCGGATTGTTTGCAAATTTTAATGTCCAGATTTGAGGATTGTAACAGATTTGCTCATTTTTAGTAGTCAAATAGATAAATAGGCATGCAACATAGCAAGCAAGTGATTTCAAGCATGTCTGAAAATAATGAACAAGGGCAAAAGCAACCTTGCGCATGAACAATCAAGTGACTTATTCGTTATAATCCTCAGAAGTGCTAATTGTGTATGTTCCAAAAATGTTTTTGCAATAATGCACATATACCCTAGAAAATGAAAATTTGGCCTCACTAGGGTTTTTAGTATTGGTTTGACTCTGCAACTTTTATGATCCAAAGGGGTGAACTCCAATCCTAGCGCACTAGGGTTTTGACACAGTCCAAGAATTTAATCAATCAAGAGCTGCTAGGGAGATCTGACAACCCAACAATGAACCACACCTATGAAGATTTCTTCCACAAGGACATTTATATAGCGATTGTTACTACCACGTCTGAAATGGCTATTACCACTTGAGGTTCCATCAACACAATTTTCCCTGTGAAGGGAATGTCTGCTATAGTTAACCCTCTCTAAAGATGACTCATAGTATTGTACCAGAAGGGGACTTGGCTCCAGATCCAAGGTTTTGACACCTTTTCACTTTTAACCCAAACAAAGCAGGCAGATAAATCCGACACGCTAAGACAAATTTTTTCTTCACCAAGGTCTATGATGTCAACTCTATTGGAAATTTGACTAATGTGGATGCATAGATGTTGTCATTATGGAAACATATGATCTCTATTGAGAGCACAGAATCTGGAATGCAAGTATGGCAAGTTGAAGGAAGAAATTATCTAAGTATGGATACAGTAATCCTGACAGAGCACCCGATGAAGATTTAGTTGGCGACGTCCACTGGAGCAATATTTTTGTTTGCATAGTTAACTGAAGCATCTATAGAGTATGAGGATACCCCATCTAAGTTTGCATAAAGTTTGGAGTAGTACGGAAGAAGTTATTCGAAGTTTATCGAAGATAGTTTTTGCAGAAAGAATAGTTTTGGAGACAGTATTAGCAAAAGAGTCAAGGGATTATTTTTGCTTGTCAAAATAATGACTTAACATTATGAAGGGATGACATCCTAGATGTTTACTCTTGGATAAATATTTTGGAAGCCAACTGTATAAAGTTATTAGCTCTAATAACTCATATATTAGGCATACTTGAAATGTAATGAAACAGAAAATATGTGATGTGTAAAAAGAAAGAAAAGGATAACTTGCGATAGTTATATATTGTGATAGCAGCAAAGGTTATTGATAAAAAGTTGTAAGCAGTCCCATACTATAGTTAGAAACATTTTGTATTACCTATTTGGGTAGTGAGCTCAGCTGGTGATCAGGTTTTGTAATCTAACTCCTAATAGGGTTAAGGCTTCTAACAAGGCCTAAAGTCCTTTAACTAGGATAGATCTACTATATATTGTAAATTGACTCCTAACAGGGTCCAATATCCCTAACAAGATACTTTTGATTAGTGATCTTTGTGGGTACCATCCCCACCAGGGTTTTCCCTTGGCCAGGGTTTCCTCAAGAACATATCATGTGTTATGAGTTCTTTCTATTTACTACTATGTTTGTTAATCAGCTTGATAATCTTTGTATGCACTAAAGTAATTTGTTATATCCATAAGTGGGAAAAAGAAAAAGTTTGTGAAATACTAATTCACCACCCCTCTCAATATTTCCTATTTCTAACAATTGGTATCAGAGCGCAGTTACTTGGAGAAGGAACATTCAAGGAAAGCTTAGCAGCTTGAGTAAGATCTCTATGGATATGGATAAACTTCAGAAGAATCTTGAAGAAGCTCTTGAACAGATTGATATGCTTACTGATGAAAGAAACTCCTTAAGAAGAAAGTATGAAGATGCAAAGAATGCTATTGGCAAATTAAAAGGTAAGATTGAAGATTTGAAATCTGAAAAGAAATCTGATATGCTTGTTGAAGATTGTGATGAATTAGAAAAATAAAATGAGATCCTTAAGCATGAACTGAAGATAGTAAATATGAAGCTTAGTATGAAAGATGGAAATTTGAGATCTGATAATGAAAAGTTGAAAATTGAGAATGAAGATCTGAGATCAAGACTTGAAAAGGAAACATCCGAATCTGAAAAAGTAAAAGTGTAGTATGTGGAACTTGATAAGTATAATAAAATTGTGAAAGGTGAATTAACTCAATCTAAACAACAACTTGAAAGGCTATATTCAAATAGTGATAAGACTAGAAAACAAATTTCTTTTGAAGAACCATTCTTTGATAGGACTGAATTTGGATTTAATATGTTTAGAACAATCCATGAAAGTAAGAAGCCAGATCTGAAGACATCTGAAAATGTGGAGGAAATGAAGCTAGATGAGAACACATTGGAAGAAGAACCACCTAGAGAGAAAGAAGAATCAAAGCAAGATGAATCAAAACAGGAAGAATCATCTAAAGGTATGCAAAGAGAATTCAAAGGTAGATGTTTTGCTTGTAATACTATTGGGCACATGAAGAGAGATTACACAAGTAAGCAATTTAAACCTCTTAATGGACATTGTTGTAATTGTCATATTTTTGGACATAGAGCTAACGAATGTAGAAGACCTAAAGTAATTTTGAATAATTATGATAGAATGATTGGGAATAATAACAATGCAGATAAGAAATCTATTGAAGAAATGAATCAAAGAAAAGTGGTAGTATGTTTTAGATGCAACAAAGTAGGACATATTGCTAGAAATTGTAGGTCATAGATTAACCAGCAAGGATAGAGATTTGGAAACAATGGAATCATTTGTCAGATATGCAACAAGTTTGGACACTCAGCAAGAGTTTTCAAAATGAATAATGGAGGTTATCATCATAACCCTAACCCTAGGAACAATGCAAGAAGGAATGAAAATGCAGGAAACAAAGAGAAAGGTTGCTATAGCAATAAAGATGAAGTAAAATTTGATAAAGGCACAGTTCAAGGAGGTATATTTAGCACTGAAAGTAGTCAGGAAGGTAATATAACTAATGGTAAGGATGAATCTTTACCTGACCCTTCTTCAAGTACTTAAATTATGTAAGTTTCTATAGTTTAGGACTTAGGATTAGTGTAGATTAGGAATTTGAATGAGTTAAGTTTTGCGTAGTTAGATATAGGTTTTTTATGTTGTACTAATGCTATGGTTAAGTGCGCAAAAGAAAATATCATGTTTTGCAAGGTCGCAAGAAGTTTTATGGTTGCAGGTTTGTAGAATCAACTTTTTGAGGTTTTAGCAACAAAATGAATGAATGTGATGTCAGATCGAGTTAATGTGAAGTGTTATAAGGTCAAAATCAAAGTTATCACAATTAAAAAGTGATTGAAAAGTGATTTGAAAGAAGAAAAAGTGAGTTGAGGATGATTTGAAGAAGTTTGGAAGCAGTTTGCAGCGACGATCATACCAAAACCCTAGATTTGCAAAGTTGAGGTATTTTTTGATCTTTAATCAGTTGATAAGATGGATATTTCTATGGTTCATAATGTTAAGGATAAGAATAGACCTAAGATTAAGAAAGAACCAGTGGAACTAGCTAAAATTGATGATAGACTAGCACTATCATCCGTACCAGACGGAGTATTGCACATTGAGAATGTTAAAGGATATTTAGGTTGCAAATTTGAAACTTTGGGAGATGCATATTTTAGTGATGATTACAGGAAATTGTATAATCAAGACATGTCAGTTAAACTATCTTATGGGCACCTAGAGAATGATGAAATTATCAATTATTCCATGAAGTATGAATTTAATGATGAGGAATGTACCAAGATCATTTTAAGTAGAATCCACAATGGGAAATTCTGGATGGAGGATAGAGTTATTGATATAACTGCCGACCTAATTCATGATGTTACTAGATTATCAAAAGTTGGAGAGATTCCACTGAATGAAAAGAACATGAGAAAGATTTTTTTAGACAACACTGGATCTAGTTATAATGGTAGAGGAATTGCGATAAGTAAGATTAAGCAAGATGATGTTAGGTACCTTTGTAAGATCCTAACAACTAAATTATGTGGTAGTTCAAGGGAAGATGACATGGCTACAGGAATGGTTCATGTAGCTTATCTTATGTGTATTGAGAAGAAACAAGTAGACCTATGTGAAATTCTAAAAATTTAGTTATTTGAGAGCTTAGAAAAGATTAAGAAGGCTAAGTACACACAGTTTAGGTTTTCATCTCTGATAACCTATATGTTTTTTCATATTTTGAGAAGATTTCCTTACACATTTGATTGGAGTGACAATGTGAACACAATGGAAAGAATAAACTTAGTCTACATGAAGCACCTAATTGGTAAAGTCAATGACATTTTGAAGCTTGTATTGAAGACTTTTCAGAATATTCTTAAGAACAAATCAAGGATTCCTCAATCCTTAGTTGAAAAGCATAAAGATGACATTTGTTTTATGGTAGACACTGATTTCACCTACATTGAAGTAGTTGAGCCTAGAATGGAATTCATAGACCCTCTTAGCTATGAAGTATCTGAAGAAAAAATAGTAGGATATGTGAATAGACTGTTAAAGTGTGAGTTGGATGGTCATGCAAATAGGTTTGGAACCTATGAAGAGAATTTCAACTCTGTAATAAGTTTGAGAGAAAAGAAGCAATCTAGTAGGAGAGTTAAATCTACTATGAAGAAAATACTGAAAGAATCAGGTATGTCAAGTCATGAGTTTGACATAGCTAAGAAGACTGCAAAAGCCTTGAAGCAAAGTGAAAATCTTGTAATTCCACCTGAGGCATCTAGTGCAGACCCTGTTGATCCTATTGCAGTAAAGGTAAAAGTTGAAGTACCTAAAAAAGATGAAGGAGATAAATATTTTTCTCCTATTCCTAGAAAAAGAGTAAAAGTGAGTGCAACAGGACCCAGCAAGAGACAGAAAGTGATTGTACCACCTGTACCTAGAAAGGTAGTAGTAATTAAAGATGATGATGAAGTTTCAATCAAGAAGAAAACTTGGAAACCAAGAATTGAAAGAGTTAATGAAGATATATTGAAGCATGTAGACTTCACTAAGATAAATAAATTCTATGATCTATATGGATCATTTGAAAGATTGAATTTTGAAAATGCAATGATTACACATATGATTGTGACAGATAAGAAACTTAGCACTATTCATGGTAAGATCCCAGAAGATTTGTATAACAGACATGTGAATAGAAAATAGAGAGCACAATAAGAGGACATAAAGATGAGAGAACATGTAATCAGACAGTTCTGTGAAGTTAAGGATGAAGATCATTTGAAGAAATTCTTGAAGTCTCTTGGAACTCTATTGAGAACTAAGAGAAGAACAATCCTTATAATGGGAGGCAAAAAGGAGGAAGTACAGAAAGAGACTGAGCAAGCAGTAATGCAAGTTCTTGCAGATATAGTTATAGGAAAGCATGTTGAATCAGATCCTCAGTAGAAGCAATCAGAGGAACCGCATGCAGAGGAAGTTGGTATTGAAGAAGTCCCATCTTCTTCACATATCAATATTGGCAAAGAATCAATGGACATTGAAGGAACCAAAGTGATACTAGAGTCAGATGATGCTATATTTCATGATCTAGGAAACATTGTTGACAATTTGGCTTTAGAAGAGCAAGAGAAGATTATAGAATTGGAAAAGGATATAGAGGTAGTGGAAGCACCAACTGTATCAGAATTAGTTCTAGCAGAGTAGATAGTTAAAGGTAAACAAATTTTGACAGAGGTCACTACCCTTAGTGCACCTGACAATAAGAAGAGACAAATTGGTTCAATTTTTTAAGACCTTGGAAAAGAGGTTGAAGATGATGATCAGCTTGAGTTCATCACATCTCTTAATAAAATTATTGGAAAGAATAAGAAGGTGAAGGACCTTGAAGGAAAAGTTAGAGTTTTGATAGAGAAACTTGAGAGTGTGATAAGCACTAAGGTATTTGAATCAGATCCACTTGAGAAAGCTAAAACTGTAATAAACTCTTTGGACTCTGAATTTTCTAACTTAAAGGATATTGCTAGAATAAAAGTTCAGGAAGACTTTGAAGTAGAATTGCAACAAAATTTAAGTGTAAATATTCAAAATGATATTGGTAATTTGGATGTATGCATAAAGAATTTGAGGAAAAATTTTGAGACTGGAAAGAATTTGTATATACAATGCACAAAATCAAAAATCCTAACAGCTGAAGAAGATAAGAAGATCAGAGAGAAGATAGATGTAATTACAGCTGAAACAAACACCTTGACAAGCCCAAATGTAAAGATAAGTTCTGTAGAGAAGAACATAAGGAAGTTAAATGATGAAATCAGAATGTTAGCAGAGGAGAAGAATAGAAAGATGATCAGGATTAACATCTTGAGAGAGCATATCTCAATCAAGACCTCAGTTGTTGAAGACCAAATTGAGCAGTGTCTTCCAGCAAAGACATCTTTTCAGAAGTTTAGCTTTAATTCCCTACAAGCTTGTCAGACATCAGCATACGGATTCAGTTCTCTACTCAATGTTGTTGAATCCATCAGGAAGATATGGGAGAAAGATTTTGAATCATGGAAGTTAGAGTTTGGTGACTGTATTGCAAGCCTACCGGCTTTGCAATAGCTAATAACAAGGTATCAAGTTTTTTTTTGAAATTTTTGTACACCCTATCTTTGTCATTATTGTCAAAGGGGGAGAGATAGCAAAAAATTGATAATATGTTGAGGAAGGATACTCATAGGGGGAGCTATTCTATGGAGTACAATATTGTATATGTGTTGTATAACATTTGGCCACAATTTTGTGTAAATACTTTGAAGTTTTGTTTGCACACTTAGCCAATTTTCCCATATGTTGCCACCAATGACAAAGGGGGAGATTGTTGGAAATTTGGCTAATGTGGATGCATAGATGTTGTCATTATGGAAACATATGATCTCTATTGAGAGCACATAATCTAGAATGCAAGTATGGCAAGTTGAGGGAAGAAATTGTCTAAGTATGGATACAGTGATCCTGACAGAGCACCCGATGAAGATTTAGTTGGTGACGTCCACTGGAGTAATATTTTTGTTTACACAGTTAATTAAAACTTCTACAGAGTATGAGGATACCCCATCTAAGTGCGCATAAAGTTTGGAGTAGTACGGAAGAAGTTATTCAAAGTTTATCGAAGATAGTTTTTGCAGAGAGAACAGTTTTGGAGACAGTATTAGCGAAAGAGTTAAGGGATTATTTTTGCTTGTCAAAATAATGACTTAACATTATGAAGGGATGACATCCTAGATGTTTACTCTTGGATAAAGATTTTGGAAGCCGACCATATAAATTTATTAGCTCTAATAACTCATATATTAGGCATACTTGAAATGTAATGAAACAAAAAATATGTGATGTGTAAAAAGAAAGAAAAGGATAACTTGCGATAGTTATATATTGTGATAGTAGCAAAGGCTATTGATGCAAAGTTGTAAGCAGTACCATACTATAGTTAGAAACATTTTGTATTACCTATTTGGGTAGTGAGCTCAGCTGGTGATCAAGGTTTGTAATCTAACTCCTAACAGGGTTAAGGCTTCTAACAAGGCCTAAAGTCCTTTAACCAGGACAGATCTACTATATATTGTAAATTGACTCCTAACAGGGTCCAATATCCCTAACAAGATACTTTTGATTAGTGATCTTTGTGGGTGCCATCCCCACCGAGGTTTTCCCTTGGCTAGGGTTTCCTCAAGAATATATCATGTGTTATAAGTTCTTTCTATTTACTGCTATGTTTGTTAATCAACTTGATAATCTTTGTATGCACTAAAGTAATCTGTTATATCCATAAGTGGGCAAAAGAAAAAGTTTGTGAAATACTGATTCACCCCCCCTCTCAATATTTCCTATTTCTAACAAACTCCACGTGATCTATCAACCTCTCCAGGGAGAGAATGTATCAATCAATAAGAGAAGGCGCACTAACCAATTTTGATTCACCAAAGCTCATGATGTCAACCCCACATGATCTATCAACCTCTCTTGGGAGAGAATGTATCGATCAATAAAAGAAGACACACTAACCAAGTTGAATGTGAAATGCACTAAGTATCCTCCCTACCTACAAGCATTCTATTGTCAAGAAGGATTTCACTAGGAATCCAATCTTTCAAGAATCACGAATAGTGTTCATAGGGCCTAATTACTATGTGAGCACAGATGTATGTTTCCAAAAAGAAAATCTACCAAAAGTTCCCAAAAAGCAGAAAGAGGAACACTTAACACTTAAAAAAAATATGAGATGAGTCCACAAGGTGGAACACTTAACACCTCAAACAAGCTAAAAATGAGTCCCCAACTTAGAAAACAAGTGAGTTCCTAAAAGCATAAATGGGTTGCCAAGTGGAACACTTAACGCTTTTGTCCTGTTGACCCCTCCCCTTTAATGTGGCACTGACCTTGCAACCATGGGGTGGAATGAGGGTTCGATGGATTAGCGAGTCTAATAACCCAAGATAGCAATCAAGATCAATCACAAGTATCTAAGACTACTTAATGAATCCTTAAGGGGTCACAACCTAGTATCAATTATGCAAGTGTGTAGAAATAGACAAAAGCATGAAAAGATGCACACAAGCCAGACACATAAGAGATTTATTTTAAGTCCAAATCAAAATTTTATTAGATGAAGGAGAATACTTGGGATCCTTGCAACGTGCTTAGAAGATTTTACCTAATTTTTAGCAATTCTTGTTGAGCTTTTCCATGCAAGCAAGTGACGAACTCTCCAACAAGCAAACAAGATATGTAACATATATTCAACTTATGAAAACCATAGGGTTAGCTCTAAAAATCAATTATTATCAGCAATAATAACTAGAAATTAACCCAAATGACAACTCATATCATTCATTGAGCCATGTAAAAAAAATAAGTGCATACCCATCACAAAATTTTATTTTTTTTGCTGCATTTGACCTAGTCAACAAGATCTGATTTTTTTTTTATGATTTTGGCCACAAAAATAGAAATTCAAAACAAATACCCCTACTAAAAAATAGAGAGCTTTCCAAAAATGTAAAAATTTTAGAAAAATCTCTTCATTTGTGCCCTAGAGACCTATTTTACCAAAATAGACTAGTTTTTGTAAATTGACTATTTGAGCTATTATATTGCATCTCAATTTAAAACACAAAGAATGGACCCCCTTAATAATTTAAAGACCTTTCCAAAAATATAAAAATTTCCAAAAAATATGCTAATTTGTGTCAGATATTAATTTTTTCTAGAATTTCAAGAAAAAAATTATTAAAAATTTAAAACATCTCAAAAAATTCTAAATTTTTTATTGTAGCTTCCTTGATATGTGTCTAGCCTACAAAAATATTTTTAGAGAAAAAGTCAAAGCCGTTTGGGAGATAAAATTAAATCTTTGAAACTTTAAGGTTTTAGCTCCCCAAAAAAATCAAAACTAGCATGTAAAGGTGGGTTGCCCCACGGTGGGCGCCAGAAATGTTTGTGTGAAAATTGTACCTGATCTATAGATAGAACACATCAATAAAACATTAGAGGTTAGCAAAAATCAAAATCATGCAAAATTGAAAGCTAATCTAACCAAGCGATTTACTGCCTTCTAATAGGTGCGAGATTGATGTTCTCAGATTGTTATCGAGATCAGTGACCTAGATGACACCTAAACGAAGGATTTGAATGAAAAATTGATATGAAATATGAATGCAATTAATCTATATTTTTTTTATTTTCTATGCAATAATAATGAAAAACTGATATGAATCTATGCTAATATGGAAATTGATATGCTAAAATGATCTAACAATGATAGGAAAAAGAATCTAAATGAATGTAAAACAAACAAATTGATCTCACAATAGCCTTGATTCCCAATAAGCTTTGATTCTCCAATTTCAATTCTCCAGCGTGATTATGCAATTCTTGTGGATTTGAGAGATGAATTATGAAGAGCTGAACCTTGATTTTATAGAAATCCAGGGCTTTAGAGGTGCATAAAAAAAGCCATAAATCACTCAAATAACTCAGGTTGATTTTTGAGTTATTTTTAAATAAAGATAATTAACTCACAAAAACATGCAAAAGCAGAGTTTAACTCAAATTAGAAGTTTAGATCAACTTTAAAACTCAAAAATGATGTTGAGTTCCAAAAAGTCAATAACTTGCATTGATTTTCTAATTTGGAGTTTAACTGTTCTTTGATTGTGCACATGGATAATTATGAATTAATAAATAAATAAAGTGATTTATTCTCAACTTAACTAATTTTAAAATATAAAACAATTGATTTATGGGTTAATCAATTATTTTTCAAACTTTTATTCAAAATTACAATATTAAAAATTGACAAAATGATTTAATTAATTAAATAAAATATTTAATCAATTATTTGTAAGATTTTGGATTTATTGTCAAAATTAAATATCATAATTAGGAATAATAGAATTAAATTCAATTAAATAATTAAGTGGCCAAATTAACTCTAATTAATTAAATATTCAGAATATTCAATTAATCAAACTTTAGGATAAATATGATTTATCGCCAAATAATTATAAAATTAAAGATAATTAAGATAAATAGGAATATTACTAGGAATATTCCCCGATGCAAAATTTGAGATAATCAATTAGGATTCGATGATGTTCAGATGTGCCTTTGGTTAGGACTTCAATGTCGATTTCATTTGATATGTCGATATAGAAGATTAATGAACTTATAGCCCATTTTTGGGGTATTACAAGTAGCGCCTATTTTCAAGTTTTCACCACTTGGAGATTTTTTTTATTTTTTCAATTTTTTTGTATTTTTGCTACCAAGGCGCCTATTTCCAGGTTTTCACCAAGGCACTTTTTCTATTTTTTTTGAATTTTTTTGGATTTTTTTTTTTTTGTATTTTTCAGGACTTTATATGCTTTTTAGGATTTTTTCAGCATCATATATGAATTTTTTTGGAATTTTTTTAGGATCAATAAATATGTACAAAGGATGCCCCTAGACAGAATAGGCATCATGGATAGAACTTCTTGAGGTGCAAAACATTAATAGGATCAGGGGGTTGTTCTCCCTCTGGATCAGATAGTAAATAAGCACCTATCCCAAAAGCAGTAGTAATAATGTATGGTCCAAGCCAATTAGGTTTGAATTTCCCCCTTTTCTCTCTATGTTGTTGGTTTTTAGGGTTTTCTCGTAAGACAAGATCTCCCACTTGAAATTCTCTAGGGAGAACCTTCTTGTTGAATGCTTTGGACATACGCTTTTGGTAGACTCTCATGTGATCAAATGATGCTCTACGCTTTTCATCTAGAAGTTCTAGTTCTTAGAGCCTCATGGCACAATAGTCTTCATCAATAACTAGACCTTTGAGAGAGACTCTAAGTGAAGGAATCTCCACCTCTAAAGGTAACATTGCTTTAGCACCATAAGTGAGGGAAAAAGGAGTAGCCCCTGTTGGAGTACGAATACTCGTTCTATAGGCCCATAAGGTCAGATTTATCTATAGATGCCAATCTCTACCATTCTTGTGAACTATTCTATGGAGGATTTTAAGAATGGTCTTATTCGAAGCCTCTACTTGTCTATTTCCTTGTGGGAAGTAAATGGAAGACCAATGTTGTTTTATCTTGAATTTCTTGTAGAGATGTTTAAGGTCCTTGTTTTTAAACTGACCTCCATTGTCAGTGATTATTTTAGAAGGCACTCCATACCAACAGATGATATGGTTCAAAATAAATAGAGAAACTGTCTTGCCTGAGGCAATAGAAAGTGGGACAGCTTCTACCCATTTGGTAAAGTAATCAATAGTAGTGATAATGAATTTGTGTCCACCTGATGAGTTGGGATGAATCTACCCAACAAGGTCAAAGGCCCAATGCTAAAATGGCCAATGAGAAATAGAAGGAATAAACTCCTTACCTAGAGCATGTATCAGGTTACCATGTTTCTGACACTTTTCGCATGATTTAGAAAAAGCTACTACATCTATTTGCATGGTGGGCCAATAGTACCCCACCCTAAGAAACCTTCGGGCCATGGAAAGACCATTAAAATGTCCTCCACAAATGCCCTCATGAATGTCAGCTAACACTTGGTTGGACTCATCCTTTTCCAAGCACCTAAGAAGTGTCCCATCTAAACCCCTCCTATACAAATCACCAGAGATAAGGGTGTGGTGAGAGGCATTGTCGGTCAAGTTTCTTCATTCAAAAGGGTTGAAAGTTTTGGGAATAATGCCATCATGGAGGTATGATTAAATGACACCATAGTAGGATGACTCATGGCCAACAAGGGTACAAACAACTTGGATTTCTTGGGAGTCATAAATAGGGTAGCATAGCTCTTCCACCAGGAATTCGAATCTGGACTCATGTTGTTCTAGCTAAAGAAGTGAAGCCAATGAAGCCATAGCATCAGCTTCTTTATTCTATGCTCTAGGGATTTGTTGAAATGTAACAAAGATGAAATATCATCTCAATGAATCAACCATTTTCTTGTAGGGTACCAGTTTTTCATCCTTTGTTTGGTATTCTTCATTAACTTGGTTGACTATTAATTGTGAATGCCCATAGATATGTAGCTCTGTGATTCTCCATTCTATTGCCATTTTTATTCCATTTGTCAAAGCCTCATACTCGGCAATGTTATTTTTACATGGGAACAATAGTTTTTAGGACTTAGGGATTGTGTACCCATGAGGAGAAACAAATAACACTCCTACTCCTAAACCATTTTGCATGAAAGAGCCATCAAAGAACATCTTCCATGTTCTTGCAGTCATGTACATTATGTGCTCATCTAAAAATTCAACTTGAATTGGCACTTTATCTCAAATTGGAAAATTAGCCAATTGGTCTGCAATGGCTTGTCCTTTTATAGTCTTATGCTCAACATACTCTATGTCAAATTCTATAAGATCATCATCCACTTAGCAAGTCTACCTGTGAGAGAAGCCTTACCAAGAAAATATTTGAGAGGATCAATCTTTGCAATGAGGTGTATAGTATGCGCAAGCATGTAATGTTGCAAATTTTGGGAAGAAAACACCACTGCAAGGCAAGATTTTTCAATACTAGTGTAGTTAACCTCATATGACACAAGAGTACGACTGATGTAATATATAGCTCTTTCTTTTCTAGTATCATCAAGTTGAGCCAATAATGCCCCCAGAGAAGATTATGTTGCTGACACATACAATATGAGTGGTTTTCTTGGGATAGGAAGCATCAAGATTGGAGGATTGGCCAAGTATTGCTTGATTTGGTCCATGCTTTGCTGACAATCTTCATTCCAGACACATTTAACCCCTTTGTATAAAGTCTTATTAAAGGGTTGAGCTCTATCTGCTAGTTTTGAAATGAACCTCCTTATAGATTAAAGGCATCCTTGAAGACTCCTCATTTGGCTGATGTTTTTGGGAGGTGGCATATCCAATATTGCTTGAACTTTCTCTGGGTCCACCTCTATTCCTTTGGCTGAAATGATAAATCCTAGGATTTTTCTAGAGGTGATTCCAAATGCACACTTTTTTGGATTTAATCTTAATTGAAACTATTCCATATGATCTAGAATGACTTCTAAATCTCCTAAGTGTGTATCCCTTTTTTTATATTTTTCCAAGGTGTCATCCACATAATCTTCCATATTCTTATGCATCATGTCATGGAAGATAGTTGTCATAGCTCTTTCGTAAGTAGCTCCTGCATTTTTTAATCCAAATGGCATGACATTCCAGCAATAGGTTCCCCATGTGCAAGTGAATGTAGTCTTTTCTTGGTCTTCAGGAGCTATCTTGATTTGATTATACCCAGAAAAACCATCCATCAATGAATAGATCTCATAACCCGCGGTCATGTCCACTATCATGTCTATGTTTGGAAGTGGAAAATCATCCTTTGGACATGCTTTATTAAGATCTCTAAAATATGTGCAGACATGAATGGACTTGTCATGTTTTGAAACTAGTACAATATTGGATATCCATTCAGCATAATCAATGGCTCTTACAAATCCTACACTGAGCAGTTTTTCTAGTTTAGCTTTGATGAGAAGAGCTATGTGAGGATGCATTTTCCTCAACTTTTGTTTTACTGGTTTGATACCTGGAGCTATGGACAAGTGATGCATGATGAGATTAGTGTCCAACCTTGGCATGTCTGAGTAAGTCCAAGAAAAATTAATCTTCTTTCTCTGTAGGAACTTGGTATATGCTTCTTTTTCCTATGTTGATAGAGACTAAGCTAAATGCACTATTTGTGGAGCCTCTTGTGTACCCAAATTAACTAGTTGTGTAGGCTCAACAAGCACTGAAGATCTATCCTAAAATCAACTTGGGAGATGATCAAGTACCTCATCCTTAGGCACCTTGGAGAGGTTTTCACCCTTGGATACATCCTTTATTTTTACTTTTTTAGGTTCTGACACCGCCACAAAGTGGTTTTCCCCATCAGAACTCTTATTCTTTTTTTATTTTCTTTTCATTTTGTGACTAAGGTACTTGATATCTGGTTATGTCATGCTTGTAGTTGGTTTGCTAGTGGAAGAGACTACAGGCTCAAGGGCATTTAGGTAACATGCTATCTCATAGTCATTTTGGAAAGTTAGGAGCTAAGGTTCTTGATAGTGTTGAGACCAATCAATTAGGTGAGGATTGGCAAGGGGTAGGTCAATGATAGGTTCAATGTTGTGTATGTGAATGGTATCATCTCTGGTGATTGCAGAGTTAGGGTCCATCAAGTATCCCTCTAAGGTACTCAAATCAAGATTTATCCTACCAAGCAAAGCATCATCCACTAAAATGACTCATGGATTTGAATCCATTAATCCTACACTAGACTTGTTAGCTACCTCAATTTGGGAACCATATGTATGGACAACATCAATGTCCATGTCAACTATAGAACAATTAGAGAGAGATTCCCATTCATACTCATGTGAGTCTGTATTTGAATCTCGGCTCGGATGTTTACACCAAGCATATTTTCTAGGCCTTGATGTAGAGGCTTTTATGTCACCAAGGGTAACACCTTCTTGAATGTCATTTGTGTATTGATGTTCTTGAATAGGATTCTCAACGTGATCTTCAATAGCAGATTCTTCTTGTTCTAGGTCTGAAACTGTTGGATTGGCAATTGGAGCATCTGAATCTCCCTAAAGGAGATTGGTGGAAGGGACCCAATCTTCACACCTATCTTGTTGATTTTTCAAATTGGGTATGTAGCTTGCTTCATCATCACTATCCATCACAGCAAGGATAGGAGCAGTTTTCTTATTCTAACTTTCAAAACCTAGGCCAACCATTGTCTTAGATCTGCGGCCAAAAAGAACATGATCGAGTGGTTCAACTTTGGCATCTAATCTGTGACTAAGAGGGCCATGGCCTGGATAACCCATACTTCTGACAAGATTGTACCCTCTTCCATATGTCTTGGGAGAGGGAGAGAAGTTCTCATTATGCATGTATTTGTCTTCTTTATAGATCTAGTCCTTGATAGCTACCTCTTCTTTTTCATCCTGGATGGGCACTAAGGACTCTACAAATGTACCAAACAAAGTCACGGCTAAAGATGAAGGATGCATCTCTTGTGACGCTTTACCCTAGGACCTAGGTGAGACTGGCAGTTTTGTAAAGGAGTCAATTTGATATCCCCCCATACCAAGGTCTATGGCCTTAAACTTATTCTAGCATTATGCTAAAGTTGCATCAAAATCCTCTGCTTCTCTGTTGAGAGGAACATGAGTCCCTGTTGAAATTACATTAACAGATAATGTGCTATCCCTGGGTATATAGACTTCTACTCCATTATAGGGGAACTTAACACATTGGTGGTAGGTAGATGGCACTGCTTGCATGTCATGGATCCATAGTCTACTAAGTAGCATATTTTATGCTAGAGGACTAGCATCAACAATTTGGAACAAAATGTCCTTTTCAGCAGGGCCAATCCTGATAGGAAGGACGACCAAGCCTTTGGAGCTTCTCTCTACCTCATCATAGGCTTTAATGGTAATTTTCTTCTAGGAATTAATAACTTGCTCAGAATAACCCATTACCTTCACTAAACTCAAGGAACAAATGTTGAGCCCAGCACCCCCATCAATCAACACACGCCTGACATGGGTCTTGTGAATCATGACTTCGATATGAAGGCAAAGATTATGCGGATGGCTCAAAGCTTTGTCATCTTCTTTTGAGAATGTTAGGTAATGAGGGCTGGCAAGGTGGTTAACCATGTTCTAGAATTGGTCAACATCAATGTTGTTAGGAACATTGGTTGTATGCAAAGCATCCTCAAGGATATGCTTATGTCTTGGAGACAATTCCAAGAGTTCAAAAATTGAGATTTGAGCTGGCTTTCTTTGTAACTAGTCAACAAGATTATAGCTCATTTCAGGGTTGACTATTGATTTGGTGGTGACATTCTTGGATGTCACTTTCTTGGGTTTGCTAGACTGGTTGGAACTAGGACCTTGAATAACCAAAAGACCTTGAATTTGACTTCTGGTGACAATGTTAAGAGCTTGGGATGACCTTTGAGAGTGAGGACCCCTAAGCCTCACCACAGGTTCTCCATCAAATATAGGAGGAGAGCCCACATCATAACCATAAGGATCTTTGTCTCCCATCATGTTGACACTTTCCTCAACAACCTCAAGCATATGGATCACATTTTGTGCACCTGTGTAGGTATAGTTGATTTCGGCCTTGCCATTCTTGGGTTTAGAGGTTTCCCCCTTTTCATATTTGGGCAAAGGCTCCTTGAATGCCTTATGGTCTGCATTGGTATTTAACCCATCAATCTAAAGTTTTCCACTTTCAATAAGATCTTGAATAAGATGTTTAAGTTTCTAGCAATGTTTGATGTCATGTCCAATCCCATTGTGGAATTTGTAGAAAGCTTTTTCATTCCACCAATGTGGCTTAACTTCAGGTATGCATAAATTTTTTGGATCTTATGGTTATGCAAGGTTATTGGCAATAAGCATCTTGAAAACATCCTCATAGGAGTCACCCAGTTTAGAAAATTGCCGCCTCTCCTTCTTAGGCTTTTCTTGATACTTTGGTTTATGCTCTTGTTGGTTGGAGGATGTGTTGAGATTCATAGCTTGGACTACACTAGACAAATGGAGGACTCCTTGATCTTTGGGTTGGGAAGAGTCCACAATTCCGTCATTGACTACTTGCTTATTCTTGTTCTAGTGTGAGTGTTTGCCTTTATCCTTATTAGCATTGTTAGTACTATGACCATTGTTGTTATTGCTATGTTTGGTCAAAATGCCTTGTTGTTTCAAGACATCCTCAATTTGACATGTGGTTTCGACCATAGTGTCAAAGGAATCAAAGACCATCTTTCGAACCTCATACCGCATTTTAGGCACTAAATTGCACAAGTCCAACATAGTGACTGATCTTGACAAGTTGTATGCAAAATGTTAAACAAATCTATGGACAAGTTCCTTAAAAGTTTTGATGGGAGGGGTTATGTTGGTAAACCACTCCATGGCTTGGCCCTTGAGACTCCTTCGAAATAATCTCATAAGATAGGAGTCATCTTGGTGGAATTCAAAACTCATGATGTAGAGCTGACACACATGATCATGTGGGTCACCATTACCATCATACTTGTCATATTGGGGGATTTCAAGTTTTCTAGGAAAATTTGTCATACTCACACTTCTGTCAAAAGGATTGGGACAAATAGCGTCAAGTGAAGAGGAAATTTTAGGTGCCAACAACTTTTCCATCATACACTTGAGTTGTTTGATCTCCTCCTCTTGAGAGGGTCCTTATTTCTTGATTCTTCTATCCACATCAAAATTGTAAGGGACTATGGCACCCTTGTTGATCAAGCTCTCTAGGAACCTATCCTTGTTTTGATCAAGATACTTCTCCACATATTGTTGAAATAGTGGCTCTTGTTGCATTCTCATAAAATCTTGATCATCAAAACTTGCACTACTTCCTCCATGTTGAGAGCCATGATGAGCTTGTTGGGAGGGTTGTCTCAAGTTCCTAGGAGGTGTTGGTCTCCTATGTTTTGAAATCCTCCTTCCTCTAGGACTAGGAGATCTTGAAGGGGTCCTTGACTATCTTCTACTTCTTGGGGTTCTTGAGGGAGTAGATGGTGGAGAGTTGTTTCCATTGTTGGTACTATTGGAAACAATTATCTGAAGGAAATTGCTACTCAAATTATGTATTGTCTCTGATGTCACACAAATTCATAGTCCACAACATTCAGTACCTACTGAGCTCAGTCGGTCTGCCTGTCAGTAAATTTAGTGCCTACCGAGTCCACTCGGTTATCAAAGAAAATTTAGTGTTTACCGAGTTCAATCAGTTATCAAAGAAAAGATAGCATTTACCGAGTTCAGTCGGTCGTCAAAGAAAATTTAGTGTTTACCAAGTTCAGTTAGTTGTCGAAGAAAAGATAGCATCTACCGAGTTCAATTGGTTTTCAAGAAAAAAGGATTATCAGTGTTTACCGAGTTCCCTCGGTCTCTGAAAGATTGTAGAAAGTTATGGTCACCGAGCACCATCGTCCCTTGAAGGATTTTTGCAAATAAAGTTTGCTTAATTCAGCCGACTGTTATACTAAGTAATGTCGATTTGACAAATCTAAAATCATATAAATAAAAGGTCAAATGTGAAAATAAGACATATACAGCAGAAGATATATAGAAGAAAAGAAGAAAAGGTGTGTGCAAATTTGTGAAGGATGATCAGATATCCTTGAGGTGCAGCAGAGATATATTCGATCAGGAAGGATCAGACTTATGCAGAACAGAGATCTATAATCAGCAAGGCAGTTGCATTATTATACAGGTAATTTTCATTGTTACCTTCTTATCATTGTAACAGTGAATTCTAAATCTCTTAACCGAGTTGGTTTAACAACCATATTGTAAATCCTCTAACAAGGTGACAATTCCATTGAATTGTTTTCAAGACCTCTTACCAGGCCACTCCTAGTAGGGTGATTAAATCCTCTAACAAGGTCACACCTAACAGTGTGTTTTGTAACCTTTTACCAGGTTGGCTTCTAACCAAGCATCACTTCAAAAAAGTGAAAATCAGTATCTAGATACATTGGTGGTTTTTCCCATATTGGGTTTCCATGTTAAATCTTGTGTCTCTTGTGTTCTTAATTGCTATCTTAATCACATACAAGTGCTGATAAATATCTAAAGATAATTTACTAATACTTTCTGCATCTACAAAGTTACTGCAATCTATTTACCGAGTGCTAAACAGATAATATTCATTAAGATATCCTAAGGGATATGGAAATAAATAATTGTTAAGTGATTTATGGTTGACTGATTCACCCCCCCCCCCCCCCCTCTCAGTCAGTTCATCCATATTCCATCAGGTACCCCTATTGTTGAATTGGTCATTGAGTTGTTGGGCTAAAAGCCTATCTTGTTCCTCTTGGAATGCTTTTCTTTTCAACTCTAACAAGGTTTGTTGTTCCACCTTTAGGTGTCTAAACCTTTCTTCTTTAGTGGCTTCTTCATCCAAAAGTGCTTTCTTTTCGTCCTCAATTCTTTTAAGCCTTTCATTTGCATAACTTGAGGTTGTTTTGAGTGGAGAGTTGGGCCTTGAATGTTTAAACAAGTTGTTAGTGAATGCTGCATTGACATGAGCATCACAAGATTGGTTGTTTTGGTCTTCATGTTGTGATTGTACATCTTGGTGAGCTCATCCATAATGTCTTTCAGCTCTTTGATGGGTGTCTAAATATCTTGAGTTAATGGGAGGTGATTCGGGTTGATTGTCATCACCAAACAACATGTTATCCCTATGTCATTGGAAAATGTCATCAAGATTTTGATCCATCGCTTCTCTCTTCTTTCTAGTCATGGTGTAGCTCATGTCCATATCTGATTGAGAAGGTGGCAAAGAGGTACTCAACTCACTATGATTGCTCTTCAGGTCAAACCAAACTTCAAACTCACTCCTAGGTGATTGATCAAAGACAAGTTCCTTTCCCTTTCTCTTTTGACGAGTTTGGACTAAGGGTAACTGATCAAAGACAACCTAAGGTCATTTTCCTTGACTAACTTGGTACCTTGTCATAACCGACATGAAATAAAAAGACCCTTGGTGATAAGATGACCCTATGAAACGTCAATACCAAACTAGGATAGTAAAAGTGTTCAATTGTCCAAAAAGAGATGGTGAGATAGAAAGCTGCAAAAGGTGTAAACCAACACTACCACAGAGGTGTATAATAAAAGGATAAGTATCCTAACAGATATGGACTAGGAGGATGGATTTCCCCAAATATATTTGAAATTGAAATTCAATTTTGAAGGAAGTGATTTGGACAAAAGAGTATTGAAACTCTCCAAGCATGTTACCAAAGAATCTAAAGGTGTACTTTTTCAACAAGGATAATTCCTCACTTATCGATGCTAAGAAAGACTACTTTGTAAAATTAGAGAACACTAATTCAAGGGGTCTAAAATTAGGAACCTGAGGTACAAATAGGTTTCTAGTAGTAGAGTAAGTCACCTACTAAAATCTAGTCGACTAAGGAAAGACTAAAAATTACACAAACTAGATAGATAGAAAAAAGACTCTGTGCAATAGTTTCTAGGCTAAAAGTATGATAATTTCTGACCAGGTGATATTTTGCAGTAAGCAGTGTGATAGTTTCTAGGAAGCCTATGCGATACTTTCCAGGCAAGCAGTGCGATAGTTTTGCAAGAATGAACTATCGCACGATAAATCTTAGTACAGTGTGCGATACAATTTTTGGATCGTACGACTCTTGACTAGTGAGTGCTAAAAATTTTAGTTTTAAGGGCAATTTTGTCAAAATTTCAGTTTGAAGGTTGGATTTTTTGATTTCAAGCACAGTACTAGCAGTAATCAGACAGGTTTGCAAATAGTAGGTGATCAAACATGTCACAAAACACTTGCACAAGGGAAAAAGCAACCTTGCCAAGACAAGAAATTGTGATATCAAAGCAATAAAATCCTATGAATGCTACCGTGATGTTTGATATTTGAGAATGTTTACACGGGTAGATCATAGGGAGAAAACTTTAAGCACTTACTAGCCTAGAAGGACAAAGGCTCAATACTTAACAACTTGGCCCACACTTGATGCTCCATTTCCTCACACAAAGTGGTTGCCCACAATAGATATTGGCTTTGTCATGGAAGTGCCAATGACACAACCAAAGGAACACAGATGGTGAGTAATCTTGGGGTGATCTGGGTTAGTCCACTAGGATCAATCCTTGCACCAAGAAGCTAAGCAGAAAAATAGGGTAGCCTCTATCTATGGTTCTTAGTAAGGGCTTCTGTTCATAATACCCCTCTTGCTCCCCAAAGGGACTCCTTACCTTGCGGTAAGTAACGGACCTCACGGCCACAAGAGTACCTTAAGTATTCTTTCTCAACATTTTTCTCATGGTCACAATCCCACAAGTACTCACATCAAGCAAAGACAAGTACTATGTTTACCAAGGTTTTGTGTCCTTGATAGCCTTGAGTTTATAGTGGGTCAGAATAGCTGGGAAAAAGCTTGTCCCCACTTGGGTCATTCCTCTTGATTGCTCAAGAGAAGGCCCACTAAAGGATTCTAAAACTAAACAAAGAGTGGATTAATCTTTGAGTTTCAAGATTTCTGGTTCACCTCAAGGGTGAAGAGCATACTCTCCTAGCTCAAAAATTTCTCCCAAACACACCAAGAAAAAGTTCAATTACCCTCTTTCTTTCAAAATCCAAAGATGGGTCAAGATTTTTGTTTCACCACAAGGGTGAAGAGCATACTCTCCTACCACCCAAAGATTCTTACAACAAGATATTAAGTGCCTATGAAAAGAAACAACTAGTATATGCCGCACTAAAAAAGAAAGCAATTAAACAAGCACTTGATTGTTTTTTATGCTTTGGGTAGACTTGCAAAAACCATTAGTAGCCCTTGTGCATTTAGAGCTTTGACATGCATTCTTTTAAGCAAATAATTAAGCAATGAGAGCACATAAAAGCACAACTTGTTATCCCTACAAGGCTTAGCACATCAAACCAAATGAAATATGCAAATAAACCCTTATTCTACCATAGCAACTCAGAAATCTGAATCAAATAGATCAAATCTTGCAAAGAAATGTCAAAGATTACCCACTGCCAGGCCTGGGTGATATTTCTGTCAGAGAAAGAGTCCTATGACACTTCAATGTATATTGATGTGATACTTTATCTCTATGTGATAGTTCCTGATACCTGCATGTGAAAAAGAATAAAACAATAGTGCGACAAAGTTTACAAAGGTGCACGATACTTTAACAAGTAAAGTATCACACTGGTATACAAGAAACTATTGTATGACACTAGAAAACTATTGCATGATAATTCTATCAGAAAAAACCAGAGAGCTGAAAAAGAAAGCAAATATTGACAAAAATTGACGAAAATGTATAAAAAGGACAAAACAAGAGTGTTCTGCCCCACAGTGGGTGCCAAAAATGTACACACTAAATAGTGCACTTCTCTAAGTCATTACTTCCAAGGGAATCCATGAATGGGAAACCTTGAGAAAGCGACCTAGAGCTCCCTAGGCATGGAGTCACAAGGATGTTTGATAGTGCTCTCAGCTAGAGCTATTGAAGCATGCAACCTTGCTAGTAAACCACACAATGGGAGATTCAAAGAGACAAGGGAAAGAATGCCAATATCCTCAAGAATCAACAATGAAAATGCAATGCAACTATGCTAAGAATGAAGATGCAAGCTAAGCTATGAAAGGAAAGTATTACAATCCTTACTAATTAAGCTATGTGAGCTAATCTAGAGCATAAAGGAAACTAAGCTAGATGCCATGAAAGCTTAAGCTGAGAATGCAAGAATGAAAGCTAAAAGCATGAAGATATCCAAAGCTCCAAAGTCTCCAAGAAATCTTACAACATAAGATTAGTATTCAAAGTTGGGATCTAAGAATGAGAAAAGAGCTCTCCTTTTAAAGGAATTGAAAAGGAATGGACCATGGAGATTAAGAGGCAAAAGATTTAATCAAGGGTGGAGCTTGAAAGAGGAGCAATCCATGTGCACAAATATCCTCCAGTGAGAAAATAAGAGTTGACTTTTGTGTCCATATGAGACAAAATGGGCTTTTCTTCTTTTTATAAAATAAGAATAATGCTTTATTTGTGCAACTTAGGATAAGAGGAAAAGTGGGGGCCTTTTATTTAATAAAAGGGGAGGAAATTCCTTTTAAATAAATAAATACTTAGGATAAAATGGTTAGCCCATAGAAAATAATCAAAAATGATAAAAATATGATTTGATCAAGGAAATTGATATAATTGAAAAATGTTGATTTTTGAAAATATTGATTCAAAGATTTGATAAATTGTTGAATGGGAGCCCAAAGTCTAGGCGACCATTTTAGGGTGCATACAGCTTCTACTAATCATTTTTATTTTTTTGAAATGTTTAAGTTATTTTTAAACTTCTATTCAACTAATTTTTCTATAGACATTTTCATTATTTATTCATGACTTAGAAGATGTGAGGCGCTACCCCAACCCATCATAGAATTAATTATATTTTCATATGGGACATAGTATTTATATTCTATTTGATGCACTTTAAATGACCACTCTATGTGACAAGGACTTAATTATGTTTGACTATGATATATTTCAGCTCATGTTATGTTTCTTCATTCTTTCTTTGAAGATATTCAGATCTCTTTGACATATATTTTCTATCATTGAATTTGATGAACTTGGCTTTAGGAATTGATTCAGCACTTATGAATTCTATGATGGAAATTTTTATGTTATATTATGATATTTTATTTTGATGGATTGATTTAGATAATTGTTATGATGAGATTGATTTATAGATTTTATGATCAACCTTTATGGACATGTAAAATTATATGATAAGTAGATTCTGCATATGCTTTGTGCATAAATATCTTTAGGAAGAAATTTAATTGAGGATATTGTTTTGTATTAATGGTGAATTATTTGAATGCAATAGTGAAAGATATATGCTTTAATATGGTAAATTATTTATATTGTTTCTAAGTATATTTTTCTTCGACTACTGATATTTGAATTTAGTGTGTAGGGAAGTTGACCATGGAAATAAATCAGGGAATCAAGGTTGGACATTTGTGAAATTAGTGAAGCCAAGGTTGTGTAGAATGAAGAGACAAAACCTTTTTGTTACGTATTGTATTCATAATTATAATGTTGCATGATTGTAATAATAATAATTTGTAAATTTTCTTATCCTAATGGTCTTGCCATGTGTACAAGTGATGTGTAAATTATATAGTGTCACTTCACACTTGTATTATATGATGTGTTGGCATGACAAGAACATGTGAGTAGGTTGGAGTGTGACACTTACCCTAGGTTACCTGGTAGAGTTTCCATGTTGACTCCTTCATTAAGAAACCATTAATTTTGGTCACATCTTACATTGGACACGTATGCAAATGTCAAGTGGGCTTTTAGAGGGTTAAATAAGTGCCTAGGGTGTAGTTTAAGCCTATTTTAGCTACCCCACTTGGTATACTATGGGTTGGGGGTTATATTTTGGTCAATTTAGAGCCCATAACTCATTTATGACCCATCAAAAGTACCCCTTTAGTCATCTGACGAAAATTAGGATTTGAGAAAAGCAAACAAGCCCATTCCCCTTTCCCCATTTTTAGTCTCCATCTTATTTATTGACATAGGGAAAGGATGGAGGATCCAATAATGGATGGTCCAAACCTACACTACCAATTATAACAACAACAAGCACAACAGAATATAACAATGCAATGCTTCAAAATAAAATTTCATTCAACATGCCCGGCTGTAAGGCCTTTCGGGTTTCGGCCCTATACAATAAAAATACAAAGTATCTCAGCAATATCCTATCTATTCTAGCTCTGAAACACATTAGCAACTAATGGAAAGACTAAGGAAGATCTAAACTTGAGCTCGCAAGCCTCCAAGCAATCTCATTGTCTCCAAGTATGCAAACCACTAGCTCTACTATTACAATATCAGATAAAACATCTGATCTACAAGATCTTGCAAGATCCAATTATTCTTCTACTCTCATACTACCACCAATCTATCCTTAAACATCTACCCAAGCTCTCAACATATAGCCAGCTAAGCCACAAGTCGGTCAGCCAGGCATTTAATTACATTATAGGTCCAGCCTAAGGAGAGATACGAAAACTAATGAAAGAAACAACCAAACATGATGTGCCTTTAGATTTAGGTCCACACATAATCCAATAACATGTACCTAACTTAGCAAGATCCCATCTCATCACACAGAACTGCGTAAGATGAAAAACTCCATGTTTCGTGTGTAAACTGGCTGAAACTTGATACCCGAGAAAAATGGTCATAACTTTTAGCTCATAATGAATTAGGACTTGTGGTCTTAGGAGAAGATATTAATTTAGTTCCTCATAAAGTCCCGAAGAGAGAAAAGGCTGATTCATTAAGGATCAACGGCTACACATCACGCAATCAGCACCCAAACGGTAGGAAAATACAGCTCCGACGACAAGGAAAATAGTTGTAACTTTGAAACGATCCATCCAATCCTCATGCGATCATAGGAGAAGGTTCCAAGATAGATCCTCAACATCATGTAAGATTCTCACAACATGAAACAAATAAATGCAAAGATTATAATTCAAACAACAAAAAATAGGAAATATTTTTGGTTGATGCAAGATTGCTCAAAGGTCGAGATGCTCCTGCATCAGACACCCCATGTAAATAAAAAGAATGTTCTCTTGAAAATTTCAAGGGAATAAAATTAGGTATTCCATATCTATTCTTAACCCATATCTCCTCTTGTCCTTCATTCCATGTTGTCTTTACTTTATCCACTATTGCACTCAGCAAATCAGCTTGTCCTACACTTTTCTAATCTTTCCTTTCTACTACTGACATAAACTAATTCTGACCATCTTTTCCAATTTTGATTACACCAGCACTTCAGTGAATCACATCTTCTCTAGACTTACTAATCAGCTCGGCATCATCTACAGTCCTCTCTATCACTAGTGCCATCATTTGCTGCACTATCTTTGTCAGAAAGATCATCTGCCTCGTAATCTCTATAAATTCCTCAGATGTATCATCATTTCTTCCTTTCAACCTTGGCTTCCTTTCATCCATAGGGATAGGTTCATCAATTCTCTACTCCTAATGTTTTTCATAAGGAAAATACCTGATAACTCCACATCCCTTAGCCCCAACTTCCTGCAAGGGTAATAACTTATGCCTGGATCCACCATGCATTACCACATATGTATTTGCATGACCACCAAACATAACATGTCTATCAAATTGCCAAGGTCTCCTGAGAAATAGATGACAAGCATCCATAGGCAATACATCACATAATATTTCATCATGATAAGATTCAATCTAAAAATTAAGCAAGAATTGCTCTTCAATCCTAACCTTAAACACATCTTGTATCCAACTACTCTGATAAGGATTAGGATGTTTCCTTCTTTCCAAATTCAATTTACTAACGACCTCTTCTAAAAAAAAGTTCTCAAAACTCCCACCATCAACTATAACATTACATACCTTATTATTGCACTTATATCTGGTTCAAAACAATTTCTTCTTTGCACTGGTTTCTAGACACATGCAGCCAACCTCCTAGTGATAAGAAATTCACCTTTTTATGCAACATTCTCTATGTATTCTTCAGTAGTCAGTGCAACTCTTTTTCTAGAGCATTGAAAAATTTTATAACCCTATTCACCACATTGATAACAAGTAACAGTGAACTCATTTTTCCATCTCCCTCTCTGTCCATTATTGTAGTTCTTAGTGACTTGACCACTGCCAAATCCTTCATCAGTCTTCTTAGGATTCTCTACCACATTACCTCCAGCAACTGTTTCACAAGTTTTACAACCTTGGTTCCTATTATTTTGTCTTCCTTCAAATCTCTTGTTCAGCTTCTCCTCAATCTTCAATGCCATATGATAAGAATCTCCTATAGTTGTCATCTGAATAGTGAGTAACTCTTCTTGAATACTAGGTCTCAAGCCATAAACATACCTAGTAACCTTCTCTTTATCAGCTTCAAAATGACCAGTCCTAATCAGGATTTTGTAAAACTCCTAAGTATACTCTTGTACTGATTTATTATTTTTCTTCAAGGCTTGCATCTTCTTAAACATCTCTAACTCATAATCCACTGGAATGAATTTGTTTTTCAACTTGTCAACCATTCATTTCCATCTAGTGATCTTTTCTTTTCCTCTTCTACTTCTTTCCAATTGAACTTCTCTCCACCAAATATTTGCATGACCTTTCAACTTAGTCTTTGCAAATCAAACTCTATTAGGATCTTCTATTTCTTCATACTCAAAGTATTCATCTATCTTATTAATCCAATCAATCAACTCTTCTGGCCTAAGGCTTCCAACAAATGTAGAAACTTCAATCTTAGGTCTTTTCCCAATTTTAGACATAGCCTTCAGGATTCTATTCTCTTCTGGATCTCTAGCTTCTTCTATAGCTTCTTCAAAGTGATCTTCCTCAGATTCATCACTGTCATCCTTCAAGGTAGTCTTATTTCTCAAATCCTTTTGTAGATCTTGCACTTGTTTTTGCAAAGCCTTGAAATCATCAAGACTGGATTCTCCAACAGGTTCTTCCTCTGAGATCTCACAAGCTCTCCTTGGAAGCATCTTCAATACAAGGTCCTGGTGCAAACTGCCTCACCTCAGTGATCTGTCCACACACTTAGAATCTTCAAGCTCTGATACCACTTGACTCAAGGAAGGGATGGAGGATCCAATAATGGAGGGTCCAAACCTACACTACCAATTATAACAACAACAAGCACAATGAAATATAACAATGCAATGCTTCAAAACAAAATTTCATTCAACATGCCTGACTATGAGGCCTTCCAGGTTTTGGCACTATACAATAAAAATACAAACTATCTCAGCAATCTCCTAGCTAGTCCAGCTCTGAAACACATCAGGAGCTGATGGAAACACTAAGGTAGATCTAAACTTGAGCTCGCAAGCCTCCAAGCAATCTCCTTATCTCTAAGTATGCAAACCACTAGCTCTACTATTACAATATTAGATAAAAAATATAATATTAAAGATCTCTCAAGATCCAATTATGCTTCTACTCTCATACTACAACCAATCTTTCCTTAAACATCCACCCAAGCTCTCAATATATATAGCCAGCTAAGCCACAAGTCAGCCAGTCAGACATTTAATTACATTATAGGTCCAGCCTAAGGAGAGATACCAAAACTAATGAAAGAAACAAAAAAAACATGATGCACCTTTAGATTTAGGTCCACACATGATCCAAGAACATGTCCCTAACTTATCAAGATCCCATCTCATCACACAGAACTGTGCAAGATGAAAAACTCCACATTTCACGTGTAAACTGGCTGAAAATTGATACCCGAGAAAAATGGTCATAACTTTTAGCTCATAATAAATTAGGACTTGTAGTCTTAGGAGAGGATATTACTTTAGGTCCTCTTAAAGGCACTAAGAGAGAAAAGGTTGATTCATTAAGGATCAACAACTACACATCATGCAATCAACACCCGGAAGGTAGGAAAATATGGCTCTGATGGCAAGGATAACAACTGTAACTTTGAAACAATCCATCCAATCCTTATGCGATCATAGGAGAAGGTTCTAAAATAGATCCTCAAAATCATGTAAGCTTTTCATAACATGAAACCAATAAATGCAAAGATTATAATTCAAACAATAGAAAATAGGAAATGTTTTTGGTTGATGCAAGATTGCTCAAAGATAGAGATGCTCCTGCATCATTTATTAGGGGAGAAAAGAATGGAGAAAAAGTCTCCTCGAGCCATGCCCTCTTTGTGATGGTTGGTTGGGATTTTTGTAGGAGCCCCTTTAAGTAGGAATTTTGGAGAAAGTTTGTCTTGATCACCAACTCTCCATATTTAGAGACTTCTAAAATTAGCTAGGTTTTGGAAGGAGAAAGGATTGAAAAAGATGGAAAGCTCTTCATAAAGTTTCATTTTCCTTTAGTTTGGATCAAGGTTGGTTACACTCTTTCCATGGAAGAAGTTTAATTTTTGTGTGCATTGTTGAAATTGTAAATTCATGTTTTATGTTATGTGGTATTGTTGAAAGTATTTCCTTTCAAATCTTTGTGTTTTCCTGATGTTTTGTGTATGTGAATGTTAAGGGAGTTCAAGGCCAAACTCGCCTTTAGGAGAGAAGAGTAGTCTTGTGGGTGAACAGTATATTGGGATAGTCCATGTACTGTAGAGTCTCCCCTCATTGGGGAGAGGGATAAGGCATAGAGTATGAGCTCCATGTTTCCATTTTTCTATGCTACTTGTTTTGGGGGTCATAAGCAGAGATTTGTTTAGAAAAAAGAGTGAAGTTTGATGTATTGGTAATGAGCCTTGTGAAGGTTGATGGGCTTCTAAATAGCCATCTTTCTCAGTACTCTTTATCCTCTTTTTAGAATAGTTAATTGCACATAGACATGAATTTATAGTTTTCAAGCTTATGAACTTATGGTTTTTATGTATATGTTATATATGTGTGTGAAAACATAAAATGGAAATATGGATACTTTTGAGACATGATATTTTCTTGAATTCATGGACATGAATGGTAAATGTAGTAGCTATACATGTTAATAAATGTTTCCTTGCCTAAGCTATGTTTTGGGTAGTTACCTCCTGTAGCCGTAGGACTTGCAAGAGTGTTAATTAGAACTTACACCTTTTCCTAATATTAATGATGCAGATATATATGTATATGGTTTGATGTGTGTGCATTTATTATTTTACAGGTGTTGACTATGGACATTCAAAGACCAACATAGTGGTGCTGGAGTAATCAAAGCTAACTGTGGGATTGCAGAATCTTCACAAGCAAAGTGAGTCAATTGATTTTTTCTGTTGCATGCAGCACACAGATTTAGTTTCCTTAACGCACTATATTCCTGGAGATTATTCATGTTCAATGATGTTTCTATTCTGGAACTTTATGAGTTTTAACTGATCCTCATTTATGAAGTGATCGTAGATTTAGGAGATAGTTGTAGCTTTCCTTTAAATAATCAACTGTTGTGACTCTTTTGGAGTTAGTCAAATGAACTAGTTTTTATAATAGAACTCTTGCAATATTGTTTTCAATCAAGTGTAATCATTTTGTTATGGATGAATAGAATGCTCAGTTCAAGTTTATATCTTTTATCTTGATTGTATTTCCTATTCACTCATTCAAGGGGGCCCACTTGATGATTGAATTGTTCTATTAGCGTAGAGTTCTTTTTTCTATTTATTTCTAAGTAATTAGAACTTTGTTGTTCTTGCAGCTACTAATAATAGAATTGGTAGCTTGTTCTTGCAACATAGGTGGTTGGAGTAATTCCTAGCCATGAATTCCTACTTTGTTAGAATAACTTCATTTACCAAGTTCTATCATAGTTTTCCTGAAGCATAAGCATTTGAATTCCATAGATAGTCTTAGATTGAGAAGGTTTGAAGCATATACTTTGCAAATTCCATTCCAAGTTTACGTCCCTGGTCAATAATTAAATGAGACTGAATAATCCGTTTAGAAATCATTTAGGGTGTCCAATCCTAAAATAGGCAATCTATTGCTATGGGTTTCTGATACTATTATTTGGCCAAGCATTTTTGGCGCCGCTACCAGGGATGGTTTTAATTCAAACTTATCTTTGTAGTTGCATTCTCAGTCCTAATCTAGTGCTTAGCCTTAAGTAAGTATTTTATGCATAGAAGGAGACACTACCTTGGGAGATTTCTTCCCCGTAACTACCAAGAGGACCCATTTGATATTTTTAATCCTGAAATTGAAGAACCCCAAAGTGAGAATGAAGAAGAAGAACCCTTTGAAAATCCATTTGTTGATGCTCAGGAACACATATCCTCTTGATCATTTGAGGAATCACTACATTTGAATGACCTATTTTCTAAACCTGGATACCAAGACATCCCACTTGCTCTTATTATCTATAAGCCACCACTACCAGCTCCTCCTCCCAGAATGGATGCTCAGGCTCCCTTTCCTTTTCCTACCCTCCTCAGTAAGGTAATCAAAATTTGAAAAAAATACCTACTGCTACGCTTCCCAAATTTTATGGCCTCATCATAGAAGACCCTGAGACCTTCCTCTTTGAGTTTGACATCCTTTGCTGGAGCTATGACTATACAAATGATGCCCACAAGCTGAAGTTGTTCCCATTGACTCTAAAAGAGGCTACCTTGAGATGGTTCATGGGGTTGGGCACCAATGTTGTAGCAGACTGGAATGCCATGCACAATCTATTTCTTTCAAAGTATAAAGAATACTGTAGGGGTCAAGATTTGAAAGGTGATGACATTTTTAAAATGTCTCAGAAGGAGGATGAAACATTAGAGGATTATGTATCAAGATTCATGTTCAACCTACAACGTAATACACAACACCAACTAAATGAGGCATCTTAGAAACACCTTTTCTTAAAGGGTGTGAATGATGGAAGCATTGAGGCTCTCGACTTGATGGCAGGAGGAGATATCACATAGAAAAGTTGGGCTGACATAAAGAATATATGTCTTAATTATTTGAGGGCCACTGTGAAGAAGGGTAGGGGACTTAGAGACCTACCACACAACTCTAATGGTGGTTTAGGAGTATCCAAAATGGAGCTATCTAATTTGTTGTCTGACTTCAAGCAGGACATCATTAATGATGTCACCACTCAGCAAGATAGTATGTAGGCAAGGAGGAAGAAGGAAGAGGTAGATGATGTGATGGTCCAGTTCTATTCTCATTGTAGAGAAAAGAAAAGAAATTGTAAATGTAAAATAGTTGCATCCATGGACATCAATCCAATGCCCACTGAGTTTAAAGCCATAGATGAGGAGAATAGAGAAGTTTTCTATGTTTCTCAAAGATGTCCATGGGCTCAGAGACAAGGTATGCCTCTAGACCCACTGAATAATTTTGGTTATAATAATAATAATAGTCAATGGTCAAACCATAACCCCCAAAATTCAGCCCCTCAAGGTCATAATTGGAATTATAATTGGTCCAATCAACAGTTGTACTATAACCAAGCTTATTAGCAATAGCCACCATTTAACCCATACCAACAACAGTTTAACTCCTATCAACAGCCATAGTAGAATAACCAATGGCCACCTCATGGTAACTGGCAACCACAACCTTAGTTTGGGCCCAACCAGTCTAGTTAGTAGCAAGAAATTATGTCTCCACCTTAGTAGAAAGCTATTATGCCACCACCTCTTGTAGCCAATAGAAACCCTCAAAAGTCAACTCAACTTCCTTCTTAGCCAACTCCAAATCCTAATAACAAGCAGCAAGCTTATTCCTTGCAAGTAAATGATATCCATCTCAGATTAGGAACTACACTTCCTGCACCAAAGGAGTCAATAATAACCGAAGTTGCTGATGCCAAGGACATACCCATGAACCAGTCTACTGATGTTCCACCTATTGTTCAAACTACACCAATGCCTAAAAATCCTCCTTATCCACAAAGATTGTCTCAGGCAGTTCCTCTAAAAGAAAATCCTGTAGCAGCTGATTTGATTGATCAACTCAAGAAAATGATAGTGGGTATGTGCAAGATCATGAGGGGCCAAAAAGTGGCGATGTCAGTTCAAAACTTTGACAATGTAGCTGACGACTTTTTTTTCACCCGAATTTGATAAAATGAAAAGGGTATCTTAAGGAGATTATCACCTTTCTATCGATATAATTGCTGTCAAATTTTGAATTCGGTAAGTAATTATTAGTTATTTTCTAATTGAGCTACCTCTAAAGTGTTGATTTATATACTAATTGAAAAATGACTATAACTTTCAGATGGTATAACATTTTTGAAATCTAAAAAATGCGTCACATTCTATGCTTCACCTACTATAAGGGAAAAAAAAATAAAAATTGAATTTTGTAAAGTTTTGAATGAGTTAAGGTGGTCAGACACGAGAGTTTTTTTATTCTGAAAACATTGTAGTAAAAAATTCATAATTAATTGTTTTTTTGGAATAAAATTACAAAAAAATATGTGTCACATCCAAGCATGAGTCTACTACTTATATATAAAATCTTATAATAAAATATTATCATTTGATTATGATTAAGGTGGTCAGACATACACCTACTTCTTATTTTTTTCCTAAAATTTTTGTACTGTTGCATTGAAATCTATACTTTTCACCAATCATGCTAACTTTTTTCTCAAAAAAGGCCTAGTAGTTTAGAAACCAAATTCAATTTTCTATAGATTCTATTCTTACAACTTTTTGATATTAGGTACATAGCTAGTTGAAATTTTCACGTCAAGTTGACTAACCCTGATTTGCTGATTTTTCATTGCCACTTAAGGGCATAGTTTGGCCCCTCATGATCTTGCACATACCCTAGTGCAAATTCCCTTGTTGGATTCCCTTAAAGAAATTCCATTCTATATTGAGGCAATCAAAGAAGCTTGTATCAAGCAACCTAGAAGAAAGAAAAAAGACCCTAATACTGTCCATGTCTTAGGCTAGCTCTTTGATCTTATGTTAAGAAAAGTTGTAATGGCTAAGTATTCCAACCCAGGAAGCCCAATGGTCACTATACATATTAATGGTATCCAAATTTAGAATGTCCTAATTGATTTAGGAGCATCAATCAATGTCATGACTAGGGAAGTTCTTCTAAAAGTCAGTATCATTGGTTTGCAAGATACCCCTACAATATTGCAATTAGCTGATAATTCCACTATCAAGCCAAATGGTATGGTCAAAGATATTGTTGTCACACTGGATTCTTTAGATTACCCTTCAGATTTCATAGTCTTGTCACCCAAATCCACCTTAGGAGGATACCCATTAATCCTAGGATGACCTTGGCTAGTGACAACTGATGCTTCCATTTCATGTCACTCAGGAAAAATGACCATATCAAATGGCATAAATACCAAGAAGTTAACTCTATATTCCCCAGCAAAACCCCAAGTAGACCTTGATCAAGTTGTATGGCCAAATTTAGGTGATGCTTCCCTTGAAGAAAACTCTATGCAAAAACTTATGGTCATTGAGAGAAACCCATTCATGGTATCACAAGAAGAAGATGATATACTAGCAACAATCCTTACCAACCAATATTGTTCTAAGGAATCATCTTGTGATGATCCTAATTGTTCCCTTCAAACAATATTCCCCAAGAAAACTACATCTCAGTTTCCTACAGCACCTGATTATCTCCACACCTTGCTACCCCATGAAATAAAGTCTCCATCCATGGCAGAAGTCCTAATGCTAGACAAAGTCAAAAGAGTTGAAATTGCTTCAAGAAAGGAGTTGAATGTTAATAAGAACCTCATTGAATCTTAGATGTCTATTCTTCTCAAGGTTTTACAAGAAAGTCAACAATCCTTTGCATGGGACTATATTGATATGAAAGGGTTAGACCCTAAACTTTGCACTCACAGAATCTATATAAACCTTGAGTACAAACCAATGAGGCAAGCCCAAAGGAGAATTAATTCCACTTTGAGAGACATAGTGAAGACCAAGTTGTAGAAGCTTCTTAGTGTCGGTTTCATTTATTCTATTTCTAATAGCTAGTGGGATTCTCCTCTTGTAATTTTTCTAAAGAAAGGGGGTAAGTGGAGAGTTTGTGTGGACTATAGAGAGCTTAACAAAGCCACAAAGAATGATCACTTTCCACTACCTTTAATTGACCAAGTGCTTGATAATCTTGCTGGGAAGAAGTACTTTTCATTTCTAAATGGCTTTAGTGGATATAAATAGATAGAAATATCACTAGAAGACCAAGATAAGACAACGTTTACCTATTCTTAGGGAACATTTTATTATTCAGCCTTGCCCTTTGGGTTGTGCAATGCACCTACTACCTTCCAGAGAGTGGTGCTGGGTATTTTCTCTAACATTGTTGCTAACTGTGTTGAAATTTACATGGATGACTTCACTACTCATGGAACCACATTTGAAGAAGAAAAAGCTAACTTCAAGAATGTTCTTAAGAGATGTCAGGATTACAACCTCTCCCTTAATAGTGAGAAGTGTTATATGATGATGGAGGAGGGAGTTTTCCTTGGCCACTACCTCTCATCTTTTGGAATAGAAAAATTGCAGTTATCAACACACTTCCCACACTGGTTAAGAAGAAGGATGTCAGGAGTTTCCTTGGCCATGCTGGTTACTACAGGAGATTCATAAAGGATTTTAGCCAACTTGTGGCACCTTTGTACAACTTGCTGAAGAAGGAAGCTGAGTTTGAATGGATAAAAGAATGTGAAGCCTCATTCCAAAAATTGAAAGATGTTTTAACAACAACACCTATTCTCAGAGGACCTAATTGGAAGCTTCCATTCCACATCCACACAAATGCATTTGACTATGCCAATGGAGTAGTCCTTGGACAGAAGGAAGGTACTCTTGAACATTCAATTTACTATATTAGTAAAAATTTACAGGGAGCTGAATTAAATTATACTGTTACTGAAAAAGAGTTGTTAGTAATTGTCTATGCACTAAAAAAATTTAGGCACTACATCAAAAGTTATGAAGTATTTGTTTATACCGATCATTTAACTATCAAGTACTTAATGAATAAACCTGCCATTAGTAGTAGATTAGCACGCTGGTTACTCCTCATGTAGGAATTTGATGTGAAGATAATAGAAAAACTAGGCAAGGCTAATGTAGTGGCTAATTTCTTGTCAAGATTGCAAGTACCAGATAATCCTGTAGCAATTGACGATAGCTTCCGTAATGAGTACTTATTTTCTATTGATTCTTTTAATCAATGGTATGCAGACTTAGCCAACTACCTTTCTATAGGAAGAACACTACCTCACTTCTCTCCTAAGCAGCATCACTTGTTAGTTGAGAAGAGTTTTAACTTCTCTTGGATCTCAGGCTTCATGTTTTATACAGGACCAGACTAGGTCACTAGGAGATGTGTTTGTGAAGATGAAACCTATGACATTCTCTGAGCATGTCACGATGAACCATGTGGTGGCCATTTTGTAGCAAAGTGGACAACCTATAAATTTTTGACAATTGGATACTACTAGCCTACTTTACACAAAGATACAACAAAGCATACTAGGCATTGTGATAGATGCCAGCGTATGGGGCACCCAACAAAATATGACGAAATGCCCCTGCAATCTTAAGTAGTTGTCACACCCTTTGACAAGTGGAGTATTGACTTCATTGGACCCATTGAACCTTCTTCTCATGGGAAGTTGTACATCTTAGTCTGTACTGACTATGCCACAAAATGGGTTGAAGCCAAAGCTATGAGGCATGCTAGAGATCACAAAGTTGTTGAGTTTCTCTATGAATGCATATTCACTAGATTTGGAGTACCGAGGGAAATAGTCATAGATTAGGGAGCATAGTTCACCTCCAATCTTACCACAGAGTTGATGCAGGAATATATGGTGCGCCATGGGAAATCTTCACCCTATCATCCTCAAGCCAATGGTCAGGCTGAAATCACAAACTGAGAGATAGAATCTATTTTCACAAAGATAGTATATGTTCATAAAAAGGACTGGGCTACCTGTCTTCCTGAAGCCATATGAACCTACCGTAAAACATGGAAAACCACCATAGGGTTTACTCATTTTGAGTTGGTGTATGGAAAATCAACCTCCATGCCTATTGAGTTTCAGCATAAAACACTCCGAACAACCTTGGATTTTGATATTGATCTCACCAAAGCACAAGAAGACCATTTGTTGCAATTAAATGGATTGGATGAATACATGAAGTTTTCCCTCCACAATATAGATTTGATACAACAAAAAAGGAAAAAATGGCTTGACAAGTTCATCTATGATAAATAATTTTTTGTGGGTGAGTGGGTACTACTGTATGATTCAAGATACCAACACACACTCGGGAAATTTCAAACCTAATGACTTGAACCTTATGAGATAAGATCAGTATTTGACAATGGAGCAGTTTAGTTTTCATCCATCTATCATGTGCAATTCAAGTTGCTGGTAAACGAACATTGCCTAAAACTCTACAACAAGCATGTCAGTCGTGATGAGTTCCTGAAGCAGTTCCAGAGCAATGGTGACACAAGTGTTCCTGCAATAGACAAATCTGGGTCTTCAACCCATCCTTCTGTCGATTCTTGATTCCATTCAAGAAGCCCATAATAAACATTTCACATTTTATGGAATTATTTCTCCATAATAAATTTCATTTCACCTTCTCTCTTTTCCATCCATCCATTCCATCCCATCACTTCATAACTTCATATGTAATATTTCAAAACACTCTTCCTGCAGTGCTTCCAGGTTCATGCCACATATACTCGTACATATTTTATTTTATTCATTATTTTTTAGGATTTTGTGTCATTTTAATTATCTACCCTTGCATAGCCTGCCTTGGTGGGACCCATGCCAATACTTAGTTGGGGGGGGGGAATATTCTATTTTCAAAATTTTAAATTAGCATGTAAAAATTGAAGTTTCTTGTCTTTATGCGATGTGTGCATCATATCTTGCTGATATGTCCTTCTATGATTGTGTCATCACATCTGAAGTGAAATTAAAGATATTAAAAGCTAAAGTTAATTCCTAATGATATGCCATGATGTGTTTGGGGTGGCAGCCCTTGGCACGAGAGAGCTATTATGAGATGTTATGCAAGAAATGTATCATTAGATTTCGTGCAAAAATATTTAATTTCATGAAGCAAGTTGTAGTTGGTATGCTGCCTTTTTCGACTGCAACATCATGTGTCGTAATGCTTTGAATTTTGTGATTTACCATTGTTGAGCTTTGTGAGAATATCAAGTTCTGTGAAATTCAAAAGTTTCTGAGCGTAACAATGGGAGGTGACCTTCAACGACATGAACCAGTGGATCACAGGGTTTTGTTAAGTGACACCTCTAGTTGTGAAATGTTTAGAAGAAGAGGGTATGTGCAAGATCATGACTTTGACAATGTAGTTGATGACTTTTTTTTCACCCAAATTTGATAAAATGAAAAGGGTATCTTAAGGAGATTATTAGCTTTCTATCGATATAATTGCTGTCAAATTTTGAATTTGGTAAGTAATTATTAGTTATTTTTTAATTGAGCTACCTCTAAAGTGCTGATTTATATACTGATAGAAAAATGACTATAACTTTCAAACGGTATAATATTTTTGAAATCTGAAAAATGCATCACATTCTATGCTTTGCCTACTATAAGGAAAAAAAATAAAAATTGAATTTTGTAAAATTTTGAATGAGTTAAGGTGGTCAGACACAAGAGTTTTTTAATTCTGAAAATGTTGTAGCAAAAAATTCATAATTAATTATTTTTTTGGAATAAAATTACAAAAAAATATGTGTCACATCCAGGCATGAGTCTACTACTTATATATAAAATATTATAATAAAATATTATCATTTGATTATGATTATGGTGGTCAGACATACACCTACTTCTTTTTTTTTTCTTGAAATTTTTGTACTATTGCATTGAAATCTATACTTTTCACCAATCATACTAACTTTTTCTCAAAAAAGGCCTAGTAGTTCAGAAACTAAATTCAATTTTCTATAGATTCTATTCTTACAACTTTTTGATATTAGGTTCATAACTAGTTGAAATTTTCATGTCAAGTTGACTAACCTTGATTTGCTGATTTTTCATTGCCACTTAAGGGCATAGTTTGGCCCCTCATGATCTTGCACATACCCAAGAGGGTGGCTAGATTATTGCTTAAGTCTTAAGGGGTTTGATGAAGAAATTTCTCTGTAATTTCTATCCACCTTGAAGGATGGATTTGCGGAGGTCAAGGGCTTAAAGATTGAATTTACAGAGGATGTAGTAGCTGAAGTGACTAGTTTTCTGCAAGAAGGTGAGCAATGGGTGAAAGACTTTGACTTGTGTCTGGTGAGAGCTCAGTTCACTTTGCATGGTGACCCCTAGTTAGACGTCGACATGAAGCAAGGTACCTAGTGACTATCTTTGCCTCTAGAATTCATTCAACCATCTGCATTCATTATCCAGTACTTCACCTGCAAGGGACAATACAAGTATTTGCATGCTCTGCATTTCAAAATTCTAGGTCATCTTTGACACAACAATAGACCGGTAAATCTTCCCAACTTCCTATTTAACATTGTGAAAAAGAAAGCTTTGTTAGTCCAATCAAGAAGTCACCAGTCTATTTTGCATCATTGTTTGATAAAACTAATTGTAGAAAGAGAATTAAATAGACAAATGGTTGGGACATTGGAAGAATTATTACAAATGAATGAGGTAGAACCTAGAGTAGTCGGCCCTAGAGGTCTAGGTGTTGGCTGGAGAGAACAAACATCCACTAGGGTTTGTAAAATTGTCCAAAGGGTTGAAAATTTTCCTGAAGCTTCCCCTTCAATTTTTAGGTCACCTAGCAAAAGAACTTACAGTGCTAGTGCCTTCACTTATAAGAGGAAGAAAAATAAAAGTAAAGAAACAACCAGTACCCCTAAAACACCACCGTCTATGAGGACCAGGTCTACATCTAGGAAGGACACAGATAAAACAAAGGAGACAGAAGAAGAAATAGAAGAGAAGAAACCTAGTAGTAATACTGACAATGTTGAAGAAACCTTACATTCTCCTAGGGAAGAAAATTTAGAAAATCTTCCTGAAGTAGCTACAGAGGAAGTAACCACTAATAGGAGGAAAGAGAAGAGCCCTCCGAGCTCATCTATACCCCCTAGGAGGAGAAGTCAAAGGATTTTTGAAAGGATGCTGAGGCTCCTATTCCTGTTGTTAACCTAGAGTCCTCAGAGTCTGTAGAGAAGTCCTCTTCGGAGGAAATGTTTCATCAAAATGTAGCCAGTGACACTTCATTCAATAACTAGGGTCCACAAATAGAAGTTAAACCCTATGTTAACTACATACTTATTGATAGCGATGAGGATTCTGGGGACATAGAGGAATTTGTGAATAATTCTATTGGACCAGATAATTGTATGGATTCTCAAGAAACCCTAGAATTTTGAAGAGATATTATTGAAGAAGTGCCTGAGAAAAGTAATCAGGATGGGTTAGAAATGTTGGCTAAGGTAGCAGTTGATGTTAGTGAGGAAGGTAATGTAGTGAAAACTATTGTTTTGTGGAAAGGAGAACCCTCTGGATGAAAGAAAACAATAAAAACTCCTCACTTGCCATCTGGTTTGGTGGATATTCTCAATCAGGAACCCCTACCACCACTAGATTTGTCTACACCCCTAGCTGCAGGGATAAATTTGTATCAACTGTTGTTGTGGGAGAAGGCACAATTGAAATTAGAAAAGGAAAAATTGAAATGAGTCATTAGTGAGCAAGATTCTCAGATAGAGAAAAAATCATATCAGATTGAGGTGTTGAAAAGGAGGATTGATCAAATTACAGGATTAATTCCAAAGCTTATGGAATGCAAATCACCATCTCCAGTGTATGCACTATTCCTTAAAGAACAACTTGTTAATTTTAAATTAACAAGGATTGTAGAAGGGTTCAATCCCTCTATCTCAACTCCTCACGAGTTTTATGATGCATTTCAGTCTTCTCCAATGACTCTGAAAAACCTATTTATGTGAGTTATATCTGCATAACTTAGTAGTCCATGATGATATAGAGTGGAACTCACTCCTCTATGTAGGAGATGTGTAGTTAAGGGTAGTTATGTCTTAGATGCAAAATGAGATAAGTAGGGAGCATCAGGATGCACCTTACAGAAATAATGAGATGACAACTCCCTTGATGATGAGACCTAAATTTTAGCATTCTAGGCGGACATATCTAGACTGGCTTTCTGTTACAGCTAATGTAAGTGGAGCTAATAAGATATATCGAGTTAGAGAGAAAGTTTTCACAGATTGTGAACAACATTCCTCACATGACATTGCAACAATAATTAGTGCCTCCAGACAAAGATGGATACAAATTTTACATGATCTAAAGTCAAGGGAACCTCACTCTCCATAAAATTTAACCCTTTCTACAAGAAGAGTTCCATGGTACATTATGCTAGGAAGGAAAATCCTTAATTACTGGTTTCCATTGAGGTTTCAGCCTCCAGTCTTCCTACAGCCATTGCTAGCAATGAATGATAGTGCAATAGATTATGATATGGCCATCGAAGTCTAGTGATGGGAAAGACTCAAACTAAGTCACGGGTACTTTGACTATGTTAATGATGAGTCTAGGCAAAGAACAACCAGTGACTTAAGGGTTCATGCCAGAATTCAGAATTTCATTATTATTGGGGACCAGCAATAGTTCAGTTGGGGGGAATAATGGGCTTCTAAATAGCCATCTTTCTCAGTACTTTTTATCCTCTTTTCAGAATAGTTAGTTGCACATAGACATGAATTTATAGTTTTCAAGCATATGAACTTATGGTTTTTATGTATATGTTATATATATGTGTGAAAACATAAAATGGAAATATGGATACTTTTAAGACATGATATTTGCTTGAATTCATGGATAGGAATGGTAAATGCAGTAGCTATACATGTTAATGAATGTTTCCTTGCCTAAGCTATGTTTTGGGTAGTTACCTCCTGTAGCCGTAGGACTTGCAAGAGGGTTAATTAGAACTTACAGCTTTTCCTAATATTAATGATGTAGATATATATGTATATGGTTGGATGTGTGTGCATTGATTATTTTGTAGGTGTTGACTGTGGACATTCAAAGACCAACATAGTGTTGCCGAAGTAATCAAAGCCAACTGTGGGATTGCAGAATCTTCATAAGCAAAGCGAGTCAATTGATGTTTTCTGTTGCATGCAACTCACAGATTTAGTTTCCTTAACGCGCTATATTCCTAGAGATTATTCATGTTCAATGATGTTCCTATTCTGGAACTTTATGAGTTTTAACTGATCCTCATTTATGAAGTGATCATAGATTTAGGAGATAGTTGTAGCTTTCCTATAAATAATTGGTTGTTGTGACTCTTTTGGAGTTAGTCGAATGAACTAGTTTTTATAACAAAACTCTTGCAATACTATTTTCAATCAAGTGTAATATTTTTGTTATGGATGAATAGAATGCTCAATTCAAGTTTATATCTTTTATTTTTTATTGTATTTCCTATTCACTCATTCAAGGGGGCCCACTTGATGAGTGAATTGTTTTGTTAGTGTAGAGTTCATTTTTTTGTTTATTTCTAAGTAATTAGAACTATATTGTTCCTGCAGCTACTGATAAAAGAATTGGTAGCCTGTTCCTGTAGTACGGGTGGTTGGAGTAATTCCTAGCCATGAATTCCTATTTTGTTAGAATAACTTCATTTACCAAGTTCCAGCATAGTTTTCTTGAAGTATAAGCATTTGAATTCCATAGGTAGTCTTAGATTGAGAAGGTTTGAAGCATATACTTTGCAAATTCCATTCCAAGTTTATGTCCCTGGTCGATAATTAAATGAGACTGTATAATCCATTTAGAAATCATTTAGGGTTTCCAATCCTAAAATAGGCAATCCATTGCTATGGGTTTATGATACTATTATTTGGCCAAGAAAAGGTAATGTATGTATTTTATTTTTGCAATATCCTCTTGGGTAGTTCATCCACCTTCACCCTATTCATGGGTTTTGGACACCCATTGTCGAAGCCATGGTTGGGAGTCTTGTTGTGTTCATTTGTGTTGTATGAAAATATTGTTTTATGTGTGTTTGTAATTCATCTACCCTTGGTTCCCCAAGCTCAGGTGTGGTCACTTAGAGGTCTAGGTTGGGATGTTTTCTCTCATTATCAAATTGTAAAGATTCTTGTATTTGCAGGTGTTT